>OX403619.1:47909107-48509107 GCA_948107695.1 Meliscaeva auricollis | reverse complement strand
CAACATCGTGTAACCTTACACTGTCATGAATTGTCAACTATTAAGCTCAATTAAATTACATGTCAAGCAACCATCACCTATAATAATTCAAACAGATACCAAAAAACGGAGTACAATGTTATGCCATATACCTACGTATTCATGACAGTACGGTAGTTTTATAAAATTGCATAATCCAATTACAATCGTCAGCGAAAGTGAACAAAAATTAATCGTCTGCATTATATAGAGTCACCACACATTGCCTCCAATAATTGACTATAATTTAGTGATGCCCAATAATCCACTACACAATGTGATGAAGCTGGAGCTTATTATCGAATTATGAATATAATATACTCTTGCAAAGAACTCAATTATACGGCCCACTGAATGAACAAAGCTATTTTTTTTTTACAAGAAAAGTGAGCAAGTTCTTTAAGCAACTGCTGAATGGTGAACACTATGGAGCTTGAGTACTATATCCCATAAATTTGTCTCATGAATCTTGTGAAAACAAAAAAAATATACAAACAACTTAACAGACAAACCGCACGTCGAGTTGTCTATCGAATTAGGTATTTACATTTATTGTGACATTGAGTTATACACTTAAACACACCATCAATTGATGTGAGAGACAAAGACTTAATCTTTTTCTCATTTACGGCGGCGGCGGGCGTTGGTGGAAGAGAATTCTTGTCGTTTGTCATCGCATGAATGGATTAAGTCTTCCTTTTCTCAGTGCAAGTGAAAGTTATTTCTCAATTTATTAACTCTTTTGACAGATGACACTTAAACAATAGGTAATACTGACAGATTGTGTTGCATAACAAAAAAACATCTTAATTTCGTGAAGATATGTCATTTTTGTTTTCGGTATTATTTATGGTTGCTACAACAATCAAGGGTGTGGGGGAACATTTGTCAAAACACAAAAAAATACATTGACGGTATAACGTATAAGTGGGTGCGTTTTGACAATGAAAATATCTTAATCATATCGCGTATTATATTATATTATATAGTTAATGAAGGTTTTTCCTTAAATGAATCTGAGAGTGCGTGCTGCTGTCTTTGTTGTCTATCTGATGTCTGGTGAAATAATTAAAACCTCTACAATATTTTATTTTGTTTTATGCAAATGAAAGTGAATTTCTGTAAAAAATTGCGGTTAACAAATTGGAATTTCCACGGCTGCACTATAATAGCGCGTGATACTTTGATGGCTTTGTCGGTAAACAAAAGAGCTGAGTAGCGAACCTCTTTTAGTTTTTCTTATGAGTTTTTTTTTTGTAAGATACCGACGCATTTATGACAAAATTCATGCAGAAATAAGCATAGTGAATGCAAGCGACAATAATGTAGTTGCATACTAAGTTTTGTGGGTTATTTGTGTTTGATGGTCATATAAATGTGATAACCGACTTAAAAACACAAATAAATTTTGTTAATAGGTTTTTCTCATTTCAAGTTTATTTATAGAACTTTGACAGAGCTTTGTCAAGTAAGTAGTTTTTTTTCGTTTAAGACAGTGGTGCCGTAACTGCCACTTCAATTTAAAAAAAGATGTCAAATTATTGTATTTTCCGAATGATCGGTTCCCGCTTTCAATCTTAGTGTAAGTGGCATATAATATCTGGCAAAAAAAAAAAAAATAACGATCCATTGTTATACTCCGAACAGGTAACATGCAATTCCTTACTACCATTTGAAGCATGCAAAGGGCAGAAATCGTTTGATAGCTACCGGAAAGCGCTCGGTAAAAGTTGATTAGATAAATTAGTAATGAACCACGATTCCGCCCTAAGCTGTCAGAATCATTTGGTCAAAAGAAGATTTTTTTCTTCCTTTCAATTTGACTTGTTTTGTGGCCAGTTTTTGCTCAGAAAGCTCATACTAATATTTCTCTAACAGTTACGATGTACTAAAATTAACCAATTTCTGAACGAAAAAAGCAAAAAATATACTCTTTTTCACAACTCAAAGCTATGCTCTGAATTGAGCTCAACTGAGCTACGATAAGCGAATCTCCTTTCGATGTTGATTTTCTGGATTTTACAACTCGGACAAAGAAACAAAACACAAAATAAGTAAAAACTGGCCTTCAGTTATGCAGACAATCTCAGTTAAATTTGTCTACCGTGTGTGTTCCACCGCTAACCTGTCAAAGATAAACCATCAGTCATAATTTAACTCCTATGAGTTTGACATTTGTTGTGTTTTTGCTCAAAATGCTCAGTCAATTTGTTCTAAGTCCGTCGAAATTAAAGTCAACTTAGAATTATTCAATATATGAGCTAAACACTTGAAATTATTGATTTTTTTTTGAGACTCCATTCTCTTTACTGAATTGGGCTCAGTTTTTGCTTTTATGTATGTTTGACTAATTCTGGGCTTATAGAAATAAAAATAAAATTACACAATACTTGAATTGATTAAGCAAGCAAATACACTTTTTTGGCAACTTGAAGGTTTGCTCTAAATTGCGCTCAACTGAGCTACTATTGGCAAAACCCTCTTTGAATACCTTAATTTAGTTTCTTGTGATTTTAATGAAATGCATTCCTTTCAAACACTCTTGTAATGCATGGAAAAATGTTTATCACGCAAAATTCACATTTAATCATTCAACAAACAAACAAAATAACGCAATCGTGCGTCTATCCAACCGAAGAACACATAATTTAACAATTTCAGCTTCACTGACTGCAATGCATAGCACTCAATTGTCTGGACAAAACGGTCTTTTTCAAAGAGAATATTTAATATTTCGGCCATGTGAATAAATTTTATATCTTATCTCAAAAATTATTAATTAGACCAAATTCAAGTGTTTAATAATAATTAATCCGCAAATTGCGTGCAGACTTTCCAGTTAACCGATCATTATGGTCAGTACCTACTTGTACACTATTGTATATTTCTCTTTGGATTTTCGTGCTATATTGTGGGATGAATAAATTTGTAACTCCAACAAGTCCGATAAAGAAGACTGTCAGAAAGACCGTTTATATAGATGGTATAAAATTGAATAAACATATTTATACTTTTAAAACAACTCTACTATTCCCGTTTATTTTTGGTTGGGTTTTTATTTTGTTGTTGTCTTTTGTGTGTTATTTAATTGAGTGAATTAAAGTTGGGATTTGTTGGAGGCGAAGCGCATCACATTAGATTTGGTTTGGTTGGGATTTTATTTTTTTTTTTTTTCTCAATGACCACTTGGTATGAAATTATTCCGACCAACTGAACTTGCGACCCCGATGCGCTTAAAGTCTTACGCGTTGCAGCGAAACCACCAGAACACAAAAAAAAAAAAAATAAAAAAAAAAAAAAATACCAATGAAGAAGCCTCCAAAGAAGTCAATGAAATGCATTAACATTTTTATGATAATAACGGTAAGTGGTTTTTGGTTTTGTTTTCTGATGGTAGTTTCCTTATACCTACTTTTGTGCTGATGCTGCCCACAATAGCGGTCGTTGAAATTGTGTGTAAAGACTAAAGAGATAGCTTCAAGTGGTAATGAATGTTTAAATACTTTTAGTGGAGAATTACATTATTTGTACTGTTACCCGGTGTAGATATCTTTTCTTTAGTGTTGGTATTGAAGATAACCCATGCATTTTTTTTTCTTATTCATTTTAACATAATAATTCAATTAGTTATTTGGATCATAAAATAGGAAGGAAATAATAATTCCATTTTGGAATTAGTTGACTTTAATTTTGAGACCAATAAGTCATGGGGTCAAACTTTAGGTTGATACCTGAATGTTAAAAAGAAACAAAAAATCCCAAAAGATGAATTTTGTACGAACAATGAAGAAAGATCAAGATTCAGACTATTTGTGGCAAAATTTTTCATATTCCCATATTTTTTTTGCTTAGTAAAGTGACAGAGTGAATGTGAATTGAGAGCGGCCAAGTGCAAAATCGAATGAAATTTTCTTTGACTGTATTCACTTGTGAAATTTTGCGGCGGTACCAAGCTGATAGCAGCGGCTTCTTCACTTCGTTGCTAACAACCAGTTTGTTGTGTGCGTATTATACATGGTGTTGATGTTGACTACTTGTTGCTGGCGACAGCATTTTTCAAGATGTTAAGGGACTCGGTCGGAAAAGGACCTGATGTTCTCTGGTGATTGCAGCCATCAAACGTCAATTTCCTTGTTTTGACATTGTTGAACCTTCTGTATGACAAATCTTCACGGTTTAGTTCTCTTAATATCCAAGAAAATCGTGCTCATTATTACCCCGAGACCTACAAACTTGACAGATGTCGCTAGTTTACATCGATGACTAATCTCTTGATTTTGAAGAAGAAAAAAACTTTAAAACCCATCTGGTCATTAAAATACTTCACCTAAAGATGAATGTCCCCCATTTTATAATATCGAATAAATAATTTTAACAAGCATCAACCTACAAATTCCAAAAAAAAAAACCCAATTCAAAAACATTCACCTCACGAGATTTATGTTTGTCCGTTTTATTCGTAAAATTATGCAAATTGGCATCAGCCGTATCGAGTGGAAGAAAATAATGTCGGCATCTTCATCAGCGATTAAGCTTGAAGTATCACTTCCAACGAATCATCATGATCATCGCAACATTTGAAAAACCATTAAAGTTGGGCAATACAAATCGAATAAAAATGATAATCTTTAAATGACCACAACAAAACCAGGCATCACCTCTTGACCATTTGTTTTGTTTTTTTTTTCTTCTTGTTTTTATTGGTTTGCCTGCCTGCCTGCCTGCGGTTGTTTTTAGGTCACACAGCACATCATTGATAATAATTCTTCGTCATCGTCTTGTTATGTATGGCCTTTTTGTCAATCTTTAGCCTTAAATATTTCCTGGAAATTAGCCTGATATTATTTAACACTCAATATAATCATCATAGTGATGGCCTTAGTCACTTTCTTATATGTAAATCTGGAACGCAATCGAAAGTTGATCTGAAAAGTCAACAGCTTTCGCGCGACAAGAGTCAGATAATGATGTAGTCATTCCAAAAAAAAAGCACCACACAATGGACTCCATGACCTTGATTCACCTGTGAACAAGATTCTGTTTGAGATGGCCTCAATGTATCTTGCACTTTGTTCATGTTAACATAGAATATTGGTGAGGTGGTGCACTATGGTGGCGGTATGGTATCCCATCATGTTTGCGGTAAATAACTTAGAGATTAGCTTAATGCAGACTTGAAGGCGCGTTCTTTGTTTGAGAATGTCTGCAGTATGAGCATTATGACAGTCCTTTGATAAGATATATTTGCTGATTGGTATAAAACAAACTAAAGCCATTAGGTTCACACCATAAGTGTCGCATAAAAGAAAAACGAACATGGCTGACTGGTCTAAAGCATATAATTCATTAAAAACGTATAAATTATGACTTCCATGTTTGAAGACAAAATTCATTGGAGTTGAAAATGTCTATGTATGGCGAGCATATTTTGCCATTTCTTCGATTTATACCAATCAATTAGAGAAACACTTATTGATTTGTATAAACAAGTGAAAGTATTAGGTCCAGAATACAATTGTCAAATAAAAGTAAATGAAAACATTTGTTTTTTTCTCTAAATCGAATATCGATTTGTAAAGTTTTTTCAAAGTTTATACCAGATTATAACAGTTTATACTAGTTCAGTGGATTAAGAAACAACCATAATCTGCAACTTGTTGGACTTATTTTCCCCACGAAATGGCATATTGTAGGCTAGGAAATGTTGAATTAGTTAATTTTGTTCATTAGACCAGTTTATACCAATTAACGAATGATTAAATTTAGGTAGTTCTTACTTGTAAAAAGTATTTGTTCTTAAATTTGATAAAACATTTGTTTATATTATTGATTATACCAATCGACAACGTATATAACAGATGATTATATGTGAAACAGAGGAATTACAAGGAATGCAATGTTTTCTTTAATCACCTGTTCTTACCTTCATGACAGCATGTACATTTATGGGGTCCTTAGAGATAACTAGGTTCAATCTATTTGAAAAATTGTCGAGGAGTGGTTTCCAACAAAGAATTAAATTTCAACTGTGTGTACCAAAAATGATGAATTGAACCCCGCTGATAGGAACATTGAAAATTAAGGCCGGTATTCACCAAGAAGGAATAATAATGACTTATAAGTGGCCTAGACACTCTTGTTTAGAGCGCTGTCTTTGAAAAACTACGAAAAGTGTCACCTAAGTTGTGAGCGTTTGGTGAATACCGGCTTCAATCAAGACGATTTAGACGAGCAATCACGGCATCGAATCTGAAATCTACTGCCGACATTTGAATTGCTAATTATTTCCTAATAATACCCGATGTTGATAACTTGATAAGGAAAATAAATAAATGCAGGGGATAGCAGCTCATGGGGAATTATGACTAGTGACTTACCTTTTAATCATAATATTAGTATTTTACTCTGGTAGTTGGTAGGAGTGGATGTCTCATCTTCAGGTACTAGGGGAAGAGGTGGCTGAAAGAAAGGTAGCAGCTAGCTAGGGACCGTCTGGCTAGGTGAGGTTTGTTAGCTGAAGCCAAAATTCACCTCAGATTGTAAGCGCCATCTTAAGAAGGTAAATAAATCTTTTAATAGTCCATAAAGTCCATGGCCGGCCTAGAAAAGGAAGATTCAATGCTTTCCTTACAAGATGTTTCTCCTTGAAATTTACTTTCACTTCCAACAAGACCCACTTCCCTATATGTAAACCTCAAATATAGCTTCGTTTACAAATATTACAGTTTCCTGCAACACTTTATCAACCGGTCAGTAACAGTTGGAATTAGAGAACATCATCAACATCCATTAGGGTAGGTACAGCTTTTCTACCTTTGGCTCCGCTCAAAGATCAAAATCACTAATTTCTAATCAACTTTGGGTCAATAGTGTACACTCTAATGAATTGGGCCACCAAATTCCAATTTCCCATATGATGTTAGACAACTATCTTCATCTTGACATCAGCACAGACCCAAAACAAATTGATCCGAACACATTCATGGCCAGTATTACACTCCTAGGAGAGTATATAGTTAGGAATACCTAATTTAATTGAAGGTAATGGGATATAATAGGAAATGCGATTGGCGCATCCCGATATATTCAAATGTACACAGTTTAAATTGCCGCGCGCCACCACTAGAGATCACAAGAATACCAAAGAGATCTGTCTTCTATTGGACCTTTTGTCGAGAGAACTGATGAGAATTTGGTATATCCCATCATCTAGGCTCAATAATAGTGAGAGAGTTATACTATATGGGGGGGGATGGATGTGGAAAGAAGTTGAAGAATTTTAATTTCAAAGACCTACATATTCGAGAGATGCCCGTATTTGGGTTTTTGATTGTCATCAAACTTTCTGGCTACAGAGATAGAGCATACATAGAGGTTAGTTAGCGTGTGCATTGGCACTCCTTTTGTTGGTCGCCAGTTGACAATGTGCGGCACAAAGCCAAACTCTATGCCATATAGATTCACAGCCACATATCCAACATGTGGTATGACGTCCAGGTCGTAAGGGGTCCATCGTACATTATTGTGTTGTGGTTGTGGATACTCCACATTATTGCAGAGATGTAGAATCTTACGAAACCTTATTACGTCGCTCAGAAAAACGAACAGCAATTGCGATTTTCTCATGACCTTTTAGGATTCAAGGTTGGCAACGCCTCAAGTTGCAAGACAAACACACACACGGGACACTGCAGGCAACATTGCTGCGTGTAAATGTGACGACGGCGACGACGCACGACCACGGAACTGACTTGATGGATGATAGTGATGTTATTTTTTTTTCTGTTTTAAAGAAATTTCATGTCGCAATAAAGTCGGTCTTTCTTTGATGAGTGATTTTGGGGGAGGTGCTTTGAAATTGTCATTAAAAATTTTTGTTTTACACAGTTCTGAAAACTCTATGGTTCTTCGCTTCGGTAAGTTAGATTAAATTTGCTAAAAGGAATAATAAGAACCATGTAAAATTTTAGACTTCACTCATTTTTTTTTGGATGAGCTTCATATTTTTTAAGGAAATGTAATTTAAAATCTTCCGGGGATCTTTGGGGTCACCACAGAGACTAGAATATTGTGTTGTGTACCAAAATTCCTCAGCTCTATGCAACACTAAGTTGAAAGCTCCAAATTAACTTCAGTTGATGAAATCGTTTGGCTATTAATGCAAAATGTGATATCAGCTGACGGCATTGCCATCATTTTCGTAAGTACCTACCAAAACCTTATCCTGTAGGAATCGAAGCTGTTAGTTAGGGTGTCAGTCCCTTAATGTATGAAAAGTCTTCTTTAAATTTACTTGACAGAAATGTATCGTCAGAACAGAAACACGAAAAAAGTGAACGATAACACACTTCTAGCTTTTTAGATACTATCAGAGACCTCGTGCTCAAAAAGACTAACAACACTGCTAATAGATAGCTGATTGAAAAATTACTAAAATCAAGGAACGCCCCAATTCTATAATTACTGAAATACTTGCTCTACAAACAAAAATTCCATTACCCCTAAAAGATTTCTGTGAGCAATTCTTATCTCAAAAGACACCAGTAACACTAAATAACTTCTATCCAAAGACAAAACATCACATTCCACCTCACAAATCTCTCTATTTACGGGCCTAACTCACGATAAGTATTACTCTCTCGTTGTACCTTTTCTACATATCACGCTCGCCCCATACATTCCGAACACAGCCCAATTTGTTTCCATTGCACGCCCTCTCGCCGCCGCTGCCGCCGCCGCCGCCGCAACCATCATCGCCTTCTGAGTGTTTTTTATATAGTTCAGTGGAACACCCTCACTATAGACTATCTAACTAGACAACCTGGCTGAGGATATTATTCTCCTGCTGCACAACTTCATCTTCAGTTGCTATCAGCAGCTGCTTTAGCTTGTTACAACTATTCGAGAATAGAAAATTGCATGTCCACGTCCATTACCACAGCGACAGTGACTGAATTTAGTGTTCCTTCGTGACGCCTGGGCTACTGAGTGCTGCTACGGTTGGCTACCACATTCCTATGCAAGCCGCTGGCGGTCACAAGAGGTGCGTTCCCAACAACCAAACAAACACACATGTTCATCATCATTGTAAAAAAAAACACATGTGGACATGACCACGACCGAAAACGATGACGCGACGCTACGCGACGAAGGAACCGAAAAAATGGTTGGACATTGTGTCCCTGCCTTTCGCCTGATGGTGATGCGGTTAATCCTCATCATGGTCGTGGTCGTGGTCGGTCGTGGTTAAGGCCAAGTAACCCACCACAGAGACAGCAATCTCTGGAACAAAGTAGGTTGCTGCCTTATGGTCTGAGAGGAGGATCAAGCCAACCAAAAGCCAAAAGATGTTTTCTCCTTATTTCTCCAGATTTTCGTTGTTAAGTTAATTTGTTGGTCCGCTTGCGTTTAGCACGCAGCAAATTATTATGTGGGTTCCCAATCTGAACCCCAAAAGATCTCGTTAACATGAGTTGGTACTCGACGATGGACGCGACGATGGACGGTGCATTATTATCCATCCACCATAAGCTTACCTTGAGCGCGCGAGAAAAAAATCCTCAAGCCCCCAGTTAAGATGTCGTCTTATCTACTTTAAGACCAAACCAACGACTCTCGTTGACCAGGAGGCTTGGTGATGGTTTTTTTTTTTTTTTTTTGTATGACCCGAAAATTAAAGAGCCACGAACGGGATGGTTAATGAAATGCGGGACAAGTGACTTTAATCGCGCGGTTCCTTATGACCGTTATAATGTGTAATATAAAGTAGAGATATGCGATGATAATTGGTAGTTTTTATACATTTTTGATGGGTTTTTTTTTGGCAGAAAGCCAAAGACGAGAAAGCATCATTAGGGTCGGTTTTTTTTTTTTTTTTGGTAGCGGGATGCGTTCATTTGGTTTACGACACTACACGACATGGATATGTGGGTTAATCCGGTTTTTTTTTCATTTCTTATTAATTTTTTTTTTTTTTTTGGTTTTCTTAAAGCGTCAAATGATGATGGCTATAATATAAAACATTTTGCGGTGGTTCAGTTGGTTGTAATCAATTTAATTTTTGTTGTTGTTTTTTTTTCTTATTTGTCGGAGATTAAGGCCAATTTTTGGTGGTTAACGGGAGATTGGAATTATTTTTGATTGACTGGAAGAGAGAGCCTCTTCTTCGTCCACATGACATGACAACAGTAAAGTTTGAGGAAGGGCCTATATAATTTGTGGTTGTTGTGGAGATGAAGATGATGATGATAGGAGTTAATATTTGGAACGAGGAAGTGATTTTTAGATTGATTTTTTTGTTTTGTAATGAATGTGGGAATTTGATTAAATGGGATGAAGGTTTTAAGTAGTTTTCTTTCAGCCTTACAAGCTAAATTGGTTGAAATAGGTACTCTTCCGCTTGGGTAGCCTACTAAGTACGGGTTTTCCAAACCGGGGCGGGGTTTTAAAACCTACGCTTTTTGCAATAATCAAGGCACTTTAAACCTCTCATTCTATTATCTTCTCTTCTTATTCTGGAGCATATTTATTATAAGACTATGCAGTGCATTCCGGTGTATCTCACAACGAACCGATGCCTAAGGAATGAAGATCTCAAACACTCTTGTGTGAAGTTTGTCAATTTCGCACGAAAGGGAGACTTATAGGTAGGCTTTGCGTGGAACACCTGCCGTTTGGCTAAATTGAACGGTTGGCTTACGCTAGGATTATGAAATACACTGTAGCAGCAAAGTTGAGCTAGATGAAGAGGCTCAATATGCGAAGAACTATTGAGTACGACTGCCCCAACCATCAAACCTCTCCAAAAATCCTAATCTCCAGTATTCAGTTAAGCAAACCTAGTAAGTTAAGGGTGGTCTTAAACTGTATGCTTCACTTTAGGTGAGGTCTTCTTTTGCAACGATGTCCGTCGGAATTTGATTCGAAGATCCGCTGGACTGGTGCATCAATGGCTCAAATGCTTCACGTTTCCCAGCCAACTTATTCGCTTTATTGTCACTGCGTAGAACTCATCACTGAATCTTTTATTCTTCTCTTTACCGATACCTACTCAGCCCAACAGCACACCAAAAATCTTCTGTGAAAGCCATTCAGCAAGTCTTATTCATGTCTTTGGCCCATACACTTACTTATAATTAATATGATTCCGACCCATGTGGAGTGTACTTGCAGGACGCGGAAGATTACCATTCAATTACAATCCATAGCGCGCTCCTTCCAATCTCACAGACCTAAGGTTAAGCGCTTTAAAAAGGGTTTGGTCTTCCTTGTCTTCTTGAACCTGGGTGTTAGAATTCGAAGTTCTGCCTCGTTGGAACATTTCGTTCATTCGCTCGCTCTGGTCGTGTTTTAGCTCTTTGCAAGTTATCCTCATCTTTATACAGCTCATAAAGCTCGCGATCTTCGCACACAGGAAAAATATCTGTGGAAGAATTCGTACTATATTTTCCAGAATGAAACTGAAGAAATAGATCAGATGAGATTTTTCCCACTTGTAAACTGCAAGGCGTGTTTCCTTAAATCACGCCAACGTCTGGATGAGTTTTAATGGCGCCCTTCAAGATCAGTCATCACCATTAAGAGGTCCTGATGGTGTTAGCTATCATATGCATGTGGTTGGCAATGCCGAAGGTACCTACTCCTATCGCAGCAAGATTCTGTTTTTTGCTGTGTGTCCCTGGGTAGATTGCTCCCTAGGAGTTCCTTTCTTCATTTAAGAGAGAGCCTACAGGCTGCTCTACGAGCAATTTTGACTTTAGTCGACTCAAAGGCCTTGTGCTGGCAGCAATTTTCATCGAAACAGAAGTTTCCTTTTGGTAATCTCTCTCTCATGATACCCAGCACATGTGTGGCAGTTCGTAGGTCCTCGTGAAGAACTCTCCAAAAAATGTTATGGTCTGTCTAAAAACTGGTAAAAAATGGGTTAAAAGTCCCTACACATTATTCCCGTGGCTCTTTACTTTTTATTTTCTCTGTCATAACAGCCCTCAATACTTTGCGTTCTCCTTTGGGTGAACTTTCTTCTTTTTTTCACCTAGAATTTGCGGTCTACTCTCCAAATGTCTACTCTCCAGTGTCTTATAATATTCTGGTGAAATTTCTTGTTGCGCAAAAATTTTTTTTTTTTTTATTTCAAAAAGTGAATTTTTAATGTTTACTCTTTCTAAAAGCAAAAGTGAATTCCTATAAAATAAAAAAAATTTCTCTTTCACTAAGCTCTCTTTTAATTTAACTATGCAACCAACTAACAAACGAATAACCCAAAACAAAATAACTTTCCACGCAACAAAAATAATTGCGTTCCTTGAGAATTATGATGCTCGAAGAAAACCTTTATCGTATGTATATAAAAAAATAAAATTCACGGCCGCATCTCCATACAAGCGTGCACAACTTAATGCGCCGCGCCACCGCCACCGCAGCAGCTATGCTAGGCAATAATGATGGAAAGGAAAACCTGCTAATTTTAACACCTGTTGGAGCATAACAAAACATGGGAGAGCAATATACTATTTTCCCTCGAGTTTATGTGCAAAATTTAACAATTCAGCATTCCTATTACCCGCGCCGCGTGCGCTCCAATTAAGGTCAACAAAAAAACAGAATTATAATTGCACCTTAGCACGGCAAAAGTTATACCTATAAACACTTGGGATAGGTTTTCAAGGGGGGTCTTTGGAAGTTTGAGGTATCACAACAACAACAACAATGCAAATGGCCGCACATAGAAATGAAATTAAAAGTGTAATCCACAGCCACAGCATCAACATCAACAGAAGAAATGTGTTTACTTTAGTTTTTTTTTTTTCTAAGCAATTTTATGGGCAATTAAATGTCGGTTTTGAAGAAACAGCTGAAATGCCCAAGAAGAAAACCACCAGCAACCGTTGGAACCACACAACACAACACAATACAAAACACCAAACCGATCAATGAACAATTGAAATGATTTACGACGACTTTACGAATGGTAGGTAGTTCGGTTCGAAACTGTGGTGCATCACAGAATCAGTGAAATTTTTCATTTCATTTCAATTTCTCCTTAAACTTGTCTCCAAAGAGAAGAATTCCAATGATTTATGTTGGGACAGGTTACTTACTACTGGGTATTGGGTATATTATACTCTTGAGAAGTCTTTTCGATAGTTTATTAAGAGCTGCAAAGAGCCATAATCGAAGTTGACATTTTGAATAGATTCAGGAATTCCAACGTGTTGTCAAGTTAATGGCTTAGGTCAGAGAGAAAATGGTAGGGAAAACGGTATCTTTTGAAGACCTTAGAAAATTCTTTTAAAAGGTTACATTTTTCTTCATTGAAGCCTACTTTACGAATATTTCCACAAAATAATGTTTATTGATTTTGGAATTTTGAACAAATAGCTTTCTATTGATGTAAAATCTTAAATAGTTAGTATGCCAAATTTAGACACAGGGAGGGAATATTAAGGGGTCCTTGTTAATTGAAAATTTTGTATACGTCGAATTGAAAGTTTCTAATGGTCTAATCGTGCAACAAATTCCCACGCTCGTCTTTCCAAACCCTACTTTTATTTTTATAAATTTAAAATCAACATCTGAAAACTCCTAAATGAAATTCCTTTAATATAAGAATTCTAGGGTCTCAAATCTCAATGCAAACAGTCAATTTTTTCTATTGTAAATAAAAAAAAAAAATCTATGCAACTGAATATAATTTTGTTATCGTGCAACTCAGGGACTCTAATACTATTAAGGAAAAATTCCCACGCTTATCTTTCCAAAACCTACTGCCGAAAAAAAATTATTAATTTTTTTAAATTTAAAATCGCCATTTGAAAACTTATAAAATGAAATTCCTTCAATATAAGAATTCATGGGTCTCAAATCTCAATTCAAAAAGTTAATTTTTCTTTTGTAAATAATAAAAAAAAACACTTAACTGAATCTTTTAAGGAATTTTCAATTTTGTTCTTTGTTTCTTGGTCAGAACAATAGAAATTCACTCAACGAAAATTGTGTCCCTCACAAGACCATTACACACGGTTCGGTCCGCTTTACCTATGCAGTATAGGCTGCCTTGATAGACTGAAAGCTGCCGCCAGCTATTGGCACAATGAAAAAAAAAAAAAAAGAAAACACAAACACAGAAAACAATCATCTGGCTATATGTAACCACAATGCATCCCATATCAGCTGAAACAATAATAATAATTTGAAATTCCTTGAGGCAGATATCCATCCATCTACCAACTTAACCGTCTGCTTCTTCTTGTTCTTCTTCTTGGTTCTTCAGTTGGTGCTCCTCCGCAGAGTTTTTTAAAAGTTTTTTTTTCTTTTTGTATTTTAGTTTGACCATTTCTCGTCTTTGTGGTGTGTGGTAAAGTCAGAGAGTCTCTATGTCAAGTAAAAAAAGACCACTTTACCCACATACTGGGTAGGATAGGTATACTATGTAGATAGTAGTGGCGGCAGAAAGCCTGTGTGGCACAAAATTCCCAATTGAATTCGCATTCCCTACATAATAAAATAATATCTATACGTCAGGGAGTATGGAAAAGAAGACTTGCAGACTTGCTGATGCTGCTGCTACTTGCTGCTGTACTGTATGTAGTTGCAAAATTTTGCTCAAGAGGCTAAACTGATAGTTGGTATCTTAAAGCTAAATGCTGTTTGCCCTAAGTTGGATGGACAAAGTTCTTTTTGAGTTAGCGAATTGGCTTTTATGTGCATTGGGGTCAGAAAGAGACAAGAGTTCTGGGTTGGTAGAAGTCCTCTTCAAACGATAAATGGTTTTCACTTCCTTTCTGAATACTTCAGCAAAGCCCAATCCAGAAAAGCATCCCCCAGCTTATACTTTTTCCACAGATTGGGCGATGTCTCGAGAGACCCTTAGAAGCACTCTTAAAATTTTTGTAAAATTAATATGGTTCTGAGGGGCACCCCGCACCCAATTTTGTATTTGGCTCCTTTGTGCTTTGCCAACCTTTCTGTAAAACCCCTTAAACCTCCGTATACCCCACTGTCCTTTTTTATCTACGAAGTCAAATTCACTGACTGGACATATGAAACCACTACAAAAGATGGATGGATGCAATCAATAGATACTTCCATAGATAACACAGCCGCCTTTAGGTTCGCACAGTCGTCGTCGTCGTCGTCGTCGTCGTCGTCGTCGTCGTTGTAGTCTTCGAAGAAGCTCTGTTGCTTGCATGCGTTTTGTAGACTTTTTCTGGACCCTAGCAAAAACAAAAAACTCTTCTATCTCTATCTTTTCTACATACGATTTGCCCAGAAGTCTATAGAGGAACTTCAAGAACCCCAGTTGATGGACGTTGATCAAATTAGTTTCCCTAAGATCGCGTTTATGTAAAGTTCAACATTTTCGTTTTCTCTGCTGTGCTTCGGTGTCTCTCCCAGTGTGTGTCCACATGAGTGATCTTTTAGCGACAGGCAAATCATCAAAATACATTTCTCTCTCTTTCTTTAGTGTATCTCACAAAAAAAAAAACACCATTGTCTGACAATTCACTGCCATCATGTGGTGCTTTGTTTCCTTGTGAGTCCTTCCTTTCTGCGCCTTCAGTGTCAAGTGTAGTTGTCACACACTTTTGATCAAGTGATACCCCATCCTCTCATCATCGTGCGTCCGTCGTGTCGCGTAGCGTTGTCAATCGAGAGTGTACGAAAGAAATTTGAATTTATACGAACCTCCCTTTCTTACTTCCTCGAATATCGAATACCAATATTGTCATTGACCATCCATCGGTATCGCTAACTGTCATTGCGAGTGCGTTCGTAGAGTATGTGACGTTTTTTTTTTTGTTTGACAGGAAGATGTCGTGTTTTATGGATTCTTTAATTTAATTGGAATCTCTAGTTACACCATGGGTGATGCTAGCTTGTTCTTCCTTGTGCTCTATCATCATCATCATCATCAGCTTGATCAAGCTTCAAGTGTTTCATCATCAGCATCATCTAAGCTAGTGTAAGCAAAAAAGAAAAAAATTAATTGCAAACGAACGATAGTGTTAACTTTGATTGATTCGATTTCAATCTGGAGTGGATTGCATGCGCTGCCGGGATTGATGCAACCAACAAACGTGTGCAATATCAAAGGGTTTTCACCGATTCGCTGCATAAAACAAGACTTCATCTTTTCTGATTCTTCATCTTCTTTGCAGCAGATACCTAGTTCTGTTTCTTGTCTTCAGTTTTTTGCCGTTTCTGCTTCGCTCTGATCTGATTCATGATGGTAAGTTAAAACTTGAGATTCGTTGTTTCTACTATTCTCCCTTTTCTGTTTGTTTTTTTTGTTGTTGTTCTTCAGCTGCTTCTTGTTTTATTAAATTTCTTTTAATTGTGCGATTTGCTCATCTGGGTCTGCGCGCACAACAAAACACATGAGATTGATTGGAAGAGATTGAGGAAGTCTTCTTTTGCTTGCTCGCTCGCATCGAATCAGTCAGTGATGTGATGGAAGAAAAAAATCGAAGAAATGTTGTGTCAATTAATGATATCTGTTTCTAGGATGTTCAAGGGACATAAATGGTCATTGGTTTGGCTGGTTTTATTCGTTTTATGGGCTGGACATAAAAAGGATGAAGAGTTTTTCTTTTTTTTTATGTTTAATGGATACTTTGACGTCATGGAGTGATGAAAGATGTTTGTTTTGTCTTGATTTGAATTAAATTAAAATCTCTATAAGGATTAACCTTTAGTTTTCTGTGATGATCTGCAGATAGTATAATCATTGTGTTGAATTTTTTATTACAAATATAGTCAGACGCATTTGTCAGCATTAAAATTGTTGAACAATAATGGGCATTCCACAAAACTTTAATATAAAATAGTAGAAGCCCTTTCTATATGGTTACGAGTATTTCATGTTGTGGATTCTTTTATTTACGCAAACACACATAAAAAAGTGACTGCAACTGATCATGAAATATCAGTTCAGGTGTTTATTTTTGTTCAGCATTTTCTATGGCAAATGTTTCGTACATGTCACAATCTGAGGATAATTACACTTGTCACTTCGGATAGAAGTTTGTCAGGAATAAATAACTCACAAGTTATGACGAACTTGTAAGGCAGACAAGTGTTAGAATTTATTCCAGTTTCTACTTTTTTTTAATTCAGTGTGTACTCGGACTTAAACCTGCATTTTTGTCTTGACAAGAGTGAGAAAAAAAGAACACTGATACATTTTTTTGACACATTGAAATTATTCTGACATAAGGTCTTAACGAAATGACACTAACCGAACTTTCCTAGTCTTGTGACAGAAGTTAAGTGATATCTGTAGGTACTGCTTCATTAAGTTCTAATCAACGTTTATTCTAAGATATGTTACGTGACAAGACTTAGGGAATAAACTTTGACCCGTGGCGGAGGTTCTATCGGGAAGTTTTGATACAGGACTTAGAGTTTCGCGATCTCTGAAATTGTTTCTGCAGAAGGGTCACCCATGGCCGTCAGTTAGAAGAAAAGAACGTTGCCGCTTAACAAAAAAATGTTTTTCCCGGGACATTCCTGAAAGATTCGGCGGTAGTGGAAAAACTCTCTAGTTGGAATCAACGGTATAAGGTCTTCAGTTAGAGTCAATTTGAACTACTTGGTGAAGACCTTATATGGACGGTTAATGCGGCTTCCCTACCTTGGAGTTATGTGAATAATCTAGTTCTCAAGGTTGGGTATTGCCCGTCGAAGTAAGTTCTCTTCCACGGAAAAATTGTATTATGGCACATCAACGAGCCAGATAAAAGGATGATCAGCAAACAAAAATTAGATTACAAATCTAGGGTCTGCAGCGTCAATTCCTCGTGAAATTAGTGAAGAACCTAAACAAGATCAAAGCAGATGTTAGAACCATCATGGAAATGCGATTGGGGAGCACAACAACAGGACTAAATGAAGACGAGCAGTGGTATATGCTGAGTTTACTAAGGCAATCAAAGTATTTGGTTCGGTCAAAAGGGCCGCCAGGCACATGCAGGAAAAAATAGGCCTGTGAGAAGCAGGCTAGGACCACAACTGATGAAAAAGAAGCCTGCGAAATCGATGTAAAAAAAAGAAGAGCGGAAGACCAACTTCTTAAAAGTAAGAAGAGGGAGCACGAAAAGCAAGCGGTCAAGTCTGTAGAAGGATGCAACGGCAGGGATAGTGGAAATAAAACTTTTCCAAACTGCTTAACGGCAGTTAAGCAGAAAAAGCAAGAACAGCGATATACAAGAAATAGTTAGATCAGCTGGTTTAGATGGTTTAGGCCAAAACTAGGACCAATCTAAAAGACAACGACACACTGAAGAGATCAAACGAAGAATCGGACTTAGAAGGCATTTAAATACTATACTTCTCCCTCAAGAAGACCTTAATCCTCCCAGTCCTAAAGTATGGGACAGAGGCATGGACACTGACAATTTAGGATGAAGACTAACTGGGTTGATTGGAAAAAGATTCTTCGAGTGGTAGTTGGTACAGTTCCAGTGTGCATCGGTCGAGAGTGAAGGTGAAGATTTAACGGCGAACTTTACAGACCTTACAGCGATTTTGACGTGGACATAAAGCTGAAAATCTAGTGACTGAGATGGCTAGGTCACGTGGAGCGTCTAGACACCAACGCACCAGCCCGCCGAGTCTTCGCATCCCACCCCCATGGACAACGTGACAGGGGAAGGCCTCATCTTCGGTAGCGCGATCAAGGAGTGAAGACCACAACCAACTTGGTGTGCTTATGCTTATTATAGGTGGGGACCAGGCAAGTTGGCGGGGTCGGTTGGTTGAGGCCGTGACTCACCCAGAATTGTAAGCGCCATCTTACGTAAATAAGCAATGAAAGTAAAGAAAACATCACCAAAGTGCTTAAAAGGTTCAAACCTTACTTGGCCAACATTTTCGTTTAATTTCCCTTAAAGTATCATTTGAAACCATGTTACAATCATCATCATAAACAATTAAGAAAGAACATTTACAACTTCTACCTGCTGACCTAACAAGACTGACAACTATAGCGTGGACTTTTAAACTCTACAATCTACACAAAAGACTAAGAGAGTGCGCCACCACAGCAACGCGATATCTTCATGACACTTAAAAACCTATAAAACAGTCGGAGAAGGGAGGAAGTAGATTAAAAACAATAACAAGAAGTCAACGCATTTAAAACTGAAAACTTGCCATCATCAAACAGAAACAGAAACAAAAACAGACGAAGAAGAAAATATTTAAAAAGCAAATTCCATTCCATTCCGCGCACATGCAACTGTTTGCTCGCTCGACTCGGACTAATAAGGCTTGAAAACCATCTCGATTTCAATCTCTGGCTGTCTGGATGTGTAAACCTCTTCTCGTTGCTCTTCTTCTCTCTCTCTCTCTCTCTCAGGATATATAGAGGGATATAAATCTGAAGAAGAAGACTACGACCGACGACAAAAGAATGCCACCGAGCAGCTTCAACAAGAGATAATCATCGCTGCTCTCGCAAGAAGTTTTTTTTCTAAAGCACATTCTGGCCTCAAGTGGAGTCTTTTCTTATCATCATGTCCATGTCGGTTGGTCGTCCCAAGCGAACCCGAAACGCTCACTATAACGCACTTTACCTGAATGGCCTGTGTGTCGCGCACCTGGACCCAGCCACAAGTAGAATGCCACTTATCTAGAACTGAATGTGTAGTGATTTTTTTTTTGGTTGGTTTTGTTTTGCAAGCTTCAAGAAAACTTGATCTGGCAACATGTTGCCATAGACCTACGATTAGTGTAATGGTTTAAGGGGTGACAATTTGTCACTTTGGCGTCAAATTGTCAAACCCGGAAATGCCCATCTAGTTTTTGCCAAAAATTAAATCAAAGTTCTACAAGAAGTTTGAAACAAAAAGAATGCAACATTCCAGCGTGATATTATAAGCAAGATGTAGATGAAGTGGCAGCAACATTTCCATCTAAAAATAAATCACCGTTATGCAATCGAACGAACGACGACAGCTTGGCGCGGCAAAGCAGCGGCAGCAGTAAGAAGCTCACATATAGATTTCAAAAGTCAGGTTATTCAGTTTGTTTAACGAGGTACGATGGCAGACGTAGGAAATAGTCAAAAAACAACAAAAAACAACAACAACAAAATACCAGGCCTGTAGTAGTTGGTTGCCTATAGGTTGTCAGAGTCTGAGATTGCAACAACCGCATCACCATCATTGCATCGTTCTAACCCAAGTTACAACTACCGCCTGCCTCCTGTCATGGAATAAGCTACGGTCGACTGGATCGTGACATTAATGAATCGTTTCACCTGTTTCGGACTTAGATAAAGGAAAACAAAAACGGAACCTAGAACCTGACCGAAAGCCAATCCAAGCCATCTCAGGCACCCAGTAGCAGCTAGCACAGTGGAGGTCGTTTTTGTGTTTTTTTTGTTGTTGTTCTTTTCTTTTTTTATTATTATTTGTTTATGCAACTTTGGTTCTTATATCACCGAGAGATCCCCAATCGGGTTCTTATAAGCTAGCCAGGAGGCTATGAGTGCGAAACTTCAATGTCAATATTATAGAGACTCACTCCTCTTCAGTGTGTAAATGTTACGTCTAACGTATAATGCTCGTAAGTTTGTTTGTTTTTTTTTTGTTCGCCAGCGGGAAACTTCTTTTTAGAAAAAGTCTATCCCCGTGGGAGAGCAACTCTATATCATTGAAACACACAGAGAGTAAGAGAGAGAGAGAGAGAGAAAGAGAGGAAAACCTGTCGTTTGATAGATGGACGGGTGACTAGTAGAAGTTGTTGAAAATATAACGTTTCGTCATTTGTTATGCAATTTTAGCTATACAACATTGTTCGGCGGCAACGGTGACGGCAGCGGCTAAACAACGTTGACGTGATATGGGCGAAAATGCAAATTGATTTTCGCCTTATGACGAATTGATGGATGTTGGGCTAGACTTGATACAAGCTCGAGAGAGGGAGATTTCTCTGGTGTGGTTTAACTTAACTTGTATGCTAATTTTATATTATTTGCAGTATCCCACAGGGCGTCTAGTCTGTGGCGACCGAACGCGACAGCAGCGCACCGGTGTTCATATTTTTTACATGGATCATGGACGTTAAGACTTTAAAGACAAATTACTAGTATTTTAGTTGTCATATAGCCCTACCCTCATGTATTCTAAGAATCCTTAACTAATCTGAATATTGAGGAGAACAAAAACTTGAATCGATACAATGTCAAAATTTAAATGTAATCCATCAAGAGAGTAGGATACATCCACTGGCTTAAGGAAGAGAGTTATCTTATATCCTCTTCTTCCTCTCCTTTTATATCCGCACTGCCTAGACCCGCGATTTGTTGGTTTGTTCAAGATTCATACATTCAGGCCCCTATAGATCTAAAAAAAAAAGGCAAAAATGATTCTTTTCGAAAAAGAAAACTCAATGTTTTGGCAAACAAATTAATAAATTGTGACGGAAATGACAAACATTGACGCTCGGCAGTTGTTCACTGATGTCAGTGAAATGCCGCAACACCCAAAAAGATGCAGCCATGTTATCGTGGCAAAATATGATAAGCCAAATTGATTCTTTTCGAAAAAAGACTGATTTTGTGATATATTTTAAGCGATAAAGTTGATAAATTGTGACGAAAATGACAGAAATTGATTGTCTGAGCCTTCTCGAAAAAGTAAATAGAATTTTGTAATTTTAGTGAAGAAAATGATAAATTGTGACGAAAATGACAAAAAATTATGACTGATGGTACTTGTTTATAGCAAAGATTCATTACACACTATCTTTTTAATAACTAATGGAAACATACATGTATGATTAATTTCATAGGCATACTGAAGTTATTTTCGTGACGTGAATGACGGAATGTTGAAATAATTCTTAACAAATCTTTTACTGAGACAAATTTTAAATTCGTATTCAAAATGAAATTATTTGCTTTACGTGAATAGCGAAATATTTGACGATTTTCTCCGGCCTAGTCAATGCCTGGAACACATTTTGAAATACCGTATAAATTGATGTTATTGGCATGATTCGAATGACGGATTATTGAAAGACTTATTAGTCAAGCTCAATGCCTGTAAATTATTGTGAGTCATCTAGTAAAAAAGCAAATTTAAAGTCGCTATTTCAACTGAAATTTCTTATGTGTGTTTTAAGAGCATTTCCCAACTGCAATTATTTGCAATAATGACTGAATATTGGAATACCTGATAACCCTGTTAGTAAAATTAATTTAAAGTTTAAATTCAAACTATTCGCGTGACGTGAATGACAAAATATTGAAAAAATATTACTTAAAATCAGCCTGAAAATCATTTTTAGACATCTTAGACCAACTATAGGTTTACATTTAAACTTAAATTGTTTTCGTGATGCAAATGACAGAATATAAAAATAATTT
This sequence comes from Meliscaeva auricollis, assembly GCA_948107695.1. Classification (NCBI taxonomy): domain Eukaryota; kingdom Metazoa; phylum Arthropoda; class Insecta; order Diptera; family Syrphidae; genus Meliscaeva; species Meliscaeva auricollis. The sequence continues at coordinate 48,486,714 of OX403619.1, read as the reverse complement.
AAATATTTGTTTAATGCATTGATGTGTGAAAATCATTCTAAGTAATATGATTAATAAAACTTATTTTAGGATGATATTAGAACCTAAATTGTTTGTGTGACGCAAATGACTGAATAATATTTAGTTTTATTCAGTTAGCTGAAAGTGGTATTATTGGTATCGTGACGTTAATGACAAAATATCATTGAAATTTATTAGAGTATTCTTATGCCTGACTCCTTAAGCTTATTTGAGCTACGATAGCTTAAATAAGCAAAATTTAGGTTCACGCGTATTAACAATTATTTGCGTGACGCGAATGATAAAAAAAATCTTCTCTAATTAAAACGTAATACAAGATAATTGTTAATTAATATTTAGAATTACATAAAAGAACACACTATTAATTAGACATGGGTTATGAAATGATCGAGCAGCATTAAATCGGGAAAAGGAATTCTCTTAGGTGGAGAGAAAGATTATTTCTCAGCAAGATGCTGCTGATTATATGAATCTACTATATTTTAATTACTCAATTAATGGTAATCAGGTGCACATAACATCTAATGCTTATATTTGAGGAATTCAAATAATCCTTTTAATTACTCAATGAATTTACGAGCTTTTTAATAACACTTTAGGTCTTTAACTAAATCCTCAGTTTTTTTTTATTCAAAGTAATCACATTGCATCACGAGTCCATATCGTAGTAAAAATCATCTTAAATAATTTGATGATTATAAACTGATTGGCTACCGTGAGGCATAGAAACAAGACTTTTTTTTTATTATTTAAATTTTGATTGCGATAGAAATATCCAAATCATCATCATCAAAAGGTGCTAAGTTTTGACCCCTCAGTTTTATTTTACTCTGATTTTACGGTCAGCCAACATACTTCCTTGATAGTTAAAATCAGTTTATTTTGACCATCATCAGCATCACTAATGATGTAATAAAAACCTAATCAGATTGTTAAACAAGTTGTGTTAGTTTCAAGTTCTAACTGATAGAGCTAGCTTAAGTATTAAAACCAAAAAATAAAATAATCTATGGAATCTTTAGATTGACGATAGAAACCTTAAGGCTAAGGGTAACGAAGTTCAAAATTTAAAGAAAGTAGTCAAGACTTATTTATACTCTTGTCAAAACGTTTAATAAAAGGGTCCAAAGATCCCAGCTTCCCTCACTTTCCAACCAAAACAATTGATTTTCTTAACCTTTTTGAACTATTTCTGTCCTACTGCCTTTGGGAAATAACTCTTGTTTTCATTAAAAAAAAAAAAAAAAACCTAGACACACTGTGAGACCTGTTTCTAGCCTGATAGAAAAAATACTTTCACTTGTAGAAACCTTCTGCGAACCTAGCAACAACAACAACAAAAAAAGGGACAATTACCCAAGAGCACCATCCAATCCCGAGGAACTATAATAATCCACACCACGATAACATAAATCTACAAGCAGGCTGAGGCACCTTTTGGTTTCGGAAGGTATATAAAGTTTCTCTGTTGGTGTTGCTGGCTGGCCGGTGTTCTCTGTTGCAGCAACACTCTGCATCCAGTGCCTCATAATTCTATAGCAATCTGCCAGTTTGAAAGCCAGTTGCATTATCGAGGTCATCAATGCCAAAACAACTGCACTGCATAGTGTGCATCTCTCCTTAGGTTTTTTTTTCTTTGTTGTTGTTGTTTTGAATTTCTGCTACTCTCGGAATGGGGCAACGTTCGTTATAAAGATATACTACTCCTATTAAAAGGCACCACTTCACCTTTTGACACCTTCCTTGAAGACATCACTTCTTCATCACACCTGTGAGCTGTGCGAGTATGAAATGTAGACATTGATGGTGAGATGCTTTGGAATCAAAGTATAATTGCGTCCGGAGTTCAGAACTTTGGGTTATTGGGGCAATTCTGAAGTGGTTGAAGTGGTTTATTCCTGTTTCCATTAAGACTGTGTGAACTTTTGAACTTCAAAATAAATGGGCGAGATAGAGTTGATGGATGATGGCGAGTGGAAATACGCAGGTGCATTTGCATTTGATGTGAAAGTGAAGATCCTTCCGTCTTTTTCCATTTTTTATGATTTTTTTTTTGTTCAATTCCACTTCTGAGTCAATTCAGTAACTAATGATCCACAACCATGGAGGGATTTCGTTGCAAATTGTATACAATTACATGGCATTCAGTCTGTAATCATTTGTATCGACATAGCAGAAATGAAGATGGTTCAATGGTCTAGTGTTGGTAGGACCACCATCAGTCAGACAGGCGAGTTAGGTAATCTGGTGTATAGCCTCTGGCCTCCTCATGGTTGCAAAGTTGCTGATTGGCCGCAATGGGAGGTTATCGATTTTAAATTGATTTACATTTTTTTTATTTTTAGTTTTATATGTCTTCAATTGAAGTGATTCACTCACTGAGTGGGAATGGCTTCTGGATGAGAAAAATAGGACTTTAATTTTATTAGATAGCTTTGGGGCTAAAGATGATGTGATAAGATATAATGAAACACAATTACTGAAGGGTTTTGAGTAGTTGAGTGGTCAACTAGGGTGCTGAAATGATTATGATACATACTTTGTTTGATTCTAAATCAACTTTGTCATCATTTGTACCTCGAACCGTTTGTTTTTGATAAAAATTCGTATAAATATGTTCCAGGTTTTTACAACGTAGAAGTGCAAACACCTTAAAACACATCGGTCATTGGTTTCTAGCGAGCAGGGTGACCGATTCCCACACTGTGATTTCCATTTCTAGTCCGTTTATCACTCAAAAATCATTTTCAAACCTGTAAGTTAAAAGTTATCCGACTTGGTACTCGTCAGCGTGATCTTTAACTGATTATGTATTTTTTTTTCATTAAGAATGGCGCCCAACGCTTATAATCGACATCAGAATTGATTTTGCTTCGAGTTCCAATCTGTTAAACTAAATTTTGTTTTAAAGTGGCGCCCAACGGTTCTATCGGAATTCGTTCGCGTCAGCAAGATCTTCATCTGAAAACAATTTTTCGTCTTAAAATTGGACCTCCTTCGAACTGCATTATTACAACAACACTTTCCTTAAAAAAATGGTGCCCAACGCGATTCACCGATAGCCACACCTTGATTTTCATCTTGAATTCGTTTATCATCCTGAAATTGCTCTCCTCCCAAATCAATTTTATCTATTTCCTCTCTCAAGTTTGTTAATCATTCCAAAATCGGTCTCCTCCAAATAAATTTCATCCGTTTTGGTGAAAAATGGCCCTTAGCCCTTTATCCGACTTCGTTTGTGCTAGCTGGATCTTAATCAGAAAATCATTTTTTCGTTTGAAATCGATCTTCACTTCAAACTCCAATCGGTTTTCAAACTTTCCCTTAAAAGTGGTGCGCAATGCAGGACCGCCGCCAATCGCCAAACCTTAATTTCCATCTCGACCAAAATGGTCTCCGAATCAGTTTCATCTTCTTTCGTTCAAATTGGAGCCCAACGCTACTATCCAACTTCTGTTCGTCCAGCTGGTTCTGCATTTAAAACCCATTTTTCGATTACATCATTATTTTTTTTAAGTGGCGCCCAATGCGTGTCCGCCGATCGCCACTGTTTCAGCCTTCTCCAAAGAAATCTAGCTATTTGGAATATCTACTTCTTAATCTTTTATCAAAACAAGAACAAGAGTATCAAATTAATTTAAATTTATATCCCAACGTTATTCCAAACTACATTTTCTCGCGTCTTCTTTCTAATCGTTAAAAACTTACACGACTACTGCTATTCTATAAATTTATATCCAGAACATTAAACAATTATCCAAACACGACTTCCAGTTCGTATCGTAGTAGGTACCTATTGCGCGCGCTAATCGCCTGTACATTATTGAATTATTTCCGCATCCTGTAGAGATAGAGCAGCCACCTGCTTACCGCAAGCCACACAAGCCAGCCAGTCAGCTAGTCCGCTATTCACCATAGAACCGAGTCAATTTTTTTTTCTCTCAGGTCATCTATCTATCCCACGTTGAAGAGTAAATAAATCATGGTGCATCAGTGGCAGGCACAGCAGCGGCAACGGTGCGCATGGCCAAAGCTCATTTGCATTGATGACCGCCCCAGCCGCCACCGCCAACAACTGCGCAACAACAACTATACTGCCAACGTTATGCTCCTCATTTTGATATGGCCGATTGGGGATCACACAGTGCATCCAGGCGTTTAACGCTAGATTACCATCCTCCTCGTAAACTGTGAAAATTTCCGGCCCAAAAATAAAACAGCCTGCCTCGGCCTTTTCGCCTAAGTAATCGATATCGTGAGAGAAGACGCATGCGTGCGGCCTATGCCTGTGCCTACGCGTTCGGACTTGCAAAGAGAAGCTCTGTTGATGTGGTTGGCTTAGGCTTATGGAAAATGCCCACAAGTGATGTAGTGGCAATGAGTAGAGAACAACTCGCACCACTCCAGCGCATTATGATCACGCGCATCCGTGAAGAAGCGTCCACAATCTTCCAAGTCATTTGTGCCTTGGTCGGTCGGTCGGCCGTCCGTCGCCGTCGTCGTAGCCTTCGTCACCGTCATCGAACAAAGTGCAGATTCAGTATAGGACGGATGCGGATGGATAAGCGAACTAAGGTGTTTGGTAGGTTGGTCGTTGATAGTTTGTTTTCCTGACTTCTTTTTCAAGCACATAACAAATACACTCCATGCCACTCCATGCACCATCATCAGTAGCAGAAGCAGCAAACCTTGGATCGGCATAGACGAATGGCGGCAGCAGCAGCGGTGTCATGAAGGTATACAAAAAAAAACGGGGAAACCCAGGGCCAACTGTGGTACGGGACAGACGCGCAGATATGATGCATTCTTTCCTACTGATGCTGGCAACCTGTTGCACTAGGCTAAAGGAGAACTCCGTTATTCCGTATATGCCATGCGATCTGGTCGCATATTTTATCATAACATTACGGACACGGTAAAGATAAATTATTTGCTATTTTGGATTTCTGGTGCAGTGCATATAATATAGTGGAGTGGTGTAATATAATAGTGCGAGGCGGGTTCAGCTTCTGGGGATTATTTGCGATGTGAATGTTTATTTAATTTTTCAAACGATAAGAAAAAAAAAAAAACTCGTGCAATTTTCTATATTTTGCACCATCAACTGGAACAAATTGTCAGTTTTGTGACACTCCAAACAGGAAGAAAATTAGTGTAGACAATGGGTTTTGTGTTTTGGTTTAATGACTTGGACAGGGTATTTGGGGCACAACAAATGCATTCCCACGTGATGTCAATTGAATGCTGAATATAATATTCAGTAATTTTGTTGTCAATCAATGAAAACTTGTTAGTGGTAGGATAAACTACCGAATGTTTATACAGTTTGGCAAGGTGTTCCTCAGGGGACATATCTTGGACCAGATCTTTTTATTAATGCCATTGAGTGGCTATTAGAGATTGAGAGATTATTGTTTTCTCTTCTCGCACAAAAACCATGTCATCGGCTGTAGAATTTAGAAAATGAATGTTGCCAATGTCGAATATGAACAGAAACAGGTTTTTTCGAGCATAAGTCACTGAACCAATTATTGGCTTATCATATGATTTTCTTGTTTTTTTTTCAGGAGAGTTTCTCTTTTTGTTTGTAAAGTGCTTCCAAGATATGTCCCCCGAAATCATAGCGCAATGCTAAATGTTCTCTTGCTGCTATCGAACTCACACTTTTCCTGGTAACATATTCCTTTGCTACGTGACTCCTAGTAACTTGCTACCTAAGAAATGTTCGCCAAGATATGTACATGTTTCCTTATTTTATGTTTCCATAGCTTCTGAAGATATGTCCACAAGGTCACTTGTTACCGCATTTTACATCTCCCTTTTGTTAAGTGTCGCCTCGTGTTACATGTTGCCTTCTTAAATGCCCCTTTAGTACGTGCCCTTCATACATGTTCCCTCATACCTGTTCCCTAAATACATGTCCCCTCGACACATGCTCCCCTCATACATGTCCCGTAGCGACATAATCCCTAGCAACATGGCCTCTTGCTACACGTATCCTAGCGATAAATTCCTTGATGACATGCTTCTTAGCAACATGTATTCTCACTAGATGACAAAATGAAATGTCCCTAAGTGGCTTATTACTTATGCTACGTATGTCCCCTAGCAACATATCTTCTAGCAAGTTTAGCCGTAGTGACATGTTGCAGGTCTTCTATTCGCACCGATTGTAACCTAGTGTCAAATTGCCTGTTTGTTATAAGTTCTGGTTGAAAGACCTGATCTCAGGAACCCATCTCAACCCTCCCCATTCTTTCGTTTGCTGACCCTTTTATTTCTTGTAAGGAATGTACTACTTTCTGTGGTTATAGGCGGGGGCTTCTGGGGTCCTTTGGGTACTATGGAAGTATTGATTGACCTGTAGAAATCAGTGCTCTTTAAAATCTGTGTCAAGTGTCGAGGCGTCATATTCCTTTAACGTCCCAAAACTATCCACACATCAATGCCAGTGTACCGCCTATTAGCTATTTACCACCAAACCCACCTCCACTTGGACAATAAACAAATAAACCTAGGGCGGTTCAGTTATCCCGCATTACATCACATCACACAAAATATATGTTATAGAGATTTACCCAAAGTAGCGGCATTCCATTTCAACCATCACACAAGATTATGTCAAAATCGTTACCATGCCACAATTTACAGACTTCCAATAGCATAAGCTCGCCACGCCACTACAAGTATATGATCATCAGGGAAACAATTCAAATAGAATTTTGCAACTCTCGCACGGGACGGGGAAGAAGAAGCAATGGTCTACACATAACATATAAAGAACAGACGGATATGGGGCTAAGTCGTGGCAGCTAATGTCTCTTCCATCTCAAGATTCTTCAGCAGAGTATATCTTTGAGTGTTTATACGATGGAATTGAACCAGCTATCTAAACACTTGAACTTGTCCAACAACGTTGTTGTTCTTTGGCTATACAGGTTGCAACAACTTCTTCTTCTTCTTCTTCTTCATCTTCATCTTCTCTTGTAATGTAATTCTCGGGACTCTATTGCGCCTCGAACGTCGCGTCATCGCTCAATGCGGTTTCCTCCCATCTAGCGCCTTAGATTTCTAGGTGAAGAGCATCATCATCATCATTATTATCATCAGCAGCAGCAGAGCAGCTGTATACAGCTGGAGCAGCTGCCTCTGGGCCACTTATGTGTAATTTGGAACAATAAAACAGTGCGAACTGTTAGCATTACCACATGGACTCGACCGACTGATCAACAGACCGAAAGACCGTCCGACCGAAGACGCAAAAGCTTTCGTGTGGAAAAGCAACCAATGTAGGTACTTGATACAGCTGGCGTGCTGCGGTAACGCATTGGAATCATTTAGAAGCAAATCCGCCCAAATAGCGCAAAACTGCTTCGAACTCTGAAGACGCACACGCACGCTGGCTGGTTGCAAATAAGAAATCCAGTATAACCGGCGGCAACTACCAGAGAGCGAGAGACAAGTTTCAAAGTGCCAGCCAACATGGACGTCATATCCCGGTAGGTTGTTATCCCCAACATGATGATGATGATGATGCTGATTTCCGGTTTTTCGTTTCGTATTTTTTGGGCAGTTCAGCGGTGTACTCTTCGTCTTCTTCCTCTTTTTCATGCAGTGCAGTGCAACTTGATGCAACTTAGATGCGTTATGCGCATAAAAGCATTAGAGTTAGCTTCTTATGACCTAGCCTCGAGCCTGCTGCCACTGCTGCTGATGATGATGATGAGTTGGTCGGGCTTGTGTGCGATGGAATTCTATATTCGCGCAGGCAAAATGCGTAATTGAAACTCATCCTTGGTTCCTTCTCTAGCAGCTTTTTGTTTTTTTTGATTTTGTTTCTTCTGGCAATGGCAACGCGCGGTGATGGTTTTGGCTTGCATCCCGTTGCCGCAGTTGCATTCAACGTATATGGGAGCACTCTTTCATATTGCATAAGCACGGTTCCAACGTGATTATATCATAATGGAGACGGACAAAAAAAAAACACGTCGGGAAGAACGAAAAGAAGTCTTCTTCTTCTTCTTCTCTGTTGAATGTTAAATGTTGAACGTTGAAGTTGTCTTCGTCTTTTGCTACAGCAGCGGTGGCGGCGTTGTTTTTTTTTGTTCTTCCATCATCGCATCGGGCCCGATATTCAGTTACTTTTCATATGGAACGATGTTTAGGAGCGTGTGGTGTAGCTTTTAGCTTCAGTCTTCAGCAGCAGCAGAAGTTAAATATAAACCAAAAAAAAACCCCATCGGTTAAGCAATAGAAATGTGGCAAAAGATCGGGTTGAGATTTAAATGCGGTTTTGGGCAAAACAGGAAGAGAATCTATATACCTCCTATGCTGCTGGAAAATCGAAGGATGAATTAGCTACAGCGCGCGCGAGGGGCGTCCGTCAGTAGGTATGTGTTGTTTTTGTGGGTTTAAGAAGATTTCAACTTTAACTTAGGAAGAGCTCTTCCAATACCAGATACGGTATAAATGTAGGATATATATTCAAAGACTGGACGAGTTTGTATAGACACATTTGGGAAGAAGGAAGGTTGACTGTTTTGCCATCATGTGTGTTTGTAAGGTAAAAAATTCTTGAATCTTGGGTGTTAAGTAGGTCAGTTTGGCTTTGAGATGATGAAGATTTGTTTTTTTTTTGTATTTATAGGTAAGCCAAAACAGATTCGAGATGCAGAATAATCGTGCTTCAGGTTTTTTTTTCGTTTTTTTTTTAGTTTTTGGTTTGGGTGGAGGAATGTGTGCGAGGAGAACTTTTTGAATTATGTGACATGGCGTATAGTTTGTGTTTCTTCTTCTTCTTTTTCTGAGTACATTTTACAATGTTTTGAAACTGAGTCGTGAAAATGTATAGAAATGGAATTGCTGAACCGTTTTATTCAGGATGTGTTATTTAATTCCATTGAAGAGTTTTTTTTTTTTTTTTGTTTTGTTTTGGGAAATGATTACCGAACGTGTTATGGGAGGAAAAAAGTCTTCATATGGGTTGGGTTTCTTTTGAGGTGGTGAACTGGAAGTATATGAACTTTGATTCTAGGAAAAGTCTTACTTTGTGTTAAGAGGTCCAAATTAACTACAGAAACGTTGAAATTACTTAAAAATTCATGGCTATTATGGAATTCTCAATACTTTACTCCCCGGGAGTCAAGGGATTCGCAGGGTTCGAACTATATTATCACAAATACCTTACCAGGAAATACCTTACCATTTCCACCAACACCCTTCCTCGCCTGAAATAGGGTGCTTCCCGCATCGAAATACCCTTTCGTTTACAGAAAATTCTATTTTTATATTTATATTCTTTAACAATTACTCACTCCTCTTGAGTTAGTTAAATTTTATAAAAAGATGAACTCCATCCGAGATTTTCTGCTCACTTTGAGTTGCAACCGTCACCTTTTTTCGTGATTCCCTACTCAATTTGAGTTGAGTGCATTTTTCTGATCACAAGCTCCTTCCGAGATCCTCTTCTAACATTGAGTTTAAGACATTTTTCTGATGAGCACCTCCTTCCGAGATCTTCTACTCACTTTGAGTGCATTTTCTGATTACCAGCTCCTTCCGAGATTTCCTAATTGCTTTGAATTAAGAGTATTTTTCTGATACCAGCTCTTTTCGAGATAAGGGCACTTTTCTGATCATCAGTTCCTTCTGAGATCCTTCCCTCAATTTGAGTAAGAAACATTTTTCCGAACAGCTCCTTTCGAAATCTTCTACGCTCTTTGAGTTTAACCATTTTTCTGGTCACTAGCTCCTTTCGATATTCCCTGCTCACTTTGAGCTTAAAACATTTTTATTGATCAACAGCTCCTTCCGAGATTCCGAGATCTTCTACTCACTTTGGAGTTAGGAAATTTTACTGCTAACGAGCTCCTTTCGAGATACTCCACTCTTATTAAGTGCATTTTCTGAAAACCTACTCCTTCAGAGTTTTCCTAATCGCCTTGAGTTAAAAGTATTTTTCTAATACCAACTCTTTCCGAGATTCCCTACTTACTTTAAGTTAAGGGCACTTTTCTGATCATCAGTTCTTTCTGAAATCCGTCACTCAATTTGAGTAAGAAGCATTTTTCCCTCTTTAACTTTGAGTTTTATCTATTTTCTGGTCTGCAGCTTCTTCCGAGATCCCCTACTCACTTTGAGCTCAAGGCATTCTTCTGAGATCTCCTGTTTTCTGTGAGTTGAGGGCATTTTACTGATAATCAGCTCCCTCCGAAGGCCTCTACTGACTTTGAAACAACAGTCATACACTTTTACAGGACTGATCATTTTCTATTTCTTTCGATTTGACAGTAAAAACCGTTCAATTTGACACTAGACATAGAGACGAAAGTAAAGTACCAGAAACCGGAGTTAAATATTCATTGTATAGAAATGAAATTTTATTTTCACTCAAATATAGTTTAAAAAATTACTCAAGATCCGATATAAAAGCCAAAAAAGTTACTAACGAGGGAATGTAATTAAAAAAAAAAAAAAAAACGGTGAAAGTGATGCAAATTTTCTATTGGTTCTAGTTGAAAAAACTGGAAACTGCACAAGTTTCCCATTGTCTTTCCTTTGAGATTTTCTTCTAATTTTAGTTAACTAGTTCCAACAAGGTCTTTAAGTCATTAAAGCTCCTATTTAAACGTTTTTACTCACAATTCTACCTTCATTGAATGGAATAATTATTCCACTCTGATCAAGATATTAATAAATAAAAAAGAACACACTACATGAGCTAGATTTTGTTATGAGATAATATTTTCTTGAAAGTATAATCTTGTGCTCCTAACTTACACGCATTGGTAACCTGGTTATTGAAATGCCTCCTGCTGTCTTAACGATTATGGGTCCCTTACCTTTCTGGCTAATTATCTTGTCTCAGATTTTTTCTCAGAATAACCTATAAAATGTAAAACAGATGCCAATTTTTTTTTTTTTTTATTATTTATACCTCCCTGGCCGAATCGACTAAAATAAATGTTTTCTTTTAAAAATTATTTATGTCCAATTAACAGCTCACCTACTTTCGCATTTAATTTGCCATCATTAAGCCCCACACACAGTGAGTGGTAAGATATTCATGACCAACGCCCTCGGCATGATTGATTTTTATGGCAAAACGTCCATATAAAATAAAAACTGCGGGTTTGACTAATCAATTTACAAATCAACTAAATTATCTCGATAACATAATAATTATAAGGTTGAATTGCGGTGGTGGTCGCTGGAAATCAACTATCTACAGTAATTTGTTTCTGTCAAAAGTTGAATGACATTTCAGTTGTCAAAACACACACAAACACACTCATCATCATCATCATCATCAGTAACATTGCAGATCTTTGACATTCTCCAAATGACTGGTAAGATAGGGATCGTGTGACTCTAATCAATTTGGCAGAACCCACGCGCTGATGGACTATGATGATGAACATGCCATAAAAAAACAAAAAAAGAATCCCATAATTTTAAACATATTAATGACAGATCTCCGACAGAATTCCGTTTGAATGTTATATGTCTGCACTCGAACATAATTTCTTTGTGAATTTATTTGTGGCGTTTTGTGACAGCAAAACTGTCAATGTCAGCGATAGTAGATCTTGACTTTGTGTTACCACCTTTTTGATGTTTGTCTTGTGTTTGTACTTAAGGCTGGTTGAGTGACCTCATCTAGGAGACTGATGGGATGATGTCTGCTATAATAATTGCCCATAATGAAACACTTTAGGTTAGGGGAAAAGTACACATTTTTACGACTTCTGCACAAATCCCGTTAGATGTGGATTAAAATTATTCTTCTTCCTATTAAGCGACTGCGACAGTTGTTGTTGTTTGTTGTTGCTTATGATGATGTGAATGTCTAATACAATTTACTTGTCACATTATTTAAGCCAGAATTTTCATGGTAAACTGGATATCATCATCACTTACTTGTGCTTGTAAAGATGTTCTTCGTTTTGCTTTGCTGAATTCTAATGACACCATGAAATGTTTTGTGTAACACACGATAATTAGGCAACAAGGAAACAAATATAAAAAAAAAACTTTGCAAACAGAAGTACCTTTAAGAAGGTTTCGTAAAAATTGCAGAAAACAAAAATAAAAGGAGAACCTTAATCGGCAGTAATTTTGAAGAGTCACGACTGGGAACTGTTTCATTTCTAATTTGGGGACTTGTATTTCCCTTTTAAGCCACTAGGAAGATTCATGTTGGGGGAAGGTGGTTATCACGAAAGGTCAGTCTGCAGTATGCAGGATAAGAGCAAAAAATATGTACGTTATTGGTACTACACATTTGGGGGAAGAAGATAACAAAGGTTTAGGAATCACCTAGGCCCAGAACGAGAATTTAACCGAAAAAAAAACTAGACAGTTTATTAGAGCAAAGATGAAACAAGGGACACAAGGGTTACGGCATAATCAATCGGTTGAGGTATTACCGAAACTACACTTAAGCTTCGATAAAGCTTCGGTAATGTTGTTGTCCTCACTTTAGGCTTTACAGAAGCCTTACCGAAACTTTGCGTTTTGCCTTGAAGCTTCGTTAGCAATCATTCAGGTCTTACCGAAATGTTATATACAACTAACTGTTCGGAAACTTTCCATTCTTCCCCAAACTTCTAAGTCTTACTTACTAAAGTCGTTTGAAGACTTTTCTTTAAAAAATGTAAACAACTTTATACGTACAAGCTGCTAACGAATTTATATCTTCTATTACAAGAGAAAATCTTTATAGAAGTCTTATACAAGCTTTAACTTGTTAGATAAATTTTTACCGAAGCTGCTGTGTTTGTTGGGTAGTGAAACCAAATTATGAATAATGCTTCCAAGGTCTTCTCCACTTGTAATGATTAAGTTCCGCAAATGTTAGCATTGTCTACATTTTCTCAATTTCAAAAACGGACAGCCCTCCTCAGAAACCCTCAACAGCTATAGTTAATTAATTTTCCCAATTTCACTTTTACAATCTTTTTCTAGTTTTCACTTGACCTTAGCTGAATGATGTTTAAGATTTTCAAAAAATTGATAAATTAATAAATACTGAAACATCACTTTCTATCTATCAAATGCAAAAAAAAAACCCAATTCCAAAACATTTCCCAAACATTCCTTCAATGCTCATTTCTATAAATTTCCTAATTAATCAACATTTCTTCTTTATCATTCTTCCGCATGAAAAAAGCCATCCACCTGCGTCATACATATCCCCATCATCTATTCGAAACCACAACGATATAGCTAAAGATCAATTGTGACACAAGGTCATGTTCGGTTAATTCTTCACTGCTACGTATAGTATCCTCACAGTTTTCACTCTCCACATCATCTTGCGAATCATTGGTTTCACTCTCAGTCAAGTCAGTGTCCGTAATGATGATTATTATTGATTACGATCGACATTGGCTGATCATGAAATTATTATTTTTTTTTTTCTATTTACAATGCCGCCAACCAACCAACGAACCCAAACGAACGACCGACCGACCAAGCACAGCCATACAAACGATCAACGATCAAGACCACCGAGCGGCTTAATGTTGCATCAAAGTTCTAATATTTCATAATTTCTTTTGTTTCCGAATGCCAACAAAGTCCATTACATTAGATAAGGGTTTTATTGGTTCGTCGGATTCGACTTGGTGATCGTGATTCTATTTGCATCGAGGATCATTTGCATTTGCAATAAGAAAACCCACGCAACGTCATTATCATCATCATCATCATTACCAACTATCACCATCATTATCATCGTCTTCAATATAATGATGATGATTATGGTTATCATGCGACATCTGTGCGGCAGCAGCCAGCATCGTATCGTATCCCTGTTGCATCATGGACAGCCGGCGACGACCGACCAACGTTCTTGGCAGTCGGTGGTGGCGGCATACATCAACCAACATCAACCAATTATGCGGCCATTGACCGTGAATCAGTGCAAGCAGACCACCCGATCACGGATGGCTGCATTATGATGGTTACAGAAGAATTTTTCCTTTTGCCAAGATATAGGCGAAGTGCATCATCAACACAGTGTTTGTCCTTGGATATGGCCAATAGGATATTAGCGTTCGGAAGAAGAAATGTACTCAATACCAGAGATTATGGTGCACTCTGGTTTATATGGGTTGGGCTATTATAGAATATTTTAATAGTCCGAGAAGTGATTCTGTAGTTCTTACAATTTTGACCAATCACCACACATCACGATTCACGAGAGTGTCAACCATCTTTGATTGAAGATTTTGTTTGACTTTCTTGTTCCTACTATTAATTAATTAGTTCCACTTCCACGAAAGATAATCATTAGCTTCCAAGAACTGTGCCAAGCTAAAGAACTTGTTTGCTTATGAAGGACATCATGAATCGCATGGACACCGATATGATCGCTCAAAATAACATCAAGAGTATCTGAGCTGCTTCTAAATCTTAATGATTTACAGAAAAGTTTCAGCTAATCATGTGCATTATGAAGAAGTAACAAGATCTTGGAGGCTTGGAGAGGCCCACCTCAACACGCCACTGCTTGGATCTATCGGAAATAGTTTTTAATGCCAATTTCTATCGTGGAATAAAGTTCAAATTTGAAAGACTTATCAAGTCTGGTTGGTTTGTGGTTCAGGCCCCTAGTAGCTCTCAAAATGTAGGAACTTCTCACAAAAGCCATTGCTATTGATATTATTAGACGAAATTTTCTTCGAGTCACTTCATCAGCGTTAGAAAAGACATCAAGACATTCTCTGATCCGTCGAGAGCTCTAAAATCTAGTAACTTCTATCGAGTTGTATATGGAAGCACATCATCATCAAACCTATTAAGATTAATTTATTAAATGCAACGCGACCCCCTTGGACTATATAATCGATTATAAGATTATAAAGCCACAGTTGGAATAGTTTTAAGACCATTGTAGTAAAGATAAGTTAAGAAATCTGTAGGTGGGTTATTTAGATACGAAAAGCACCAATTTGTTAAATTCTTAATGAAAGTTGTAAAATATCAATTCTTATGACATTTAGTTGTCAGTTAAAGAATGACAGTTGTCCCTTGACAATAAATTGGATTTGAATACTTAGGTTACGGGTACGCTAAGTTTTTGTTACCTGCACCCCCATTCCTACTAAATCCGATTCCGTTTGTTGTTGTTGATGTTATAGTTCACATCCACATAGTTCGGGCAAAAATCTGTGAAATTGATAGTCTAAAAGCCGACAGTAAATTTTGGAAGCAGACTGATAACCAAAATGTGAGTAGATATCCAGTTCTTTAGGTAACAGCGTGCCGATTTCTGACGTATAGGGGTTTTTTTCTGGAGACTGTTCAATTCCCCTCGGAAAAGGGAATTTTGAAGTAGTCAAGGAAACACAATTTGTGAAGAACTATACCGAAGAACGTTTGACGGGAAAAACGCGTTTTACTTCCCCTCAAGCCCTCAAGTGAGCATAATACCCTAAGTTTATAGCTGAAATTGACCATGCTAAGAGATTAACAGTATTTTTCTCAATTCTCACACAATTCTCACATTAGCATCATCGTTTTACCAATAGATTCTTGAAACACCCCCTGACCCTTCCAGTGATACCAAATATCTAAACTATCCTCCCTCTGTGTAATGCGGTAATAATCCAAAGGAATTCTTCACCTTGCAGCTAACAACCTAACAAGAAGAAAATTTAATTTATGTTCACTAAATTATGCTAGCAATTTCTCAGTCTCCGGTAGCCTCCTCTCTCGAATGCGCACTATTCAAGTGCAACGTTAGAAAATTAATCACCATACTTGGAGTATCTAATACAAATGCATTTGATGCATTTTTATAGAAATGTGTACGTGTGCGTGTGTGTTAAGTGTAATAGTAGCTATAAGAAATATTTTCATATTAACGGTAATCAAATTAGTGCTTTAGAACGATGATGTGTGAGTATAAGTTAGTAAGTGAGTGAGTGAGTGTGTATTATCTAGTTGCATCAATGGAAATTATCTGCATATTCTAACTGTAAAAGAAAGCGATAGTGAATTGCTAGACATTAGTTTTGCAATATCCCATGGAAGCTCTAAATGGCAATGAAGAAGAAGAAGAAGAAGATGGCAAACAGAAGAACAAAACGAACAAAAAAAAAATGAAAAGACAAACAGGCTTAACGAAGAACAATCATTAGCAAAGACTCCACAAGTCCACCTTGTGGATTGTTGCATAAATAATAAGAAAAATAACAATTTTCTTCTTCTTTTTCTTCTATGATAAAATGATGAGAATGAAGATTTGTTTTTGCATAAGAGAGGGCATAAGATGTAATAATTGAATGGGAAGAGCTATAGACAAGTTGCAATTACTTAACTGAGATGAGTCTTATTTAAGACTCTTAATATCGGTCAAGGGTTTAATGAATTAGTATTACAAACAATTACTATTATTCTTTATTGCTTGTTTAAGGGAGTCTTACTCAAGTGTTATGGGATCAGTAGAGAAGTGCAGCTTCAGTGCCTTCTTGTATCTTAAGGAATCTTCAATAAGTTGAGTCCAGAAGGCTTTTCTATTGAAGAAATATTGAATACAAATTGATAGTTGACCGCTCCGTTGTAGTTTTGTATTCGTTTAGAACAATACAGCCCACACTAAATCAATAGCGCTGCAGTAAATTAGCTAGGTAACGTATAGCTATTTAGTTGTAAGTCTTCCTTAAAGTCCTTGCGCTAAAAAATCAACGCATCAGTATAAGCTGAGTCACTGTAGTTGTACATTCTTAGCACTTGGTCTATCTTCAAATGTTTATTTCTAAATCCAAACTGATCAATTGCAATCCTATTTCTTCTATGATTTTAATAACAGCATGTTGGGGTAGGTTCCTTTTCCGATTGCAATAAAACTGTTCCAGTATCTTGTTTATTAGTTAGGATCGCTTATTAACTGAAATGTTTTTGCTGTTATCGATCGAATCTTCCAGATGTTCTACCACACACAGAAGAACCGTAATTGATCGAATCGGCTTAAATATAAGCATTTTCGTTGGCTGGGTAAGACCGAACTTTTTCTTATATTCATATCAGTCTTTAAGTGAGAGTTGAATTTTAATAGCTCCGTTGAGGGTGGGTCCAAAATGATCAGCAATTTGCTGCTAAAGAAGTGCGATAGTATAGTTGGTTATGAATCTTTTAAGTCTGACAACTTCTTGAAGATGTGAGCCTCCACAATTCCCTTTTATTATACTGGAGGTATAGATGAGAAAAAAGGTGAATAAATCGTCCGGAAAAAGTAGGTTCTGGTACTCAGTTTGCACAGGTTGATTTCACGTCATCAGAGAAAGCTTTAAAATTTTTAATTTTAGACTTTTGAGGTCAGTTTCTGAGTTGAAGCAAAAGTTCTCGAAGAAAGAAATAGTCGGTGCTGAAATTTCACCATTCAACAGGTGTAGTATCGAGTGTTCTTCTCGAAAGCAAAACTGCCTACCAGGGATGGCATTTTCTTAACAGTATTAGTTAAGCCTCGTGGAAATGACTTTTTTCAGAATTTGACCAGTGTCGTTAGGGAGAGAAAGAGTGCAGTCAATTGATAATGCAGTCAATTCAGTCGCAGTTTAATTTTAACTGCAAGTTAGTACTGCTATCAAGTACTTTAACTGCAAAATATGCAGTTAGCAGTGTACTGACTGTACAGTTAATGAAAGCAGTTAATTGATTAAAAGTTAATTAACTGCAGTAATTTTTGACTGGTGTGGCAGTATGCCTGTATAAAATGTTAAACACAACAATACAAAAACTTACTACTGACTAGAAGACTAAAACAAGTCAAAAAGAACAGCAGTTAAATTACTTTTAGTCAATTAATTGCCTTCATAATTTGTTCAGTCCGTAAGAAATGACTGCTGACTGTAGTTTGTCAGTCAAAGTACTTTTTTTAAGTAAAAAGAAATTCAGTCAATGCAGTTTTTATAATTCTCGTACCTATCGACTTCATCTAAAAACTCTGCGTCAGTAGTTGGACTGAATATCAACTTTTTTCAAAGTCATTGCAAAGCTTCCACTTCGTCAACTGTTCAGTGACTTCAGCATTTTTTCAGATGATGACATCTTGTAACAGTTGGATTTTCCATGTTAAGCTGTATATTTCCTTGAAGGCGCCTTGTTCTGGTCTTAAATCTTTCTGCTCCCATCCCATTTTAAGGCAACGTTTAATGAAATAATAAAAAGAAAAATTCAATTTGAACGCATATAATTCACAGTTTGCAAAGAAATGTCAATTAAATGACTTATCTTAGTTCGTTGACGTTTGAATTTTGACGTTTCCGGATAATCTTTTTGTGAGCTGTCATTTCTTTCAAAATTGCATGCCACCTTTCTTAAAAAAATATAAAAAAAACATTAATATTCTTTGAGTTCTCATTCTTCTCTTCCCGAAACAATAATAACTGTTAAAATTGCCTATAATTAGTGACTTTGTAAGGCAAACAAGCTCAAAACAAGCTTGAATGCTTTATTAAACAGAAAATTATCCAATTACTAAGCAATTTTTTAAGGCTTCAGTGTTAATTAAAAGTGTTAACCTATTTCACACCACCATCATCAACATCAGCAACAGCAACAGCAACAGCGACAGCAGCATACCTTCTACCTACAGTTACACTCAAGTTTAATGCGCAAAAAAAGATTGCGCCTTCGCATTTTATTTTTTTATCCCATGCAACGATCAAACATTGCACCAATTAGACTTTGGCATCAGGTTGGTTGTGTTGCCATCATCATATTTAAATATATAGCTATGCACACTTACAGTTTGTTGACAACAAAATGAGACCCTTGTAGAACACGCATGTACTACCACACTAACTTGGTCATAAATCCTCTGGTGTACAAGACCAAGTAACAAGTGCGGAACCTTCCTTCCTTCCATTACGCATGCTAATCAATTCAACTCGAGGCGTTTTCCATTGAAATCTATAAATTATATTGTTGGGCTCCTGTCTCTGATGTGTAAGCCATTTCTGCATAGATAGGTTGGTAAGCCTAAGTAAAGGCATAAGTTGATGTAGGTACACTCGTTTCCCTACGAGTTATAAATTGCTGCATCAAGAGCTTATTGGATTCGAATCTGGAACGATATGTAGTCAGCTTTTTGCCATCAAGAGGCCATCTTAGCTGTTCGATTTTTATTTTTATCGGAGTTTTATAACTTCCTTATAGCTTCCTTCACACGAGAACATAACTCTTTGGCAAAGCTTGTTATTATACAGGGTGTTTTTTTTTTGTAGCTTGAAAATATATTCGAAGTGAAGGGAAGACTCAGGGGTCACATATGTGTCCAACTTACAGGTTTTTTTGGTACAAGGACTCGTTGGACCATCTTTCAGCTGTGCCAAAAGACCGGTTGGATCAGTCGTTCCCATCCGATATCATAGACTTGTGCCAATTGTCTAACATCAGAAAAATATGACCCCCACCTAAAGAAACATCTGGATGTACCCCAGGGTCTTGGCGGACGATGTATGAGACATTAGCATAGATTAATTCTCTGTCATAGATATCGAAGAATTGTTCTTATCGTCTTTGGAATCTCATAAAGATATAGTCTGTGGTCGGGTGTACAACTTGGAGTCATTCTGGGGGCTATTTGGAGTGAAATCCAAACTAAAGCACTCAACTTTGAGTTTGAATCTAAGATGTGGAAGATTGTCTTCGCCAAACTGATGCAACCAAAAACAGACTTGGTAATGATAATAATGATGATGATGACCATGACGGTGATAGATTCTATAGAACAGGATGGTGTGATGCAATTACTTGCAATGAAACGCGTTTGGATGATGGTTATTCGAGCCTCTTTTCGTTGTTTTTTTTTTTTTTTTGTTCGATGATGTTGTTTTGTTAGCCGGATCTCTCGCTCTAAAGGCAAGATCAACAAGCAAGAAAGGTTGTTTAATGCAGAATTTTTCTGTATGATTTTTCTTCATTTTTTTTTTGTATTCTTCGATAGTAATGTTGGTTGGAAGAAGATTTATCAGAGATCTTAATGGAACAAGTTTTCATCATAAAGAGAAGATAAATTTGAAAACAATAAAAAAAAAAAAAAATAGAAACAAAATGCGACGCACAAGAGATTCCTAGAAGAACGACGAACATACACGAGTAATATGTGCTGCTGTTGGATGTTGGATGGATGTATGGCTATGCCTATTGTAGGTATAACAGGCTTTTAATTAGGAACATCAAGAAGGTGGAAGTGTTCATGAAATAAATGATTAAATAGCACTTAGGCTTTGTGCGCTTTTGATGATGTGGGAAATATTTGTTTTGAACATGCCACAGAGAGCATCAAACATACATAAATGTTTTGTGTGAAGACAATGTAGTGAATGAAAAGTTATGGAAATATGGTGTAGCCTTGTAGGGTAAATTGAAGATTTTATTAAAGAGTTCTAGCAAAGGTTGTTGAAAAACAGATGGTGTGACATATCGCAAAATCGAGGCATTCCAGATGGGATTCAAAGTAATATATTTGAGTAGATACTTCTAACCATGATCTTCACACAGTGCACAAGTAACTAACTAATCCAAAGATGAATGAATTTGAATCTGAAGTCAGAAACAATCTATGACGACATGTTTTTGAGATAAGGTGGTGTTTTCGTGTAAAATTAACTCGAAAACGTGACGTCATAGATTTTTTCTAAATCCAGATTCAAATTCAGCAGCCCAAAATCTCTTAAATAAGTATATTTCGGGGTCACAGAAAAAATCATACTTAGTTTTATTCAACATTGTTATATTATATTGTCGCTTCTTTGAGTCATTGCCAGTAAACTTAGTTGGCAACACTGTAACTTCAAAATTATCAATTTTTTTAATGACGATCAATTAGTAAGATCTCGAAATTTCTTACCACAAACAAAAAATTTTAGTCCAAAAAATAGTGCTTAAAGTGTGTGCATATTTCTAGCTAAAATGGTCTTGTTTTTTTAAACTCGTTAGTTTTTTCAGTATGAAATCAAATTCAATAATGAAATCTTCGTGTACCAAATTTCATCAATTTTCGTCAAGAAATGGCCACGGAAATTAAATTTTTCGCTGAAACTCTAAAAAGCACCACTGTACTTCGTTGGCGTTAGAAATTTGTAAACACTATAACTTTTGTTAGAATAATTGAAATCTGTAGACTCCAAAAGTTGAGGATTACCTAAATTAAGGTTAGGTTCGAAATTTAGCTTTTTGAATGAAAACTTTTTGTACTTTTCATACAAAAACCATCCAAAAATGTCATTTTTGTATGGGAATTACTATGAGTTTGTATTTTTTTTGTAATTGTTCGAAGGACGTACTGATTTTCAAAAGAATTGAGGTATCCAAAAACCGTAATACTTAATATTCAAAAGTTTTGGCAAAAATCAATATTTTACACGTTTTTGTAAAAAAATTCTTTCAACGGGACGAACAAGTTTGGGATTACCAATTTAATTCATATTTTTTTATTATTAAAAAAAAAAAAAAACAAACAAAAGAAAAAAGAAAACTTTAAATTTATTTATTTATATGAGCTTAAAACGAGAAAAATGTGTGGATAAAAGTGGAAACGACAAAAGACATTATCTGCAAAGTTTCCAAGAAGAAATGTCAGAAAAATCTGAAGAATGCCTGAAAAAAGTAAACTTATTTTCTTTTTAGTACATTTTTAGTACTTCATTTTTTTTACATATTTATTGTACCTGCTTATTTTGTGACATTTTGGGCTCTTTGAGTATATTTCTGATACACTCACTGCCAGAAATTTAGTTGACAAAAATGAGGTTGTCCTCAGAACCAAGTTTTTTTTTATAAATTTTGCATTTTATCAAAAACATAAAATTAAGAAATTGAGCTTTTAAGTTCTTCACAACAAATGTGCGGTACAAACCCATGTTTTTACGTTTAATTTAATTTTATTTCTTCTTTTTATTATTTTTAATTTATTTATTCTCTAAAGTATTCCTTATAATTTGGAGTACTACGGGGCGTATGAGTGATTTATTTTAATTTTATTTTATTAAAATTAGTAAATAAGTCCAAACTAATTTATTTAAAAAAAAACAAATTTAGGTTGAAGAAAATGTAGGCTAAAACAAAGATATTTAAACTAACATGGTTTGAGTATTTAAAAAAATCCACTGCCGACAAAAAAGTATAACTCCTATTTCAAATAAAATAACACTACCATGGTGTTTCATTAAGTGTTGCAAGAATTGCATCTTTAATGAAAACCAACAAATCTATCATAAATCGGTTCTATTAAAGTGTATCAACTACTGCTTGTTCTCATGTTTCCTCACCTTAATAATGTAATTAAGCTAAACTTAAATTCTTTGATCAATAAATTCAATTAGATGAATCACTTACTTCTCCTTGCAAACATATAAACGATCCAGTCACAATCGATGAGAAAAATAATAATAAAAACAAACAAAAAACTAAAACATTACCACGAGGGAGAAATCGAGAGTTGCACTAAATAGAACCTCAATGATGTACCTCAATGTCTTTGATTTTCTCCCAAGACAAAAACAAATGGTGCAAACAAACTGAATTCGCTCTAATAATAATTGATAACTACCGGGCGGATGAAATATATTGTGTGTGTTTTCTGTGTCACTGATGTGAATGAATGGTTTGTGTTTCTGTTGTTGTCAATGCAATTATTGTTGCATTGAACAACAGCGAAATTAATGTTTTTCCTCTTTTGACGACGATGTTGACTACGACGACTACCGACGACGTTGAAAGACAAACGGATTGCCTTTTGAAGGAAATTTTTTAACTAAAATTCACTTAAATTTTCTATTTTCTCCAATACAAAAAGAGTTTACATCTGAGCAGTCAGCTGTTGATTTAAGTCAATACACAGTGACGGTAGCTCGGTAAAAGACTGCATGTACAATAATAATTATTATTGATGTGTATCGTATAGGTACTTAACTGTCACTTTATTACTTTTGTAATGATTCTCATTCAATAGAAACTAATAATTATTATTAGCCTTAACACACTTTTGTTGAAAGAATAGAGGCAGAGTGTGTCATTTTATTTGTAATGGTTACCTGCGTTTATTTATCGCATGAATTACTTTACGATTTGTTGTGTTGAACTAAAGTAAAAGTGTAACACATTTGTCATTCTTATAGAGGAAGTTACCTTAACACTCAATGTCATTTGAAATGGGACTACTTTTCCTCCTAGTGCTTCCTTCCTAATAATTTTCTGAAGAAGATTTGAAATCTTTGCAAAAATAACTTTTTTTTTTAATACCAGCAATCAATTTTCCGACGACGGATTTTGGTCTTTCTTAGATCAAGAAACCATAAATCGACTTAATATTTCTATCATGGAGATTTCACATAAGCTAAAGCTACAAAATACTATACTTTAAGTTCTATCTTAACTGTTTTCTCTTAACCAAATAATGACAACAAAAATGTTTCAAATTTTAAAACAAACAATTTCTGGCTCTATTTCAACTACCCGAAGTGTATATAAATATGCTTTTTCTGCTCAAGATACTTGTAGCTTTTAAAATAAAGACAAAGTTGCATAATAAATCAATCAATTGAAGGATAAATATGTTTCCACAAGTCACTTCAAATTTATGTTTCCCATGTCACTGTAGTAAACAAAAGAGTTGAGGTAAGAACTTTGTTTTGTTTTGTTTTTTTTTTTTCAAGGAGTTCTAACAAATTATTGTGTGTTTTGTGAGGATGAATGAAGACATTTCTGTGTCACTGGGTAAACTCTTTGAATTTGTTTGACTAATTGAGTGTCAGCTTTCTTTTACTTTGTGAGACACAATTAGCCTTTCGGATACAGACTTTATTTTCTAGTTATTATTGACTATGAATTTGTTGAAAGTTCCTCTCATCAAAAATAATCCTGACTTGGATCGATTTTACTTTCCTTCTAGCAAATGCTTCGGTATATCATTTGGTTCTTGATTAAGTTTGTGTATTTTTGAATTTCCTTCTAATTTTTGGCGGTTAAAGAGGCGTATTTTGAAAACTATTATGTAGACGTTTTCGGCTCAAATTTTTCAAATTAGTTGCAAACTTGTGGTCAAAAACTAATCTTTTGAGTGAAGTTCAAAAAACTACAGAAAGGTTGCAAATTTTGTGTATTTTCTTTGCATTTTTTGCATTTTTGTGGAGTGACGAAATTTTGATAGCATACCTCAGATTGAGATTTAGCACGAGTGACAAACGATAATATAGGTAAACAAAATTTAAATTTACTCGCTGCATTTTTTATCGAGGCCACATATAAGTTAAAAATACGTACCATTTCCATCTTTTAAAAAATTCTGATTTCTTTGAGAACCGTTTGACTTAAACCTTCTTCCTCGGAGGTGGTCTATATTACTTTACTCAAAAGTCAATGCAAAAACAACTTTCTCACTTATCTCAAACATCTTCCATCATATCCCTACTTTGATACAAACAAAAAAAACCTAACATCAAATCTTGAACTTATAACTGATTTCAATGCTCAAGCTAATGTCACCTAAAGTCTACAAAAAGAGATCATAAGACAAAATCTGCATTCATATAGATTTCTCACATAATGTCAACTCTATAGCTGCACCCAAGAGTATTTTGTGCACAGCTTCACCTTTATTTTTCATGTTTTTGTTGTTTTTGTTGTTTATTATTATTATTCTCAAGACTTTCATTGAACAAAGTTGTCACTTTCCTTGCACTATACGCGCACACACCTCTTAAACATCATCTCAAATCACTTTATGAGTGATTTTCATGCACTGCGCAGCCGCCACTGCCGAAAAAAAAGTAGATTTTGCTTTCTAAATGGTGGATAATCTGTCATTTTTTCTTCTCATACATAAAACATTTAAAACACAACAAAAAAAAAACAAAACTTGTGATTGACAATGAAGTAAAGAAAAAAAAAAAAAAAAAAACCTAAACAACAAAACCCTGCTTAAGAAAAATAATAGGCGCGACACATCTGACAAAATACAAGACTAGCTTTGAGGTAGGTGTAATGGCAGCAACACAGCGCAGCAGCGCAGCGGTGCGATGCTCATCCAAACGACCTCGTGCGAACACGATTATTGTATATCTCTCCCCTAGATACCACCGAGAGAATAGAAAAAAGCTTTTGCATCCACACTCTCTGAGTAATCTTTTTTTTTATGAATGACCATGACCAACCACCAAAATTCCCCTCTTCGAATATTTGAATGTTCGAAAGAAAGTTTTCCAAACCGGCATTTGATAGTTCGACTCCAAAACACACCAAGAAAAAGTGTCTTACCTCAGACAGCTGATTGCACATTTATCTGCATCAAAAAGCTCTCTCTTTATGTTTGTTCCCTCTCTTTTTCCGTCTCTGTGTATGTGTTTCTGTTGAAGATAGATATTTTTTCTTAAACTGCTGTAAAAGATACTCGTGAACTTCTTCTGCTACTTCTTCTTCTTCTTTTTGGTTGCAATCTCAGATTCGAGACATCATCTTCTTCTGGTTGTGGTGCCACCTTGCACACAGCGCGCACTGGCACATCGCACAATACCTATCCAACACACACTGGTTTCAGGGGGGTTTGCGCACAGCTTAGATAGATATACAGAAAAACCAGGCTAACAGTACCATTGCGGACACGGATGGTATTTCAGTTGCTTCAGTAACTCGCGAGTGCTTCACCAATTCAGTCGTTTAGTTCGTCGTTGATGTTCGTGTGGTTTCTGCTTGCGTAAAGTCAGTTTCTCCACTTTATGTCGCGGACTTGTGGACTTTAACAAAAAAAAAAAAAAAAACGGGACTTATCTCTTACACACTCTGCTCTGTGTGCCGATTTTATTATTCTCGAAAAAAGGATACATTTTAAATCTCAAAGATACTCTCAGTGACATCTTTGCTTAGAACCATCATCTAACCATCATTTAGCTGAATTGCCATCATCAAAACTGACGACTTTCTCCCAGGCTTGTTGCGAGATTCCTTGTGTGTATCTTTTGCATCTCAAACGTGTACCTATCTTTGAATCTGTTATCAGCTCGAAAAAAATTAATCATAAATTCACAATACGCGGTAAAGTATTTAAACACCCATTTGACGACAAAAAAAAAATAAAGAAAAAAAAAGTGAGAGTTTACCCAAAAATTATTCAAATGTAAATATTTGCGATTTAATGAGCTTCGCCCTGACTTCATCTGGAAGTCAAGACATCGACGGTCGGTCGGTCGTAATTGTCTAATGCAGGACTGTGTGACCGAGCGAGCTAGGAATTAATATTCAAATCGTGTTGTGGTGTTCTTGAAGTGTGGAGTGTGATGTTGTAACAACTTTCCTGTGTTTCGCGTAAGACAAACACACAGCAGCAGTAAAAATCTATTTCACGATTGCAAGCAATTCGAGCAAACAGTGCAACGTGTTACCCAACAACAAGAACCAACAAAAAAAAAAGTATCTTTTTGCTTTAATTATAATTATCTTAATGGGATGGGATGCTGCGATGGAAATTAAATCGCTTCTTGGTGCTATAGAAGAATGTAACATTGCACACACCGCAACAGCATCATCATCATCGTCATTATCATCGCACACTGGACTAGAGCACTGGGGACTGCCTAGTACCTAAACTATCTAGTGTGTTGGAACAATTTTCGTATTCGTATTCTTCTTTTGAATTTTTCTCTAATTGCGGAATTATTTTAATTCACTTCTCGCGCAGATACATTTTTGCATTCAAATTAGAAAAAATGTCTTTGGGGTTTGGACAAAAATTTCTTAGATGGTTTATTAATTGCATTTGGTGGCTATTTCTTCTTTGAACCTAATAGAATTTGTTGTTCTGCTCCCATCTTGGTACCAAAATAGTGTTTTCTAGCGAACCAGCTGCTGCTCCTGTTGCTTTTAGTGAGCTGCTCTTTGGAGCAAATTGTTCTGGATTTTTTTTTTTTTTAGTTTTATTCCGTCTGTTTGTCGTCGTGACATTTTTGTTGGCTTATTTTTTTCTTTTTTTACTTAGCTTAGCTTAGCTATAGGTTTTTAAAGCATTTTTGCATTGCTGCCAGTGCAACACTGGCTAATGAGTCTTTGCGGTCTTTGTTGCAGAGATATTTTTCTTCTTCTTTTTTTTTGCTTCTGCGACTGCTGCTGCACTTTGTGTGGTGTAAAGTTTAGTTTATAGAGGAAGTGCAATGCGCGTCAAGATACCTGTTATTAAGTGGCTAATTAATTTCGTTGTTTGTTTTTTTTTTTTTAATTTTTTTTTTCCTTTTTCTTTTGTTGAATGGAATGGTATTTCAATGTTTTTTTTTTATTTTTCGTTTTCAATTTGTAATCTCGTTGAGTTCTAGATTTAATTTTATTTTTAGCATTCTGGTCTAGTTAGGTATTTTTTAATTAGTTTGGTTATTTGTGAGGTGGATGGAAATCTGTTGGGATTTTGAAGATAACAGATAAGTGTTGCAGAAATCTAGCCATTGAGAGCTAAACCTTCCTTTTCGAAATTTAGCTTTTAAATGGATTAGCTTTTCTTAAAAAAACTAAAGGGTAGATTGCCTCTGAGGAAAAAATAGTTGTTTTGACATCATATACAAAATATTTTCCAGTTTTTTTTAGTTTTGAGATTTTGTGGTGATATAGTTTTGCGTTGCATTTAATTAAAAAAAATGTGAAAAATCTAAAAAAAGTATTCTTGAGCATTATTTGTTTCCAAAGTTTGATTATTCCAAAAAGGAATGGTTCTATGGATTAATTTTTGAATTAAACGGGTTATAAACATTACAAAAATTAAGCTAGAAAAAACTGTGAATTTGCTAAACAAAATCTTTAAAAAATTGAATTATTCGAATCATTGTCAAATTTATAAATAAATAAATTATCGCCGTATAGTCATTTTAATTGTTTTTAAGACAATTCAATAATCTTTCAGTTCGCTCCTAGACCTTATGTGGCCAGTTCTCCAATATTCATGGTTAAAGACAAAAATATCTCATCTATAAGCTGACGTTAAAAATAAGAACGTATAAAGACCATACAAGAAAGCTTTATAAATTTTAAAAACAATATTTGTTTAATTTGATAGAAAAACAAAAAAATTCACTGTTAACTAGAATTTTTGCACATTTTTGTCTCTTGGTATTTGTATTATTGCTATAATCCTTACCAAAACCCGTCGAACGTTGCTTCACACAAATCTATACATTCAGGAAATTCATTGTCTTCAAGTTCGAAGCCCGATTGCAAAATAATTTCAGATAACATAGTGGTTGATCTAGTAAACGAAAGAGCTGAGCAGCAAACTCGATTATTTATTTATAATGCAAACATATATTCAGTTTTATTCTGAATGAAAAAAAACCCGGGAGAAGGGATGGTAAAAATAATAATTCCTGGAATTTCGTTCTTTTTTTACTTGAATTTTCATCAAGAATAGCAGAAAAACTATAAATAAAGAAAAAGTAATTTTTGTAATTACAATTGTTCACAGAACTTTATTATTATTTCTAATTTTTTATTTTGTTTTTCCTTTGGGCGTCTCTGATGGCCCCCACACACTCCAGCTGAGGCAGAATTGCATACCATTACTCAGTAGCATCAAGGGAGTGCTGAAATGCTCGTTATAAAATGTCGTAACTTCACTCAATTTTTTTTTCACTCATCTCTGCTGCCTGCACATTAAAATACGTAAAATTTCTCCCTGACTCACCACATAACATAAAATTCATAAATTATAATGTTTACACACATTACTTAAATGACCATAGCTCCTGAAATTGCAAACTATTCGACCACTTCATGAGTCATTGTTACAAACCACTATCCAACTAAAATTGACTATATTTTTAAACTGAGTCACTATGATGCTGGGTCTTACGGACTGTATGCATGACACTGTACGACTTACCTTGAAGATTGGCAGTAAAAATATTTATATTTTTCATAATCAGCGGGTGGCAATGGTTGAGTGTATTTTATGTATAACTTGTAGGTGAACTTCAATCTAGGATTTTATGATTTTTATAACTCTATACATTTTCAAAATTGTTTGTTGTTTAATAGAGCTGTGAATGTTGTATCAACTTCAATTTCAATAAAATTTCTAATAAAATATAATTTATTTTCTAAATAAAATTTTTCGTTTAACTTTTAACGAGAAAAAAAGGAGTCAATTATCGTAAAATGGGTCTGAAAAAGTTAAACAAAATTGGATTAATATAGTAATGACTGACATTTTAAACTCTATCAGTCCTTGTAAGACAGACCCGAGAATGCATTATTTTTTTTTTTTTAACTTTAATTTAGGGTACCCAATTGAAATTAGTTGCATCATGTAGCCCTTGTTTTCCTGATTACAGAATTACCTATGACATACATTTTAAAGGGGGGCCAAACTCCTGACAGACGGGAATAAAGTTTAAAAAAAAACTTTTAAAACAAAATTATTTTAATTTATTTAAGATTAAATTTTAAATTTTAATCTTAAATAAATAAAAATAATTTTGTTTTAAAAGTTTTTGTATATATTTTACTTTTTTTTTAATGTAATTAATTCCAACAACATAGAGACAACAGCAGATATCAATGAAAAAAATAGTGTTAGTTTTGGCCTTTCGAAAAAAAATGAAAAACATTAGTCAAACCACTATGACTCTCACGGCCTTTTTTGTAATCATTACTTTTATGCTAGTGGTTCATGAGATGTGCATTATTCTTTTTTATACATAAGCCCACTTTACTCTAACTTCCCGGTCAATTTCCAAAAAAATCCCGTCTTAGTGCAACCTTACACTATACCACCTATCTTATGAATGAATTGGTCTGACAGAAAAAAACAGTCTAAATGGGCTGAAAAATTATATTAAACTTTAAAAAAACATTCATGTCTATTATGGAATTCGCAATACTTTACTCCCGGGGTTGAGTTTGCATTTAAAGCAATTCCGAACTTACCGGGTGAACTATATTATCAATACGACGAACTACCTTACCATTTCCATTAACACACTTCCTCACCTACCAGTTCTACAAGAGAAAATATGACGGAAATAAGTGAGGATCCCTTCGCAACGCATTCGTCGGATTCTAAAATAGGGGTGATTGTATTATTAGGGGTCTTTTAAATGCGACTTGCATGGCACTAGTTAGAAGCAATAGAAAGATAGGAAAGAATTTTTTGTGCTACAGTGGGTTTGAGATTAAAGATGTTTATCATCATCTCATAAAATTCGTTGATTATCATTTTAGAGGCCTAAGATTCTGCACATTCAAATCCCATAAAAAAATAACTACGCGTTATAAAAATTATATTTCTGCACTCTGTGACTGCACATCTATCGGATAGCCCATAAAAATATTTTTAAAAAATATCAACCACTGTAAACTCGTAATCTTTTAGCAATATTGTGTTGTTTCGTGAGAATTGCTGCTGCAGGAACCAACCCCCCCCCCCCCTTTCCTACCCTTCCCTCTCGTCTATAAAGCAATTTTTGTAGAAGTTCAAATAGAACTGTTTTACGTTGTTGATATTTACTTACCTTTACTGAAGAATTGTTCCTTTTATGTAATTACATCACAATGAACCCCTCCCAAAATTATATTTCGACTACGGCCCTTTGATTTGGTAATTTTTCATTCATATCCAATTATGGTGTTATTCTTTAACAACATTTTCAAGGTTACTCGACTCATCATAATATTTTGGATCTTACTTCTTTTGTTAATCACAAATCCGAACTCATATATTATGTACCTACTTCTTTTTTTTTTATTCTGAATTAATTAACTCAATTTGGTGTTTTAATCTTTAAAGCGCCTTAACTATTCTTTTTATACTCAATTATAAATCTTTTTATTTTCATTTCTTTTGAAAAAAAAAAGCTTCTGTTTTTGGTTTTTGTGGTGTATACAAAAGTTAAAAAAAAAACGAGATCGTTAATGTTATTGAACTCAAGTTTTTATATTTGGATAGTTTTACCTTTTGCTGTTATATGCGCCAGATATGATTTATGTTTTTAAAATTATTATATTCAACATAGATCTTTTGGGTTGTTACAGTTATTATTATAATTATAATTGCATAAGAGCATAAAAAAAATACAAGAAGTTAAAAGATAATTGAATGTAAAAGCTTTTTTTTTTTTAAACAATTTCTTTATAGTAAAATATTTTTCTTTCTTTATCAAGAGAGTCATCTTTCTCGTTCGTGTTTCCTGGTTACTTGTACATGATTATCATAAAAAACAATTATTGTCTGCTTTGTGTTCTGTCTGTGACATATCAAAATTAATTTATATTTTTTTTTTTTTATTAAAACAAAAAAAAATGAAAAAAAAAGAAACAATTAAATCAAAAGATCCATTTTACTATCTAAATCTCTATTACAACGTCAACTTCAAAAAAACACACTTGGAAATGCATCACGAATAGTCAAAGTCACCCACACGTTACTTTTGGATTAATTCGCTTCCTCGGTCTTTTACTGATTTCTTTTATTTTACTTTTTTTTTCAATTTTGTCGTCATTTGTCTTCCCCTTTTTCATTTTTGAGCAATTAAATTTTTATATAATTTTTTTTACTATATTTTTTTTGTTTTGTTTCAGCTCGTTTGGTATATCGTAAAGTTATAAAATTTATTATTTCCTCGCAATTTCTTGGATTAAACGTAATAAAAAGGGCAATTTAAAATGGAACTTAAATGAAATACAAGAAAACAAAAAAAAAATCCCTACACGAGAGACACACGATCAAAAGAATGAATTACAACAAATAAAATTATAACCTTCGTGTTTGTGTTTGTAAATAGTTGCAATTAAAAGTAGTACAACGCACACACATCAATTAAAGTGAAATTAAATTGTAAATAAAAAAAAAAAATAATAGAAAAGTTGAAAAGATAAGAAGAAATAGAATAATTAAATAATAAGAAGAGAAAAGGAGAATATAATATCCATTTTGTTGCTTTTTTTTTTTTTTTTTTTAATTTTTGCAACGCCTATTTTGTGTGACGAAAAGAAAAGTGATTTTTTTTTTTAAGTTTAAGTGCGCGTGCGTAAAGTGGTAACCTCGTTATAGTCTTGTGAAAATTTATATACGAAAAGACGTTCCGCGAAAAGTACAATTTTTTTATCGAAACTAATTCAACTGAACGAATCAATCATCTTTATACATCCATCGATCCATCAGAGTTTGCCGATTGAGATTGTGAATTATTATTGGAAATACTGGTGAGTAACTTTTATTTTTACTTATTAAATTTTTTTATATTTTTTTATTTATTTGTAAAAGACAAAGATATTATATTTTATGTAGTTTCCTCAACACCGAGTTAGATTTTAATGGCAATTTATTCAATTTCATTTGAAAAATTTAGATGTGTTTCTACTTAGAGACCTGCAAGAATGTCTTGTTGTTAAAACTAAGGTCTTCGACCACTTTTTCGACCAGTTAAAGTGGTGATGCTTAAATAGCGAATATATCGGACAATGTTTTACTCCAAATGTTAATCGTTTCTGGTTTAATGTGACTTGGGTCTTCTACACAGTCAAATAGTACAATCTTGGTATTCTTCTACATTTCTTCCACAATATTTCCATGATAAAATGACTGAAAAGTACAAAATATAAATGAAACCTGACAGCTGATTAAGCATTTAACATTGAAAAGCCTAAGAATTGTGGGACTTATATTCGGTAGTGGTCATGCACCGTGATTGGGTCATTGCCGAATGCCTACACTTTATTAAAAACTGAAAAAAATGCGACTTCCAACTATTGAATTGATCCTTACCCGAAATTAGCACAAAGCCCTTATTTTCTCTGTAGTAAAAAAATACGTTATTGTTACTAACGAATTTCTTATACTTCGTTTTTATTAATATTCAGCATAGCTTGTTTTGATAGAAGAGGTCAATAGTCAACATATCAGTCATACCATCATAATATGAAAACTCTCACGATGGTCTCATTTTGACTCTGATTAATGATTTCAATTAAAAATTTAATGTCTGACATTCAAGAAGTTTTTTTTTTATAATTTTTTGAGAAAAAATAAAAATTATATATAATATGTAACATCATTTAAGCTACTTTCACACAATTTGCATAAACCAAAAAAAAATCTATTTGAGCGTAGGAAGAACGGTTTCGCTTGTATACGCTTTTTATGCAAAATATATTAAAAATGATACGATGTTCAATTTGCATATGTTTCGCATTTATCTAAACCGAAGCTGTTGAATATTAAAGATTAAGATAAAAGATTAATAAAAAGAGCACACCGAATAATTTGTGGGGTTTTTTTTTCTGTCGTTGATTTGTTTCTATATTTTAGCTCAAATTGGTATACTTTAATAGAAGGTTTAAATTTAAATTATGTTAAGTACTTGAAGAATTTGATAATTCCAAGAAATATGTGAACTTTTGTGGTGTGACTTGAAATCTTGGTAATTCATAAGATAAGGCTTATTTTTGACTTTCGATATAATTATTGTATTATGAAGTTATGCATTGGTACAAAATAAAAATTGAGGTAATAATTTATTTTTTCAAAAAACCGCTATTAATGGCATCTTTAATTTAATTCTGGTTTCCTTTTTATAGGCCAGTGTGAATCCACTTTACAGAGGGCGAAAGTTGAAAAAGTTATTAACAGGATAAGGGCTATGGGGAAGTTAAAAATAAATGGTATATCAAAAGGGAACCATAAATTTCTCTTTCCGTAAAAGACTGTAATATCAGCCAGCGAAGTGTTTTCACTTTTTTGCAAAAGATTTGCTCTATCATGCAAAGTTTTTTTTTCAGTTTTTCACCATTTTTTCCACAATAACTGAGTTGTTTTCCTACTTAGTCTAAAAAAGAGGATTTTACAAAAAAGAATCCATTTCAAGAATCAAAAAAATCGTTTATTTCTCTTCTTTATAGAAGAAATCAAATCAAAAAGTTGAATGAAACCCGTTTGAGATGTTTTCGAGAAACCTCTAATAACTCAAAACCCCTAAACCGGAGGGACTCGTTCTAAGCGAGATATTCAAAAACAAATAAAAAAAGGCAAGCTTAGAAATTAAAAAAAAAAAAATCACTTTCATTTCAAAGAAATCCCTCGAACTGACAGAAAACGACATACAAAATAGCACTGTTTTGGAACTCTCCATCATTGTAATAATAGTTTTGATTAAAACCTCAAATATTTGTTTTTGAAATGAAACCAATACTTGCCCAATCAGCCAGTACAAATCAAGGGTAGAAAAATCATTTCGAAAAAAAGTATTTAAATCAAAGTGGTTTTCTTAAGTTTTACGTTGATTGTTGTTTTTTCTCTGCTTGATTTAATCTTCGTGTGACTATTTTTGAAAAAAATAAAGCTAAAAATACCTCAAATTTCTCTAATCGTTTCATTTTCTAGGGTTTTTGTCAAATTTCAGTCCACTTTTTACAAGATCCTAGTTCCAAAACGCTGTACCATGTGTCCAATGTGAATGTCATATTGTTTAAGAAGAATCACCTGGCTTCAAGATTTGAAACTTTGTATATACATTTCTTGCAACCTCATCATTTTTCATTTAATTGCGAAAGAATGCACCGCATTCCCATTTAATGTGTTATTCTACTGAATGCTACTAGGTATCTTTGCCTACATACAAACCAATTGGTAGATAAATTCAAGCCCGGATTTGATATCCAACTTGTGTTCTTCATCTTCTCTTCTTTTTTGTTCGTTCTTAAAGATTTTCTTAGCCCGTTTCAATTGATGTCAGAGTTTTAAATCGATTACGGAATCAAGATACGCACAGTAACCAGCTACGGCTACTGCATTTGTATTCCAATGACACGGTGATTCAGTGCCATCCTATCACATTACACAAATCGACCAACCGACCGCGACCGTGCTTTTATAGTAGGTAGAAGTGTATCTCCGTCTCCGGGTATACATATTTTGTACGCGCGCGCGTTAATCTATCAAACAATTATAAATCATCAACAATCATAATCATAAATAATAGCGAAATAATAACAACAACAACAACAACAAAAACAATATGAAAACGTGTTAGGTACAACATTGTTTTTATTTCTGGTTTCTTTATAAATTAAAGCAATTATGTGTGAAAAGTGCGTTAGACTCTTCGAACCCATTGAAGTCGGACAGACAGAATGAATCCGTCTTTTTTTACGGCCATACTTCTTGTTGATATGGAATCCAGGGAATAAATAGAATTTTGTAGAAAATAATTTCTTCTTTCATCAAAGAAGAAAATGTGGTGTAATTAAATAGTTCTGAAGCTATTTAACGGTATTTTCTTATTATTACCTGCTTGATGAGGGGGAATGCACTTCGACTCCGAATGATTGATTTCTAGACATTGTAACAAATAAGACTGATTTGCAGTGTAAATTACGTTCTTATTAGACAGACAGAGAGAGAGAGAGAGCGGTTACGTCGAAGTTTAGAAAGAGAGTTTGACAGCTATCATTTTGGGCTTTCTTCATTCCGCCTTGAATTTTAACACCCACCCCCTTTACCAATGTGACAAGCATCTTGATCACTGCAGAAAAAACCTTGGGAACGCGAATGAGTCAGCAGATCCCCATGGTCATAAAACGAATTGCTTTGTTCTCTACTCTCCAGACCTCAACGCAAAGAGACCATCGCATTCATTGTCCAAATATAGACTTTTTCCACTGCCAAACAGGAGTTAAACTCAATGGTCACCATTTATGGTTTAAATAAACTTCCCATTCTTATCTATCCCCAAGACGTTTGCTGCCACAACAATCATGCGAGCAATGCAGAGACCTCTGGTGATTTTGTCATCTCAGCCAGAGCAATCTCCCATGCAGCACAGAGTGGACACAACTCAACTCTATTGACAAATCTCATTAGCAGATATGTTCCCAAGTCACAAAGTCGAGAAAAAGGACAGTGCGGAAGATTGGTCTCCCGGGACATGCGGGACCCCCAAGGTCCGAAGTCAGCAGACAGAACCATAAACGTTATTAACTTTGAGCTGGCTGCAAATTCTTCCGACACTGCGTCGTCGCTGAGAGACTGTGTCTTCTAAGAAACACCCAAAGGTCAGCAATTAAAAAGCGTAAATCATGAGAACATGGTTTGTGTGAAAGTGCATACCTAGAATTGGCCATTGTGTGTGTCCCGCAAAGATCGAGACCAGCGGCGGCGGATGGATGGTGGTGGGCACCGCAAATGCAATGAATCTAGCTGAGCCAGCAAAAGTGCGAAAGTCGATGTTGTCAGGGCATCAGCAAACATCGAAGGTGTAAATTGCTTGACACTATGAGTTGTATGCAACATGGGCGCCATGTAGTATGTATTGTACTGCTAGTTTGAAGTTGTGAACAACTTCAACTATTATACTCGACCGACAACACAACAATCGGTGTCGGGCCACTTGAGGTTATTGTAAAAGTTTTATTTTTATGATCAAATACCGCATTGAGAGAGTTAATGCGTCAGCAGTCAGCAGTCACCGACATTGGCTTTTTGTTTGTTGGACACACTTGAAAGTCGTCAGTCAATTGTTGGTGGTTTATCTTGAATTTTCCAACAACGCAACAACAACAGCAAAACTAAC
Source organism: Meliscaeva auricollis (assembly GCA_948107695.1). Taxonomy (NCBI): domain Eukaryota; kingdom Metazoa; phylum Arthropoda; class Insecta; order Diptera; family Syrphidae; genus Meliscaeva; species Meliscaeva auricollis. Next base: position 48,450,142 of record OX403619.1, on the reverse strand, counting down.
TACTGTCGAAATGAAGGCTAAGTGAAAGGAGAAGCAATTTGACTTTTTGATTGACACTTGATGTTTTTTTATTTTTTTGTAATGGACCCCAATTAGGGTACTTTTTTTTTTAAATAAACATACTTGTGATAAAGTGAAATTGGAACAGAAATAGAAAACCAAGCATAAATAGCGTAAAATCAGTGGGCTAATGGTTATGTTTGAGGGAAATTAAAAGAGAATAACTATACCAACTGTCATTTTAAGTTCACGTTCTTTTTTGAATACGAGTAAAGGAATGAAAACATTTTTAGGAGTTGTATTAAAACAAATAACTTTTAACTTTTAGAATGCAGTTTGACAATCTCAAGCTAATTGCAGGTTGGTTTAGTAATTTTAAAATCGAATTTTAGGTTTTTTCCTTCATTATTTTTCTAATACTGCAGTTAGAAGACTTTAGTAAAAAGTGTAATCAATTTGGCAACTTAAGCTACAAAGAGCAAGCACGTGTGATCCAATCGGGGATTTTATAAAATACATAATGAATCTCTTAATATTAAAAAAAGACCTTCAATTCATTTACAAAAAGGCTAATCCATATGTAGTGACTTACACTACATTGAAAACGATCAACTGGCGTCGTCGGTGGCGTTCCATTTGTTCTTTAGTAGTATTTTATATGAGATTCTATTATTATCACTTTGTTGTGAATATGTGCTCTTGAAAAGTTGTGAAATATGACTTATTTAACGAAAAGTAATCGTGATTTACACTACATACCCAACAAAGTCAGTTGCAGGAGTGTTTTCTTAATCCAAAAATCTTCCTTCCTACTAGTAGACCAGTGCCAATCATTTTTTTTTTTTGCAAAAGTTAAATTATTAGCAGGATGTGGATGGTGGGAAAAATTAGGAAAAATTGAATATGCCCTCGTCAACAAACTGTAACCGCCCTTATGCTGCTAGTAATTTTAAACTTTTGCCTTCTGAAAACTGGATTGGCACTGGTCTAAAGCTAAATAATTTAAAATTGTACCTGCAGCCATGAAATAAATGAATGGAACCAAACAACTTTGTTCTTAGAATTTTGATTTTATTAGAAAAATAGTTCGTGACTTACACTACATTCCAAAAAGGAATTTACATCGGTAACAAATGCCAGTACATAAAATTTCAAATGTTTTCAGGGCTAAAAATTAATGCTTCATTTTTGAAACATACATAAACCTAGTTAGTTTTAACAAACCACCCTAACGCTGTACGTTGATTTCTTAAATTTGATCCCTATTCTCAAGTACTCGGCAAAAAATGTCAAAAATTTACCAACATTTTAACAAAATTGACAGCTTAACAGTGATTCATTCACTAAGCTTCCTCAAAACATATCCGCATAGTGATTGTTCATTCTCTCCACCATATAAGTTCATTGATGCCATTAAACAAAAAAAAGAAAAAAAAATAGAAGAAAAACAGCAAGATGCATTTCTAAGAGACATTTTGTCTTCTTAACCGTTTCGCATCCAACAACGTTGATGTCGTGTGATATCATTCTCACAGATAATATCATCATTATCTCATTTCTTCAACATCATCATCGCATTTAGTTACGTTTTTTTTTTAAAGTCTTTTATTCTTATTCTTCTTGCTATTATTCTGTTTCCCCCTTAAAGTTTTCTTCTAAGAGTCGTAATATTATGCAAAAATCAATAAAGCAGCACTAACGGGCTTGACTTGACGAGGCGGGTTGGGTTGAGTTGAGCGCGCGGTTAGTGAACATAATAACTGTGCGACAAGTCGCAATAAAAAAATCAATTTCACACGGAAAGAAAAAAATTTTGTATAAAGAAAAATATTCTCACTTTACAATACATACTAACGTACACTTAGGAGTAGGTACGTCGTCTACAAGTACGCTTACGAGAAGGTATAGTTGTCTAGTTAATTAAATGGTATTTTTTTGTTGTTGTTGTTCTGCTATGATGATGGTGTGAGGTGTGACGACGACTACCTACCCGATGGGAAAGATATGGGAGATCTTATTATGAAGAAGAAGAAGCAGAAGCAACTGAAGATCAATGACAACCACAAAAGAAACAAAACGGTATATCGGTTAACCGAACCCTAATAAGTAGCGGGTATTTAGTGAACTAGAAGAGCTGAATATGTCATTATTTTTTATTTGATCTACAAATTTTATGTTTGTTTCAGAAAGTTCTCAACCGATTTTAATGAAATAAAGTTTAAAGTGTAGGTTTCTATTTTCTGTGTGTCATAGATATTAATCTTCTTCTTCTTCTTCTTTCTTCTATATATACAAATCAGACCTTGATTTGTCCGTTGTGATCCCCTTAAGGGGCATAGGACCTCCACTGGAAATATATCGTAGTTCTCTTCAACTCTTCCCCAGCTGTGCAGGTTTCCTTTTTAGTGTCCTGTGCTATGTGCTTCTTGGCCGACTCGACCCTCTACCTGCCTGTGTGAGTCGGTTCCATTGCATCGCTTGGCCAGTGATGCAATCATTGCCTTTTCGAAGCGTAAGACCAATTCACTGCCACTTACGTCTGCGTATAGTACTGTCTATGGATTCTTGACCCGTTCTCCTATGAAGTTCTTCATTAGAAATACGGTTGGGGCAAAAATCCTCAAGGTTTTCCACGTGCTGCACCCATACAAACACACGGTTTCAACATTGGAGCGGAACAGTTTCAGCTTGATCTTTAAGCTTATAGAATTATTTCTCCATATTTTAGAAACCATTCCGAAAGCAGCCTTTGCCTTTTTAATACGGCTGTCGACGTCTTGTTCGGTTCCGCCTTTGGTAGAGACAAAACTCCCAAGATTTTAAAAGTCTTCTTCTTTCTCTACCGGTTTTCCAGAAATATTGACTTGAACGGATGAGTTGCTTCCGAGGCTGATCAGTAAAATGCGGTAAAATGCGCGTAATACTGGTGAAAGACCGCGGAACACCATAAGAAGTCATAACAAAACGTACCTAAGGAAAATACGTAGAAAAAAACCATAGAAAAAATCTTGGAAAGTTGAAAAATATCCGAAATTTTGCGCACCACAGCAGAAAATGCAACGAATAGCATAGAAAAAAGCGCGTGGAATACTGGTAAATAAAGAACTTTAAAACACCGGGTTTTTTCCACGACTTCTATGTTGTTCCATGATTCTCACAGACACTAAATGTAAACAGAAAATAAAAACCACTGGGCAGAACAAGACAACAACGTCTGCAGGGTCAGCTAGTATTTAATGTTTTTCTATGCTCCATTTGCAGTCCTTTCAAGTTATTATCTAGGCCCAACACCTTGTTCAGTAAAAAAATGTGCAAACCATTAACAGAGTCTTCCTTTAAGATTTTTTTAATTAAAACTACTGACACACTTATAGGTCATCTTTTTCATCCGACTTTGAAGCGTTTTCAAGACTTCCTGCCTTGAAGGAAAAAAAAAAATAAATTCAACGGGAATCAATTAACATTCATTGGACTAGAATTCACACAAATCATTCCAAACGGACAGGAATCCAATAAATCGGTCATTAATTTTGTCTTCCTCTTCTATTTCCCATCACTTGGAAACACTGACTGAATGGCTGGTAAAATCCTTTACTTCCCTCTTTATGGCTTACACTTTTTATGCCAACACGCTACATCAACACTTAATAGTCGATAGAAAAATAATTCTTCGCTTTTTTTCTTCAAATTAGTCATTTTATTAATGAAAATCTTTGATTCCTTTATTTCTCATGCTTCACGCGTAGGTTTTTTTTTCATCCAATTTACTTAGATGATAGCCGCCAACGTGCGGTTTCCATTGGTTTGGGTTGTGCTTCAATAATAATAATGTAATTGATGTTGCATCGACTGTGATGTTGGTTCGTCCGACGACGACGATGGGCTACATAATTTTTATTTTTCTCCCATCATCATCTCATCGTTCAGCAACAATCCTACAAGCAATCGAAACAAATCCTAAACTAGACTCTGAGGCAGGTTTGTATTTTGAAATTAATTAGTCGTACCTGTTTGGATAGAGGCAAAAAGTAGAAAAGGTTGGGTGGTTTTATCAAATTGGTTGAAAAAAAAGGTAAATCGATAATACCTAGTGGTTGTAAGTATAAGTGGCGCTGTACCAAAATTAACACCACGTCCCCGTTTAATGTGGATAAGGCTTTCATCCCACTTTGTCGGTGGTATAACAAATCAGGGTCCTAGCATACAAATTAGTTTGTTAGCGAAGACAGTGTGGGAAGCAAGTAGGCTGACATCACGAACGTAAGAAGATCAAGCTGGTTCCTGGCAATCATGCAACAAGTTGAATAGAACGGAACTATTTTTAACTAGTCTGGTCTCTGGGGCAACCTTTGGTTTTTTGTAATTGCTAAAATATGCTCCAAGCGAGTTTTGTCTTGTGTTTCAAATAAAATTAGAGTCCTCATACCTTGAAATAACAAATCCGTTGCGGCAAACGAAAAAATTGCACAAACGACTTTTTCGTTAGATGGACAATTTTTCGGCTTCGTTTGCAGAAAACTACTAAATTCGTTGGGTTTTTTCCTCCGATGCTCCGCTATCTTTCATCAGTATTTTACGCCTATTTCCAAAGTATTCCGTGACTTTACACGCTTTGCTCCGTTAATTTCTTCTTATGACTTCTCGCTCTTTTCACGTTGTTCCGCGATCTTTTATCAGTATTTTGCGCTTCTTTCCATAGTATTCCGCAATTTTTACTGCCGTAGTCCACGCTAGTTCACATGTTTTTCCTCTTTAATCAGTGATTTTTCATTCTTGTTTTTCAGTTACTTATTCCGCAGTACTTTACACTTTATTCCGTGGTAATAAGCGCTTTTCCATGATTCATTCTGGGGTATTGAACGTGTTCTTCTGTCCTACCTTTTCGATCATCGTCGCACATATTTTACTTGACTTTTTACTCTTCATTACGGCGACCTTCCATGCTTTCTTCCCTTTTGCTGCTTAACTTGGTACCAAATACTAGTTATGCTATTTTCCGCAGTGTTCCACGATCGTTCACCAATATTTCCCCATTTTTTTTATCTATTTTACGCGCATTAAAAAAAAAAAATTTGAGACTTACCACGCTTTTTTTCGTGGAATTTACCGCGGTTTTACTAAACCCGTTGTTCTGACTTCCCATCCTATTTTTGGCATTATTTCACCAGTATTCTTCGCTTTTTCGTCGGTATTCCGCGCATATTTGTCGTGACTGTTTACGCGGTATTCCGCGACATTTCCACACTTTTCTTCCCTTTGTTCCGAGTTGTTTTACGCTTTTTATTTCATATGCTATTTTTCGCGATCGTTTACCAGTATTTCGTGATTTTTGAATGGTGTTGACCGCATTTAAACGCGGTTTTTCACATTTTTTTTAGCGACTTGCCACGCTTTTTTCCGTGGGATAAAATCCAGTCTTCCGGTGGTACTAACCCTTTTTTATGACTGCTATTTTCCTCGGTATTCCACGATCCATCACCATAATCCGCGTTTCCTTCCGCGGTATTATACGAATTTTCACGTGGTAGTTAGTTAGCGCTCTTTTCCTGACTTCCCTTGCAAATTTTTGCTGTATTTTGCGATGATCAACGCTTTTTCTGTTGTATTCCGCGGTATTCCACCATATTTTCTGTAGTATTAAGCGTTTTTTCCGTGTTACTACTTCAACCATCATCATAGAAGAAATTCTATCCTCTATTTTGTTCATTTAATTATTTTTTCGGTAAGCCTTACGCCAAGAATGTAGAACTTTATTAAAAAAATTGACAACAGCGCCACTAATTCCAATTTTGTTATCTCAGGAAGTTTTTCGGATTTCAATTTCATAAATTCGAGTTCATTGAGAACAAAAATATAAACATTACATTGATATGTTCCAAAAATTGCAAATTGTAAAACTGATTTTGTCAGCCAGACTGTTTCAAGAAGACAATTAGTTAACATAGGTACTGGGTGGTGGTGTAATTTTTAACTCCATCCAAGTTCATCTGATAGAATTGGAGAAAACTTGTTGCGCTTGCTGCAATGAGACTGTGTGCTTGCTCCTCCCTAACAACTAGTTCCAATGTAATGTTGCAACTTGCCGGCGTTGCCCGAGTATTCTCTGATTTGGACCTTTCCCATCACAGAAATCCGTCATCACCCACTTTGTTGCCATATAATTACTAACTTGACAGAATTAGATTGATTGAGTGGGGTGGTGGCAGAGTGATACCTTACGATGGTCGCTATGCACAAGCACATGCATCAATAAGGAATGCACAGTCATTTCCTGATTTGACTTTTCTTGCTTCGAGAAAAGAACGAAAAAAAGATTAAAAAAGGTTAAAACACACGGCAGAGGCAGCAGTGTTTGTGTGTGTTATCATCTTCTAGAATCTGCAAGTTGAAGTTGCAACATTTTATGCATGCGATTCTATGTTGTGTGTGCCTCCTTCGCGCGGTGGTGGTGGCGATGGCGGCCAGCTCGGCGTATGTGGAGCGATTCTGGAATTTATTTTCTCCTAACCAGAGAGACGATTGCTATATGCGACCGAAAGGCGGCGCAGCGGACGACGACGACGACGCAAACAGTTCAACTGAGATAATCATGGCACTTGACTTATTGCCCAGAGAGTACCTGGAGTTGGCCCGATAGTAGTCGCATATAGGAGTTGAAAATTCAAATATACACAATTTCCAAACTCAGGAAATACATGACATACCAACTATACTCTCGGTGGGAGACAGTAAATTCCAAAGTAAGGAATGTTTTTTTCTTTTCCTCACAATTCACGGTTGGGAGTTATTTGTTGTTGTTGTTGTTGTTGTTTTTGGATCTACATTTCGATCAAGATCTGTATCGCAAAAAACAAGTGCGAATTGTTGATCGTGTGTGGCACGAAATTCATAGAATCGAACCAGGATCAAAATATTTTGTTTAGAAATTCTTTTTTTTTTTTACTCCCGAGCATACCTACTCTTGTATTATAGAGTCATCATTTCTCTGAAACTGTTACAATGACAACAGATAAGATATTGATTTATTTTCTATCAATTTCAAATTCTTATATGTCAATAAAATTGATGGGAATAGTAAACATACCATAACCGCTTCAGAAAATAGATTTAAAAAGGAATGAGAACAATTAATTTTAGAAGTAAGAAAAATCGATTTTGAAGATACATATTTTTAGAGCAGGCCAATCGGCCACATACCTGCTTTAAAAAACACATTCTTTTCTTTTATGCATACGCTTTCGAGGGAACAAGGGTTTTAGTTTTAACATAAATTCGGCATGATTTTTTTTTAGAGATTTACGTTTTCGAGAAAACGATGTTTTTGGGATTCTATGTTGACACATTTTCTTTGGGATTTTATATAAGAACCAAAAATTTAAAAAAAAATACAATTATATGTGGCAGAGCAAAATTTCAGGGTTTTCAAATTATAATAACTGGCCAAGAAAGCATGTGGGTTCAGAGAACATTTGAAAGTTGTCGTTTCTGCGGCCAGCGTACATCTGTACCTACATATTTGCACTATTAAAACGCGTAAATGGATTTTCTTTAAATTTGGAACAGATGATTTTTATGTACCCATGTATAATTTCAAAAGTTTTTTTTTTTTGTTTTTGTTTTTGAATATCTCGTCAAGAACGACTTCCTCCATAATATTTTGAAGTAATTCGAGTTTTATCGAAAACGGTTTTAACGATTTTGATTAAAATTTTTGTGTTTATTATTCAAAGTGATTGCAATAAAACTGCGTTTTAGTTTTTTTTCTAAAAAACTCAGCAAACGGAAAAACAGTGTTGTCGTTGTTTTATTTTTTTTTTTGTTTTGTTAGTTTTTGTATGTGTCGTAAACGGTTCAAGAAATTTTGATAAACACTTGTAAACAGATATTTTATAGTACGGTATTGAACTCACTTATTAAAAACTAGTGGAAAACATGGATCAAACTAAATATGGATTTTTATTAATGATTTTCGAGAGGTATGAAAAATGGTCGCACCAAATAAAAAAAAGGTATATTTACCAATTTAATTTTTTTAGTACCACCCTATTCTGAAAATTGTATGTATTTATAAAAAGTAGTTTATTGGAAACCACTCTAACGATTTTCCATTTATTACTAAAAATTCAAAACAGTAGAGAAAAAAATCGTTTAAGCATCTGTTTTCTATTTTTTTAATATGGATTTTTTTTTTAAATTTTTGTTTCATATTTTCTAAAGTTAACAATTTAAAAATCTATTAAAGAGTCAAAAATAAGGAAAAACGAGGTACAATGACCTAATACCTCGAGACGACTTTATATATAGATTTTACCGCTTTCTCTCGTCAGTCCAAAGGACATTCACCTGCAAATTCGGTCCTTAGCGAATTTTCATCTTTCCTTCTTGCTTTCTTGGTGTTATGAAAGGCGTTTTTTTTTGGAAATGGTAAAAAAAATCCCCCTTAAAAAAATCCAAATAAATTCGAAAAAACTAGAAAAAGGGGTTTTTATTAGTTTTTTGAAATAACAAATAAAAAGAAAACAAAAAACCAATAATTTTAGATAAATGCCTTTTACAGTTCAAAATGCACAAAAAACCTTTGACAGTTTCTTATTGATTTCTTATTATAAATTTTGTGTATTAAAAAAAAAAACATGTTACCAATTGCCTTGGTTACTTCCTGTTACTTTCTAAAAATAAAAATATGTAATAAAACAAAAAAAAAGAACTAGAACACAACTATTCCTCCAAAGATCGCTGTTGCGATCTTGTTTTTAATCTTGTAACTTCCGACACTCTCACTTTTGTTGTCTTAAATTTCGATTTCCTCCAGATGTTACCAAAATTACACGCAATAAATCTCTTTACGAATGCACCCAAAAGATTTGTATCACTTGTTCAGTGACACCATTCGAACTAACCTAACATCTTCATTCACTTATTCGTGCTTTTAAGAATAAATTTATACAAATTTTATACAAAAACCAAAAAAAAAAAAAAACTTCCATTGATTAAACAATTTTCGTGAAAAGTATTCGTGAGGTTGCAAGTCACTTTATGTGCTGTAAACAATTTCCTTTCTTCCAACAAACAACTTCCTCTTTGACACTAATTCTAATTTCTGAATACAAAAAAAATAACTCAACAAAATTAAGTTAATGTAGGTAGATTCTTTTTCAAACAACAAAAGACACAAAATAAATCTTTTTTACAAAAAAAAAAAAACATTTCAAAATGAATCACTTTCATGTTGTGAATTAACACAATTTGGTCTGAGGTTTGAATTTCATATAAAGCTTAAGATGCTAATTGGACTTCAAAACTAAACAAAAGTGCAATAAACTTTAAGTTTTTGTTATACACTCGGCCGAAACAGAGAACAAAGAAATTAATTAATTTTAATTTAATTTTATGGAACTATATTAGAGTTCGTGCCACTATGAGGTTGGACTGAATTTAAATTGAGACATTTATATTTTGTTGTAATAATTGATGAATATTCAATATGTGAGCTCACCAAATTTAGTATAGAATACGGTTTAATGAATTGAGTGCTAAAAGCTGAATTTAAACCAATTCAAAAAAATTCCTACAAGGTTTAAATTGATTTTCTCAGAAAATATATATTCAAAACTAATAAAAAAAGCATTTTTCTTCGAATGCATATTTTACCATTGAAAGATCTTCTTCAGGACATAAATCATTACAGAGTGCAGATGATTGATTACAATTTGTTGTTGTTGTTGTTATTGTAAATGGATATCTGTTAACCTTGTCATAAATTACCAATTTTTTGTTTTCATCGTTCACAGTCCTGTTGTATTCTTGTAATATGTTTAACCGTGAACAAGACAACAATTAAAATTTGACATTTACAGCATTTTTTGTTGTTGTTTTATACATTTTGACGGATGATAAACGATCTTCATCTCTCTAGTTTATATCTTTAAATTATGTTTCCTTGAAAGATCTTCGTGTTAATTTGCAATAAATTTGATCCTTGTATTCGGTTATTAAAGTTATGACTGCATATTCTGATGAAGGTCATGTATGCAAGTCATCCACTCCGGCCAGCAGCTATCGGCTAAATCCGAAAACTTTCGCTTTCTATTATTTTCATTTTAAAGCATTTACCCATATTTTTGCGATTTGAGGCTTAAATCCATCTGAACCATTTTTGTGTCAAATTGTGTCATTATAAGCATTTACTGAGTGTTGCCTTCTCCCATTTTCACTGCAATATATGTATTTACTATAATAAGGCAAGTTTAGGAAAAATTGAACTCGAGAAAAAAGTGAGTTCGGCATTTCTATCTGTCTGTCGTTTTAATATTTCAAGCTTCCTTCAGGGTTGTAATGCACACAAAAATTTTAATCAAAATCGTTAGAGCCGTTTTTCAAATAAAAAAAAAAAAACCCAAAACCATGTTTTTTGAGATTTTGGTTTTAGATGTGAATTAATATTTTCTTTAAAATGGCATACCAATTTTTTTTTTTAATAGATTTTCATTTGACCTGGTGTATATTTAAAACTATTGATCCGATTCTGGTGAAATTTGGAGGACTTATTCCACATAGCATAAGCTAATGTCAGCTATGTCACATTTTAAACCATTTTTTAAACAAAAATCAGAGTAAATTTAGTAGTAGTTTAGTTTTTGGAATATCAACTGCCAAAAAACTATAATTTAGAGGATAGAATGGAATTTCTATACTCTTGTTATGGTGTGGCTGTAATCAGAGGAAAACAAATAAAAAAAAGGATTTTTTGTGGATTTTTTAAACATTTTTCGTGCTCATCACCCCAAAAAAACATAAATTTAGCCATTCCAAAAATTATTACTTCAAAACTTTCGCCTCTAAGAGAGTATTTTCGACAAATCATAAATTTCACTTTGCAATATCTTTGAGTCAAAACTGAATTTTTAAATGATTAAAAATGAATTAGACAGATAAAATGCACTTCCTTCACATTTAATTAATAGTTTATGTAATAAAGTATTTACCAGTAAGAAAATTCGACGTTAAATGTACTAAAAAAGCGTTTTTTTACATATTTATGTTAGAATATCTGGAAAATGTGACTTGCTAGGGTAGTTTTGACTTCATACTCGAGTTCAGCGTGCCAAAACCTTTTAGAAAAGTATAGCTTGGTTTGAAAAGAGTAAATTCCACTAAAGTGGCAACACTATCCCTTGTCCCAGTGATACTTCTTCAACAAAAAAACCATCCACCATAAAGCCAATAAAAACCGAAACAAATATCTCCTTGTAATCCTTTTCACCTGAACACCAATCTCATGATACCAAAAAAAAAATAAATAAAATATAATCACAAAAACAACCACAAGAAACCCAACACAAGAAAGACACAAAATTCTTCTTGTTTCTGGGTTATTGCCCCAAAGATGCTGTTCGCTTAAAGTGATGCTGCCTTCTATTTCAGCTCATCCCATGGTTCGGTGTATCTTTTTTTTTATTGAATTTTTTCTGTGTTTATCTTTTTTATCTGTCGTTGCGATTCATTTCTTCTTTTTCTCTGATGGGATAAAATGAAGAGCTCCATCGAATTAAACAAACAAACAAACGAAACACACAAAAAATAAAAAAAAATAAAACGAAGGAAGATTTTGTACTACAAGGAATAACGCTCTACACACCTCCGCCACCACAAGTCAAGAATCAATTTAAAACCGATCCAAGTTGTTGTGTCTTCTCTTAGCCTTTCCACTCACTTGCTCGCTTGCTCCCAGATACAGTATCTGTGTCTGTTTATCTAACAGAATCTTAACATCTTTGTGTGTCTTAATAATCTGTCGCACAGACCCAGATGATGTTTCTTTCTTTTTATTTTCCACTTTTTTTTTTTTTTGAACAACCTTTGGGACACATAGCTCCCTGCGCACAATGCCACACGACCGATGACTGCCACAGGAACATCCTACGAAAAACACCTCCAGAAAAATGATCGCAATTTGTGCTGTCTAGTTTAGCTTAGAATCTAAATCCGTATCGGGATCGAGGACGGGACGACACGGAGCAGCGACAGGCATCCAAACCAACAACAACAACGGTAGCTTCAAAATGTGACATGCAATTCATTTCTATTACTGAAATTAGCTTCACGCTTTCGATTAACACTTCTATGGGCACCTGTATAAGGCTCGGTTCGGCTTGGCTATATGGCAATGGCAGGTTGCCCCGCGCACAGCACACAGCACACCAATGCCAGTGGAGTAGGAGTTAATCACAGTTATAGATCGTGGAATCAATGTGTTTGCTCGCTCTCTATCGCCCGATGGATGGTTTTTCTATGGAATTTCATTCACACTTTGTTCCCACTGGAGGGCGCAGCAAGCAGAAGCATTATACACAAGAAAAAATTATGGCCAACATCTTTTTTTTTCTACTTGTGTTGGTCGTTTTCTATTGCGATGGTTTTTTTTAACGCTTTTGTTTAGTTCATTCATCTGTCTTCTTTTGGTTTGACTTGGTTTGGCATTCAGCATATTATATACAGTTGGGGTTATAGAATAGAAGAAATCCAAAATGGTAGAGAAAATTAATGATATTTAATGAGTGGCAAGCGATTGCTTCCTAGTTCACACGAAGAAGTGAAGTGCGCTGGTTTAATAGACTGTGGGGGCAATCAGTGGCTTGGAATTAGAATGCACGAAGAATGAATTAGCGTTAGATAATATTAAACAAAAACAACAACTATAAATGACTATTATCAAATTTCGTGCCCGTGTTGTCCCTCCGAAAAGTGACTTGAAAAGTCACTATTTAAAATACATTTTTTTACAATTATTGTAAGTTTTTCAGCATACTTCCTTGTCTCCACACTATGCAACAATTTCTCCATTCTCTTTTTTGCGTTCACACGCTGCAACATTAAAACTTCTAACTAAATTACATTGTAGAACACATTTAATGGTCAAGTTTAGCATTGTAGCTTGTGATTTTCATTCTACAATTAACTAAATTACATTTTTAATTTTCTATGTTTACACGATGGAATATTGAGAATATGGCATTGGGAAGTTTTTTGAAAAAAATTATCGCAATATGGCAGCAACATCTCATGATTATTCTTGGTTAGATTGCAATTTTTGACGAATGTAAAATATTTTTTAATATTACTTGCGTTTACACGCTGCAACAAAATTCTTGCATTGAATAAATTGATGAATGACCCCTGAAATGTAGTAAATTCTACAGCAGTTGAATTAATACTCAAATTACACTACTGTGTTTACACGGTGCAACATTAGAAATATGGCAGTTGTGAGATTGTAGAATGCTTTCATCTTTCTAGTAACAAACAAATTAAAGGTTTGGCTTCATTTTCAACTTGAATACTATAGGCTTTCTTAGAAAGCGATTCAAAAACATAATTTCGATGTAATTTTACATTTGTCTATACACTTTTCTATAAAATAAATTAAGTTCCTCAGTACTTCGACTGCACAGCATAAATCGTAAATACAGTCAAAGTTTTGTGCCTTACCACTGACCGACCCCACTGTGTCCAATTGCTAACACTACCTCTATAATAGATTTGCTCGCATTCTTTCACGCATGCACATTCTCTATATATAAGCTTCTGCCTGATTAAACAGTAGCAAAGCAATGAAGCTCGCTCTGCTTGCAGCACCAAACACCATTCATCCATTCACCTATATAATTATGTATCGACTTTTTTTTTTTTTAAGTCTAGGAATGTTGACTGGTGCAGAGAGAAGGAATGGATGTGGCCTTCGTCGTCGACTCTGTCCAGTCCATCCTATAAGTCCAAAGCATCGATTAGAATTAAGGTCGCCCCTTTCAACTGATTTGATGTAATAAATGGATCTGCAATTGTGAGCATTTCAACGATTACAATTTCCGTTGGATTTATTTTTATTGTCTGAAGGCTGTATTATGGAGTTAAATGAATTTTCTTTCATTTGAAGATATATTATAGGTCAGCAGGGCGGATTGAAAATACAAGATCAAAATCTTTAGAAGCGAATGTGCGATCTATTGTGTCTTTTGTAAAAGAAAAAAAAAGGTTATTCGGTCGCCCTGATCGCACCGGAGAAGATACAAAAATCAACACAGAAACACTTTTTTTTTGGGAAAGAATCAAAACACGCGATGTGTTTTCCGCCCCGCTCACTTAATTGATGTGAAAAAAAAAAAACAAAACCGACTTGAAGAAGTTCGTGCGATGATGTTCCAGAAGATGAGTGTCAAGACAAGACAAGATACATAAATGGAAGGAAAAACATCTAGCCATGGCAAATTGTCCACTTTTTTTTTTTGTTTGCACGAAAATATCAATTAAAGTTCTTTTGCTGGGTAATTTTGTTTGTTTAAGTTGTCGTGGGTTTTATAAAGTTGTTGTCAGATAATCTTCGGCCCCCTAATTTTACTAAAAAATACACACGATTTCATTGTAATTGTTTTTTTTTTTTTTTTTTTTTTTTTTTTTGTTTTCTGTTCCGACTTGTAAAATTTCGGACACACTTTATAGCCACACAAGTTTGTTTTTTTATTTTTTAATATAATCACTCAGGTAATGAACTTGAAAACCATTTGAAGTGAGATGTCATGACCTTTTTTCAAAAGGAAGAAAAACTGTAGATAGAAAAAAAAAAACAAACTTGATGGTAGAGACATGGTTCAGTGGACTTGAAAGGGTTACACATTAGATTTTTTTAAGACCCCATTTAACACTCTTCTCTGGTGGTGTGCCTGTCGGGATAGTTTTAAAGGTGAGTGATTTATATCCCACCACATCACACTGTTTTAACTGAATTTAAAATAGATTCTAACTGTCATCTTGATGTTTTTTTTGGTTACGGTAGTTTGTTCTTAAGTTCTTTCTCAAAAAAAGAAGACATATTTATGTGTTATTCATCACTTCTAAGACTTAAAAGCTTTTTTATTGAAAACTGTTCATGTCACTTTTATCACAGTTTGATTCTGGCCTCATTTAAAAATAAGTCACTTCACTTGACTCGATTGTCATATGACGTCATCTAATTCCATAACCAATACTTTAAACTACTTAGATGAGATTTCTTTTCCTTTTGTTGCTAAAAGGGTCTCAGCATGTGTTTTATTACTGGATAAGAATATTATACCCTTTTACAACAATTCTAGCTTAAACGTTATGGATGAAAGAATTTTTATGGAATAATATTTCGAGAAATATTAAATTAAGTAATTCTTTATGGGTCTCAAGAAATAATAGCCCTCACACCTCACATATCACATTGTTTTTTTTAGGGTAATAGATCTGCGAATTAGGGTGTCAACTTGGTTTCTTTTCAGCGGTACTGCCCTTTTGCGAAATATTACCAAACATCCATAGGTTACTCTTGTCATAAATAGTGCGTCCCTTTTTGACTCAGTAGAAAATTGTGGGTCATCTCTGACTAACTATGTACACTCACAGCACACAGAAATATTTGAGAGTTTCAATCACCAGTCCTTTGTCCTTCGTGATATTGTCTTGTCGAGCCAAACAAAAAATTATAAAAGCTCCAAAAATGTACATTTAGTACAAAATCAAACAAATTCGTTATGTTATGAGGTCCAACATTATTTTGTAAGGTCTTATATTGTTTATTTTTTTTTTTTAATTGCTTAAAACTTTTTCAACAATGATAAAATTAATAGATATTACCTAAATGAAATGAGACCCCAATTTATTATTTCGTTATATTCATATACATTTTCAAACAAATTTTGAGACCTTATTTCCAAAAAATAATTGTAGTTTCTTAAGTGTGATATTTTTGCTTCTAATATTATAAATTAAATTTTTAAAACAAATTAATTCTATATTTCATTAATTTTTGGGGTCTTAATCCATTCTATTGAGGTCTTAATTTATGCAATTTAAAAATTAGAACCATTTAAGGACGGAGCCGTTTTTTTTATAGAAAATTTATGCTCAGTCTTAAAACTGATGTTGAGACCTCAATACAAGAAATAAAACTTCAAAAATAATTAAATTTTGACCTTAAATTTTGTTTTCTTATACTAAAATGTAAGGTTTGAAAATTATGTTTCGCTTTTTTATAAATTATTTTCTTGTTAAGTCAGATTTTGTTTGATATTTTCAATTAGAAAAATAGGGTCCTAACTACAAAATAAAAAATACTATTAAATTTGTAGCTTTGTGTACAAAATATTAACGGTCTTTTTTTCTTTCAATTTCAGGTATGTTCACATTACTTTTTGGGGATCTAATTGCAACTAAAGTTTATGGTTTAATGTTTTTTTTACCAAGTTAACCTAATCGAATATACAGGTGCATAATATTTAAGGGACTCATAAAATTTGTAGGATTTGAAAATATTGACATCTTTTTTCTATTCGTATATTATTTAAATATAACCTGCAGCTATTTTTTTTGTATTTAAGAGCCGTCGGTCTAATAGTCTAACGTCAAAGTATTTTCAATTTGGGTTTCTTAATTAGTTACCATCACTTAACGGTTATATTTTTATTTGTCTCAACAAACAATTCCAATCATCCAATTATCATTGCACACCCAAACTTGATTGAGATAAATGTTCCGCTAAAAGGAGAATCACACACAAAAAAAAGTCCAACAAAAAAGGAGTAAAAATGCGTTTAAAGGAATCCAGGAAATGAATTCCTCTTAACCCAAAAAGATACCAGATATGTTGCGTTAAGTGTACTGCAGGGTGTTTTTATGTCTGATTGATCATCTTGTGCGTTTCTGCGTTTCTGAATTTTTATTTTTACTTTTATGGCCAGTATATTTGAAACTTAAGTGACTTTTTGTTTGGAAAAATGTGGACTTATGTCTGACTTTAAAAATATTTTTTGCTCAGAGCGCATTTTTTTGTTTCTCCGACTGACCACTTAAAGAAGTTCGTCTTTGGTTTAAACTCTTAAATGATTATGTTGTGAAATTGTATACTCACTTAATACGTTTTAATATAAGACTTTTGGCAGTACACCAATGTTTACCATTGGTTTCAGGGTTTATGAATTAATGGAACAACCGTTCCCTAGGATTGATTAAAATGACCGGAAGAAAAAGATATTCCTTTTCTTATTTCAGTAGACTTGACTAAAGTAGACCTGACTAAACTATTCGCAACTTCAAATAATTAACGCATAGATTAAATACTGGAAAAGAAAAATATGTACACTACGGCGTATACGTACTTTTTTTTAATTATATTTTGTATTCCGAAATAATTATTTTTCCACTGATAGAGTATGCCTCCAAATCACGACAGTTATAGTTTAACAATCGATTTATTAGGTACAATGTACTTTTTCGCATTTTTAATTCCATGTGAGTTTTACACCACATCTCTCTGCAGAATAACTGAAAAAAATATTAAATTTTTGTGGTATTTTGTAGGACTTAGACAAAATTATTTTTAACTCCTTTAAATATATTTAAGGGTAGCTTTGAGAGTTAATGTATCGATTTTACCAATAAGCCAACTTTCCAAAATATAAAAAAACTATTAATTTAAATTTGTATTGAGAAACAAAAATTGCTTTTTTGTTACGGTTTTTCTATGGATTATTTTAATATAGGTACATAACATTTTTTTAAAACAAATTATTTATATTTTTGAACAATTAAAAACTCGAAAACGAACCCATTTTGCATAAATCGATGCTCACCTTTAAATTTTATTTATAAAATCTGAAAAAAATCTGGTAATATTCTCAAGCTCAGAGGACCTTAATTCTAAGAGAAGACCAAGAAGTACCAAAAAAATTGAAAATATGGTGCACCCTAATGCATATATACAAAAATTAAAACAATTTTACTTTTGTAGGGTAAAGTTTAGTTTAAAAGTCCGAAACTATTCGTTTTTTTACAATTGACAACATTTTAAAAATTTGCTTTGAAGCAAAAATGTCAATTAAAAAAAGTGGTAAAATTTGACTTTAAAAATTTATTTTAAAAAATTCTTAAACCAACTTATTTTGATAAAAAATGTAGTTTTCTTTGAAAAGTGTCTCTGTGTTATTTTTAAATTAAGGCTTGGTTTTCGAGATAAATATTTTAAAAAAACTGAAAAGTGACCGGTGTTGCCGTTCCTTAAGAAACGCACTAATGGACTTAGTAGAATTTTTGGATGACGCATATTTTGGTGGCAAGGAATCATTTTTAGCAATAAAAACTCTTAAACGAATTTGTTCCATTCAAAAGAGTGCTGCGTCCAAAAATTACTAAAAACGTACTTCAGGAGTTAATTTGGACTTTACTCCATAAAAATAGATTTTTTCTCTGAATTTTTTCAAGATTTTAGTTTTCGGAAATCTGTGCCTATTATGGAATTTTCAATATTTTACTCCCGGGGAGTCAGCGGGATTCGCATTGAAATCAATTATGTTATGAACTTGCCGGGTGAACTATATTATCAATACGAGGGACTACCTTACCATTTCCACTAAAACACTTTCTTACTTGCTAGTTCTTCAGGAGAAGAATGCCTGAAATAAGTACGAATCCCGCCGCAACGAATTCGTCGGATTCTGTAAAAAGGGTGATTATCTTATTTAAATAGAATATATTTTAAGTAAATAAAACTAAAAGTTTCAATTAAATTCAGTGGCACCCTGTACATTATCACCCTCATCGCATCAAGGTTAAAAATGTAAAGTGATGTGCTTGCTTTTCGGTATACATCAGACAAATTTATTTGCACTGCTATTTTCTGTGATGTGTGGCAAACAAAAAAAAACAGCAACTTGGGTGCAATGTCTCTGATGAATTTTATGTTCATTGCCTGTCGTGCGCATCCGACCAAAAATTCTATAGAATTTGGGTATCGAACAAAAAAAAAAAAAAAAAACTTATTTCCCAATTAACTGTCAAGTGAAAAAGTTGAAACTTTTTCCTTTTATTTTTGTTTTTAATGAAATGATGACCATGAATGTGGTTTCGTGTTCTTAATAAGTTTTGCTTGTGGCAGTTAAACCTTAAAAAAAAATACCAAAAAGTAAAAAAAAATTGTAAAAGGGAATCAAAAAGTGAAGGGCATATGCCAAAAAGGGCTCACGTTAAGATGCCGGAAGAAGTCAAGCTTTAACCAGTTGAATATATTTTTTTTTTGAGGTACCTGGCAATAAATGGGAAGAGATACATCCTACTCGTTGATATTTGTACGTGTTTTTGTTGTGCGTTTATTGAGGGCATCTGCCAATTAAGGAAGAACACGAGAAGAGATTTTTATTTTGCTAATTTGCCAAAATAACGTTAAGAAATCTTGACTTGCAGTTGCAGTTGAAGGCAATTAAAAATTGGTTCAAGTTTTTTTTGTGTTTTTTATAAATATGATTTGACCAGTTTTGGACTTCAAAGCAATCTCAGAATTCTCAGAAATTTGTAATAAAAAATCTTGATAAATGTTAAAAACGAAGAGAAGACACTTTTGAATTGACTTGATCATATTTTCTTGACATTGAAGATTCCAATTGGCTTGTTCGTATTTCCAAAATTCTTAAGACCTTTACTCCGCAGAAATAATTCTCCGTCACATTATTCGTGGCCGTCTTAAGACCCCAATCACATTTAATCCAAAAGCGAAAGTCAACTATGTGCAATTAAATAATAATTATTGTTTATGTAAAAATGTTTTGGCAGATTAAATTACGAATTGATTGAGTGCAGTGCAACTCTCTTCGGCCATCATTTTCGAAAACAACAACCAATGGAATGCATCGAAAATGTTTAATAACAAGAGTGCCACCGATATGCAACACGAACGAAACATCGTTGCTGCCGCCACCTTGTTGCCGCGATTTATCGCTGTATATAGTGGATTTTTATTTCTATTTGTAAGTTGGCGCTTTGATTTCGGTTATGCCATAGCTTTTTAGTGCATTCGCGCATGTTCAGTTATCGAACAGATTAATCTAACGAAGAGCGATCGTGTGGCATGAGATTGTGTATGGTGCAACTTCCAAATTGCTGTGCGCAACTGCTCCACATCAGAGTAGGTATCCAATTATCGCAGGTGATGATGAATGATAACGTTTGATAGGGAAAGTGTATGCAAGTTGTTATGTTTTTTTTCCATAGTCTTGTGAACATTTAACAACTTTAAATTTTTTGTTTTTTCGTGCGAAAGGGGAGGTCATCGGAGTGAAGAGAAATAATTGTGGTTTATAACGAATAGAATGACAAAACTGTTATAATTTCTGTCATAATAAGGAACAGTTTTACAAATGAAAATTGCAGAAATTATGACAGTCTATGAGGCAAGACCTACCGCCGGTTGTACGACTCGGACGTGCAGTCAAACGATATATTCAGCAGTTGCATGCAAAAAGAAGAAGTTGAAATAATTTCACATCTTCCTTCTGTACTACCTGCTCTCCCTCTCCCTATACGCAAACTTCTTTTGGAAGGCCACTTCTGTACCTAATGCACCCATCGATTTCATGAGTTCTGACATTAATAGTCTCTTTGGCTTTAAAAGAATTGATGGCCAGTAATATTGAAGTGCCAATTTTGATGATCTATAAAAAAAACTGGAATGTCTCAGACCCCTTGGTCCTTTAAGGTTGCACCCATAGAGACTTTTGATTGTGAACTGCATCATACTAAAATTTCATAAAATCTTACTGAAAACACTTTTTCCCTACTACAGGTCCATAGTCCCTTGCCCAATCTGTCAAAGCTACTCAAAAAGTTAAGTCAAAAAGTCGAAACATCACTCCGTCTTCAGTTTTGAAGCTAGTTT
The DNA here is from genome assembly GCA_948107695.1 of Meliscaeva auricollis. NCBI lineage: Eukaryota > Metazoa > Arthropoda > Insecta > Diptera > Syrphidae > Meliscaeva > Meliscaeva auricollis. Next base: position 48,429,420 of record OX403619.1, on the reverse strand, counting down.
TCAATTACATTCTGCTTTCTTCCAAAAACTAAGCTGTTCCTGAGACAGTTTATGTGTCAGGACATCTCTTAAAGTAGGGAGCGTAAATGATTTCATACGACCCATCTGCTTACGCACTTACATGGTTAAAACTTTCCGGAAAAAGGCGTATCTTCTTTTCCTTTTCTTACTATCGACCGCTTTCATTCACGTCCCTTCTGAGACTCTGTTCAATACTTTCTTTGCTACTTTCACGTTAATAAAAGAAATTTAACAGCTATCTATACTTGGTCCTGTAATTGCCAAATACTCGTTACTTAAGTGGCTCTTTATGAAATATTCGAGACCACTCAAAAGTCGAAATTATTCCTTGGTAAATGGTTTATTAGCGCTCTTGCGGTTTGTCGGTGAATACCGGCCTTAGTATAGATTTGAAACACATTGGCAACCTACACTACGTTTACCATAATAAGGGTAGTCATTATCCCTTTTTCATGTTCAGTTGTCACTAACCATAGTGCCACCACAATATCTTCCCACCGGGAGTCCATAGATCCGCTCCTGAATGGCACTATAATGTGCAATTTACTGCTCAGATTTTTGATAAAATCTCAATCTGACCTCTGCTATTGATTTTAAATATTTGGGACAGACATATTTCTATTTAATTCTTGGCGATTTCATTATTTAAATTTAAATCAGTTAATTGGATTAACCATCATCGCATTGACACTTTCAAACCGCGATACCAGCTGGCAAGCAATTTTTCATCTTTGCTTCCAATCGCTCCACTTGCATATGGCAAGCAAGTTCCCCACGTGAAATCTATTTTATACCACTTTCCTCACCTAGAGAAAAGTTCCTACCTTGCCTACTAACTGAAAAGAAATTGAATCAAATGACCAAGTGACTTTGACCTAGAGAGTGGACCTTTCTGGAAATATATGCCACCTCTTTGAGCGATAAAGAAATTAAAAGAAAAAAGTTACCCAAAGGAGAAATACACTACTGTCTTCTTTTTCATCGTCACGACAACGAACTGAATTTAATTTAAATGGGTATTTAACACTTGAGGCTATAGGCATCCATAGACATTTGAAAAAGGGGAAATAATGTTGTAAATTTGACGATATTTCTTCCATAACTTATTTTCCATTAAAATGTAAAATTTTACCCCAGAAGGAACTACTAAAATATAGGCATTGCACTTTGGTGTAAAGAGTCGAAATCCCCGTGCGGTGTTGAATAGAAACCGGAGCTTCAAACATCAGCCACTGAAGTAGGCGGCTTTTATCCTAGGTGATGGGAAAACATTGAGCATCCCTTTCTGTCAATGCTATCAGCATTCGGTTTAATAGCTTCTAAGACCTACCATAAGCTAGTGAAATTCACTTCCGAATTCGCTCCTCTTATGGACGAACATATTTTTAGCCTCGGCGTTACTGAATGGAAGGCCTAGTCTAAGATAGCAGCCACCTGTAAGACATGGTAATACGCGAATGACTACTTTATTGAGGGGAAGTAAACATTTAGCAGTCTCCATCAGCCGCTAAACATACCATTGTACCTTATCTGTCGTACACTACATTACCGACCATCTGATCAACGGCCTTTCGTGTAGACACTACAAAACCAACGCACATCCATGTCACTTGCCATCTGATGGACTATCGAAGCGTCTTACAACAGCTGTACGTTCTCATTACAAAAGTACTCTTCCTTTGTTCCTTGAAAAAAGTAGTACCTATCTAAGAAATAATAAGCCGTTAAATGCTAGATTCGAACCTAGATCTTTGGTGTGACAGTCTATCGCACAAACTATTAATCATTGAAAAACGGCTTTTAGAAAACTTCAGTATTGGCGAAGATATGATACTGTTTTTGACAGTTGGTGATAGATTTACGGACTGACAAAAATTAAATTGAATATAGAAAGAAATCATCAGGAAGATTATGCTGGGTCCTTAACTCGTCTTTTTCGATCAAAACGAAGATCAAAGTTTTAACCGATTTAAAAATAAAACCTATTACTAGGTCATGAGAAAAATTTTAAAACCTCTCAAAAACATAATTTTCTTCTTCGACACTTAATTGAATTTTTATTGAAGCACGAGTTCATTTTAAATATTTCAATAGCCCATACTCTTCAATTAACACAATGTTCCACTGCACTTAAAAAAAAAAAAAAAAACTAATTTTTCTCTCTTGATTCAAATTAAAATAATCACCAATAATTGGTTTCAAAAGCTATTAACATGCATCAAGACGTTTACGTATGCTTCTATATACGGAGCATGCTTCACTTATTTGGGTAAAAGTTTTTTTAAGAAGCATCCTAAACGAAATCAATTATCTTACTCGCTTTTAATCGGTTTGAGTTAAAAAATACAAAACAAAAACTGCTATTACCACACTCTACAACAAAATGCAACCACCATTAAATTAATATGCATTCAAAACTCATTAAACTCAACAATGCGCACACAATGTGAAGTATTTCCACACAGTTTGGACTTTATTTTATGCGGAATGCCATTCAGCAAAACCAAAACCTCTATACACAAGCGGACAGGTGAAATTCCACTCTTAATCCGACTAATTATGTTTTGATTGGAAAATATGTCTGCGAGCATATTTATATACATTGGAACAGCTCTACAGCAGCTTTAACATCCTGTTTCAAGAGTTGCTATCAATAGAGGTGGTACATAGATGGTCGAAAGACCACAGATGATAGAAAGTGCATTTTGGGTTGGTTGAGTGTGTTTTTTTTTGTACAGTAAACAAAAAAAATACCATTTAATAGCTGTGCGCATTTCATTGAAAGTGTTAATGGAATTTGTCTGGGCAGTAATATTCAATGGTTGGTTGATTTAAGTTTAGATTCACACACTGCCACCAGCTTCACTCATAAAGCACTTGAGTGAGATGGTGTGGTTAGTACCATTAAATCTTGTAAACCAATATTTTGTAACGCTTTTATCGAAAGTGCTATCGTGAATGGACCAGAGGTGTGAACTTTGCTTTTTTTAAATCTAGTATTTCGTAGTATTGAACTTTAAGCATGAACTTTAAGCTGCTGGATCAGATGGTTCTCAAGGCCCTACACCAAAGTTTCCAAGTTGAAATCTGACAGAGGCTGAGTTTTTATGAATCGACTGTCTCGGCTTCCGCTGCACACTTGTGTGGACCAAGGCTTCTCGGACTTCTCGAATTTGGCTATTAAACGTTAGCTAAAACCTGAGCTGTTTAATATCAGTCTACTATTAATTTGTCAATGGTTAATACAATTGATTATCCATCTGGATAGGCATTAGGTATCAAACATCTTTTTGGCCTGTTAATTTACAACTTCAACCGAGTTAAGGTGGTACTGTGGTACTTTCTGTATGACTTTGAAGTTCAAATTAAGAAATGGGTCTTCCGTTGAATCGAACATGTACTGGGTAAAAGAGGGGAACGGCTTGAACAGGAGGATTTACCAAACCTATCAGTCAGATGTTCCGTTGAGGAAACGGACGTGACGGATTCTATGGGTTGGGCCATTGGTGCGGAACGTCTTCGAGTTCATGTAGATGCAGGCAGACTTCGAAATTCAGTCAGCAAATATCTAATAGAAATCCCAACAACCAGCAAAAGTAAAATTTAAACTTCTGAAAATACCAATGGCTTCCCAAAAGAAACTTAGGTCCCTCTGTTGTACTGTATTCGTCACTTCTGCTTCAAAACTAATAGTTAGTCGGCTTGATAAAACAATTTTCGGCGTTATCGCCGGAAATAGGTGCAGGGTTTATGGATTTTATTTTATTTGGCATCAAAAAATTTGCGTTATGTTTAATTAGACTTATTTAACACTCAAAGCGAAAACAGTACGAAGAATTCTACTGATAAGTCGAAATACTTGGTCTAAAAAGCAATTACGTCGACCAAAACAATCAGTCACATACTGAAAACTAGGTTTTTCACTATAAAATTGTTTTACCAGCTATTCAATTTGCTATCGCTAGAAAAACTTATTTTAAACATACACCCTATAGCAGAATTGTGGCACCCACTTTTTTCTGGGCTATGTCATACCGTCTCTATGAAATTTCGCAACCAACCAACCCAAACAACCAAATTAAGTCCCAAACTATTAACAGGAACATCCCCCTATCAACAATTAACCAATTATCCCGTAATTATAAATTAAATTTTAAACTTTCAACGCCTGGATGAACCCCTGAGGCTTCATCAAAAAGAAACCAGTTCATTTTGGGTTCATAAGTTTAATTATGATTTTGATCGCAGTTAAAATTGAAACGATTTGTAAGAAAAAAATTTAAAAAAAAAACAAACTGAAGCCCCGCCAGTAGCATCATTATGCTGAAAATTTAATTCTTTTATTTTTTTTTTCTTTCTTTACTGTAATTTATGACTAGAGGAGTGAGATAGCCTCAGGTATTCAAACAAATTCAACTGAATGAGTTGTCAAAACAATCTTCAATGTTCGTGCGTTCATGTCTGTGGGATGTTCAGTGCTTGCCCAGGCGTTAACAAATCTGATGAAAGCTTCAATTGCTAGAAAAATAATGTGTAGAACATGAAAATGAGAACTATTGAATGGAAACAGCCCTAAAGGCTTTTTAGTAGTAGTTTTGTTTGTCTTCACTCTTCAGATTGTACTTATTCAATTATATTGATAGTTTCGTCAAGTTGGATAAGTAGACCGACAGTTTTGTTTGCAGATTCTTAAACGTTTTGATCTAGTTTTAACTTTTTTCTTTGATTTTGGAGACTTTAATATTTACACTTTCCACTTCCCAAACTAGACGGTAGCTTGTAAAGTAGGCAAGGAGTTTCAGATTCCATAAATATCAAATTTTCTCCAATTGTTCTACTTGCCCACAGAAGCGCCATCTGCTTGTCAATTAATAACATAAGATATTCTTGCAAAATGTCAATTTAGAAGACTTTTTTCTTGTATAAAACGAAGCCAGCTGTCAAAACAAAACGTAATATAAATATCGTGTTCCCTTTATCTCTGTTACATTCATTATCACAGCACTCTGTTATGGCCGTATGCCAAAGAGTACGAGTATATATTCGTTTTGCCAGATCGATTCAATCTTTTTGTGGTCTTCCCGCAAATGAAGATTGTCACGCAATCCTGGCGAAAATGATGTGAGAACCATTAGCGCCAGAAAGACCGGTCCAGTCCTTGTTGATTTGTTTGTTAGGTTGTTTTTGTTAGGTTAGTTAGTTAGTAAGTTCCAGTTCTCGTGTTTGTCTTATGTGAGAGTCGAGTCAAGGATATATAGAAGATTGTAACTCTCCAAAATGATTGGGCACTCGCTAAGTAAATTTTAATGACTGCCTCCCTTCGTCTCTTTCTTCTTCTTCTTCTTCTGGCTGATGGTGCTCAGAGGTTCGTTCATCATCCTGCTGTGAGACTTGTATGTGAAGTCACTTCATAAATAAACTCATTCATGATAATGTTGTTGTTTTTTGTTTAATTTTCAAAACATATAAAAGAACCAGATTTGAATTTAATGAAATGACTGAGCAGGAGAACACTCTCTTCAAGTTTGCATGGTAATTCTATAACGTGTTTATTGTGATGCCTCGATGCGTGGAGGCTTTTCTTATTTATAGAGTTGGAAAGGGACCGCGATCTTGACCAGGTTTTTTTTTTTTTGTTTTGTTTTTGTTGCATATCGATGGCATGATGTCTGTTGTGGAAATTTCATAAATGCTAATGCAGTTAAAGTCAGCCAAAGGTGATTGCTTATTAATAGAGACTTGGTATAATTTGCATTGAAGAAGTCCAGCTTATAGTAGTTGATTTGTGAATTCCAGAAGCAAATGACAGGGTTGGACTTCTAACTTAGGGGAACAAGGCCACTGCCTAGAAAAGTGCTGGTTATCATTTCTGTCACCATTTTGGTGGTCGTTGCGGCATGCATTTCTGTTACTGTTCCAGTTACCATTCCTGTCACTTAACTTTTCCTTTAGTGATTCTACTAACCATGCCACCATACTAACCATTGTTACCATTCCTGTCATTATTTCGGTAACCATTTCTGTCATCATTCTGGAATCCATCCCGGTAGACAATCCAATAAAAAAGCATGTTAATTTGTGAATTCGCTCGTTGACTTGCTGAATTCGCCCGTTAATTAACCAGATTCGTTCGTTACTTTGACAGATTTTCCAGTTGATTTGCCAAGTTCGCCCTTGGATTTGCTAGTTTCGCTTGTTAATTTGCCAATTCCTTCAGTCGATTTGCCATTTTCGTTCGTTAATTTGACAGATTCGCTTCTTTATTTGTCAAGTTCACCTGTTTATTGTCTTTTTCGTCGGTTAGTTTTTCGAGTTCACCCATTGATTTCCTCCCGATTAGCTTTTTTTTACTTTTAAACGATTTGTTGAAAGAAAGAAGTTTATAAAAAGTGGCGCCCAATTTTCAGTACATCTGCGTTACTGGATTGTTTCGAAACGACCCTGTGTAACATGTGTTGTAGGCCAAAAAGGAGGAGTATTTTCTCTAATCATGGACTTGTATTTTTTTTTTCTGGAGCATAAATTCAAGATTACTAGGCTTCTTTTTTTTTTTGTCTAAATGAATCCATTAATATGGCAACTTTTATTACCTTTTATAACTAGTATTCATCTAGTTCGAGATTGTGCAGTTGAATACAGGCTTTATTAATCGGCAGCGGCAGGGCAGTCCATTTAGATAGTGGAAATAGCTAGAAATCAGAGATATATTCCAAAGGGGGAAGAGCTTTGGGAATCTTACTCCTATTTGGTTCAACCGGATGTGGGTTGATAGTTTATTGTGCGAACCGCTTAGTAGAGTTTTGACAAAACTAACTGCATAGCCTGAGGTTTTTCGGTCACTATCCATTAACCAAAGAATCGTTCAAACATTTGAACGAGCTTTAGTACCTTCGAGCTGTATTTCTCAACTTGTGTACCGCAACTTTTCAATTAGTTACATTCTTAGATGAGGCATGTTTAGGAGTCTACACTGCCTCTTGTGGGACACTAAATTATACCTCTGTTTAAGGCTTTGTACTAGACAAATGCTTATAGAAACTATTCGACTTCAATTAAGTGATTGACAGTTAATTCCACTAAATCAAATTATAGGACATTACACTGTCATCACGCATGCTATGTTTTTTCTCCGATAGCCTCGTCCGTCGCTGCTTACTGTCTTATGAAATAAGGAAATTCCGTTCCAAAGGCTGCAACTTACTTTGCTAGGCTACACGATGCCTTGCAAAGCGTAGAAAGTGGAAAAATTCCCAACGAAATTGCCAATTTTTGCCATCATGCATCGCCAGCGAACCAAACTTCATAGAAGCGAGAAGCAGGGGTTGTTGATGGTTGAACAAAACAACAACAACAAAAAAATACCGGAATTGTTTCAAATGACAACAAGTGTGTGTTTTTTGTAAGTCTTCTTAGTCGTCGTTGTCTGCATCAGTCTTCTACCGCCTAGCGTCGTTCGCGTCGTTGCCGCCGCCGTGGATGGTGCCCTTAATTACATTTCGAACAAGTTGTTGAAAGTAGGTACAATTATCAGTGCAACAACGGTGCTGTTGCGACGTTGGTATGCAATTTGTGCGACGACCAACAATGACTATAGAAGAGCGAGTGAAAAAAAAGTTAAAAGCACCACCGATTGCAAGCAATTTCTGCTGGAGATTGCTCAAGAAGTCTGAAAAAAAAACACACACACCAGCAAATGTGGAGGTGCATGATGACAACTGCATTGCCTTGTTTGTGGTTAATGGATGACAACTTTGCCAGTGAATTGAATACGGAATGTCATGATGACAGAGCGTTATTTTATAGTGAGTTTAGGTTTTTTTTTTTTGCTTTTGTTGTTGTTTTGAAGATAATTTCAATTGAAATGCTGTATGTTGTAATGACATTTTATAGGAAGTTGTACAATGATTTAAACGATCCTTCAATCTTCTGTAAACTTCAAACACTAAAATGTCAGTCACTGGTGCAGATGGAACTTTTTTGTGTTGTTTTTGTAGTAATTCCCCTGTTTGAAGTTACTTTTTTACATTACAATCAGGATACAATTTCATTAGCTGTATTCATCTGAAGATTGCTAAGTATACTCATGAGTAGTACTAGACTATTGTCCCCACTTCCATTTCTTAAATTGAAGCATCTACTTTGGTCCTTCTGCCAGTAATAGAGGTCACAAAAAATGAGTTTTAAAATTCGCTATGTCTTCTTACTTGCTTACTGAAGATGACGCCTTAAAATCTCGATTTCAACTAACAAACCTCTTCAATCAGTTTGATTTCTAGCTAGCTGCTTCCACTTACACACACGAATGTATAGGTCGCCACTTGTACCGGCACCCCAAGATATAGTCTTCATCTGCCATGTTCTTCACTCGAAGAGTCTTCGGGGTGGTGCTCGCCATAACAGCCGCTGTATTTTTAACATTTCAACCAGTTCAATGCTGCTGTAAAGCCCATAGAGCTTCTCATCTTCTCCCAGATATGCAAAGCCTCCGACTATTTCGAAGTTATAGAGGTCTTCCAGCACATCTTAACAGATTACATAACAGAGTTCGGTAATGTTCTGACTAATTTTGACCGAACACTGAACGAGTTTGGCAGGAATAAGAAGATGTGACATGGCTCTGTATAGTTTGTTCCTATTTACCCTTTCCTAGATGACTTGAAAATTGATCTGTCTGAAGATAGAGCACCGGGCTTCGATTTATTTGTCCAAATTGTACAAACTGGTTTGTCTGAACATACCATCACTCTGAATCGATTCGAATCAATGCGAAGACACCACTCCTTAGATGGCTTTTGACAAAAATTTCCAGGTTAACATTCACAGAAGATCCAAAAGATCCACTTAAGACGATGAAGGCTTTTTGAGCGATGATACAATTCATTTCTAAACTCTTTCCCTGGCAAAGATAGTTTCTTCTTCTTTTAGTGTTCTATCTGCTTCCATTTGAAGATTTATCGTTCCTTTCCAGTTAATTTGACAGCATATCTGAATTCTTCAGTATTTACACAAGGAGCTTGGTATTTGACACCTTGTAAAACTTAGTGGTGGCACTTGGATAACCTGTTGTCATTGTTTGGTATTCTAAGGTGCTAGTAGCGTGTTCTTCGTGAGATTGAAGAAAACTCTATCAGCAAAAGTTCAAGCGATTTCTTATTGTTATAAAAACTAGTCGATGTCCAACGATCTCATTAAAGTTAATGATTTTGGCGTAATGGTTATTGCGATGGACTTTTGTACACACTGCCGCAGCACTGCCTATTCTTCATTGTTTTTTGTTTACGGGTATTGCATGTTGTCTCTATTGTCATGAGAAGTGTTTCTAACCTTAGGCATTCGAACTCTTCAATTTATGAAGATCAGCACACATTCAGGAATGACTGGCAGTGTAAGTCACTAAGCATAGGTCACTAGGTATTGATCCCAGTAAATGTTAGCTACTCGGAAAGTTCGGATCCCAAAAAAACTGGAAGAATACCTGGTGTCGATCGAAACATTATCATTTTAGTTGAAAGTTTGTTGTTAGGAAGACCTCCTAATCAACTTGTGAACATTTCCTGAGTGTCTGAGTCCCTTTATAGAGGCAAGAAGTATCTTACAACACTAGAATCAAAAGTCGCCAATTTTGGTTACCTTCCCGTCATACATTTTTGCGACAAGATCGTAGACTTTCTACTTCTTTTTGTGTCTTAAGATATTTTGGTTTTAAATGGACAACTTTGAAGGTTAATTTATTTTTTGTTTTTTGCTTTTTCTTTACAGTTATGCGCCCTAAACTGGATTAATGTTTGACACGCATGCCGGTCATAGGTGAGTTTATAAAAAAATTATTAGTAGTTAAATTTGAATATCAAATACATGTATAAAAGTGGTAAAACAATTTACGAAGATCACCCTGTAAAGCTCCCTCTTATCTTCCATCGTCAATTTAACTTTTTCTTTCTAAAAGTCTTCAAAAAAAAAAAACTATTAACCTTAAAAACACTTTCATATCAAGATGTAGGCCTCTCCCAATTCTCTTAAACCCCACGTGCCACATTAAAAAAAAAAACTCACTGTACAACCAAAACACTCGTAAATACTGATCAATCAGTCTTAAAAAAACAACACCATCGGGCCTTTCTCGGAAAGTAAAAGTATGTAAATCGGTCTTTTGGCTCAGGTCATAATATTTCTTTAACATAAAAATAACTTCTCCCCAATTGCCGATTGCATATCAGTTAACTAAACTCGCGTATATATTTCCCATCATTATTACATCCATAAAAGGGCTAATCAAACCACGAGTCAGCAATCGATCAGCAGTTGATCGGATAGCATCCCATTGTTTCGATTTTTTTCAGTTTCACTTTTCCCATCAATAGTAGTTGTTACTCTTACCTAAAATCGATACCTAACAACCTGTGCCGGTGCCTCTGTCCGCATATAACCTTGTATGATAGTGGAATTGGAATCTTAAAAGTTCTTTTTGACTTTAGCCGACACACGTCAGATCATTAAATTAACATTCAAAGTGAATCAACGGCAAAAAAGGGAAAACAATAATTTAATTGACAGCCAAGACATTCTTTCGTTCCCTTTTGAGTAGGGCTTCCATGAACATAGGTTAGGTAGGTCCACTAAAAATGCATTAAATTGTAAAACAAATAAAAATGGAAAGTAGTTGTTTAATAAATGGTTGTGCTGGACTGACTGTCTGAAAAATGTCAGAACTGATGGATACATAACTGTTAGCATAATTAAAATTTAAGTTCCTAAACACGTGCTTACTGCTTAAAGTCAATTATAATGCAAAGGCTGTTTAGACCTTGACGTCATAAAAAAAAAACCTTACCATCAATTCACTTTTGATCATGTGTGACGATAGTAACGACTTTTTCAAGTGTCAGACGGTGAGTTTGATGTGTGTCGCAAAGTGGATTGCTTTATTAAGGCGGACAAGACATATTATGCAACAAGTTTTTGTCTTCTTTCTTGCAGAAATTTGTTTTTATGATTATTTTTATTCTGAGGGAAGAACGTGATTAGATTTTAAAATTTTTGAAACCGGAATGAATGGTAACTTTATTGTTATTCTTCTCAAATTTTGAAGAATGAAATGTAATTTGGTAGTAAAAGTGCGTTGACCATTGAGAAACAATTATACGTCGCGTCGCTTGTATGACTTAGGAACAATTACCTCAAAAACTAAAGCCCCTGTCAAACCACCAAATTACTCACCACTCTAGTCCAGTCACCAATCCATTCAACACTCCAGTCACCGCTACTGTCACCACATTAGTTCACCATTCAGTCAACAGTCTCTCAACCACACCAAATAAAACTGCAGTAAACACGCTTAACAATACTTAGTTCACTTCTGGAGTCATCCATCACTCCGGTCAGCACGGTCCCCACTGAAGTCGCCACTCAATTCAACACGCTAGTCAACTTGGCAATCGCAATTAAATCACCAACCACTCTATTTATTATATCTGTTAGTGACTACTTCAGCAAATACTGCAGTCACCACGCTAAACTCTACTTTAGTAGGCAGTCTACTAATCACACAAGACACCACTCACGTCATTACTGATTTCACCACTCCAGTCGTAACACTAATCATCACTCCAATCAGCTGTTTACAAACCACACCAGTCGGAATACCGGCATTACCGCTTTCTCCACTTTAGACAATACGAAGGTCACAAGTCTATTTACCACAGCAGTCATAACTCAAGCCAATACTCAAGGAATATTTGCAGTCAACAATTCAGTGCCCATTCCAGATATCACAGTCACTACACCACTCCACCACTCCACCAGTCACCAAAGTTTCTTCTCCTCTCGGCTTCCTTCAACTGATTCAGCCTTATCGACTTCACAGGGGTCGAAGAAATGTCCGGATCAACCAATCGTCAGCCAAATTGATCATATTTTGATCGACTCAAGACGTTTCACAATTATCATGGATGTCCGAACGGTCACTGGAACCAACATTGACTCGGACCACCCAAAAGTGGACCATTTCATTGTAACCAAGGTAGTAATGCGGATAACAAGCACCGAAATGTTGCGATGAAGTTTGACCGCAAGTGACTAAACTAGCAAGGAATTAACAGTACCTTTCCCGATAAATTTTCGGATCACCTCTTTATAATTCGTATGTTAGCAGTAGAAAGTGTTGATAACCAATGGCAACATTTTTAAGAGGCCATCAAAGACGCTGGCCGCCTCAAACGTGCTGCGTCACAAGGCCAGTACGCTATAGCCTTACAATCCGACCTGGATGAAACAAAGGAAATCTTTTCTGAATTCTTATGAAGTGACTGGAACTGACTACCTTTTGCTGCTGAACTATTAAAAGTAGCACAGCAGGCATCTGCAAAATATCGTCAGAGTAAATCATGCCTGCAGATGGGAACCTTGGCATTAAGACCGTCTGAACTACATCAAACACAGAGGCATCAATTTTCTAAAAACCGTGTATACCTGCCGTCAACAATCTGACAGTTCCTCATCAATTTTTCAGACTAAAAAAAACTACCATCCACCAGTTATTGACACTACGGCAGATCTTGGAAAAGACATCCGAACATCAAATTGAAACCAATAAGCTCTTACTGACATCAATCTATAGAGGCTGAGGATATAGAGCAGTGCTAGTGACGGTCAAGTTCGCCCGTTTGTGCAGGATAAAGATGTGGAACTCTTAACTAAAATGAAGAATTACTCTGGCCAAACGCTTCTTTTTTGGGCTAGGAAGGAAATTGCGTTGCCAAGACTACTTCTCAGCAAATAAACTGGCCCTGGTAAAAGACGCTTAGGCGCGTGATCGATCTGTACGGGGGTGCACAAAAGCAACAACTTAGCCAAGCGAAGATGCTCAGGCCCGAAAAGTTTCTGACTCCCTCTAAAGGGAAGGCTAAGTAGAGGATGGCCAGTAGTATGGTGACACACTCAATGGAACATGGCATGCGAATAACTAGGGACAGCTTGGGGCGGATGCAGCTGTTTGGAGAAGCTTGTTGATTGAGGTTATAATTCAAAAATGATTTTAACTTCGTCCTACCGCCAAATGGTTTAAACATGAAGGTTCCATGCAAGCCTTTTCAATGGAATTGGAAATTTTTGAATATCAATCAGATGGTTCCCATTTTCAATCGAACTCTGAACGAACTGGTGCGTCCTTGGGAATTTGTTGTCAGCAACTTTCCTCCATTAAAATGCTGTCAACCTTTGCTATTCCTTTGCAACATGTGGGAGTTTAAAAATCTTTACCTAGTTTCCATTCGTTACATTTGAATAATTATTCCAGACCCACTTTTTGAAAAAAAAAACTAACTTCAAACGACAAGATAATTGACCTAATTGCTTACCCGATTTGGTGGACATATCAAAACAACTGCCAGAGTTTGCGAGCAAGTTCCACCTAATTGCTACACAAAACATATCGAACACTAATTAAGCTGGACTACCAGGCATACCAAACATCAACAAAGAGCAGGTGGAGTATTTGAGACTCCCATCAAGTGGGAGGCATAGATTCAGATTCAGACGGACAATGCACGCGACCAAGCTGCCGACAACGACCACGATGGACAGACAAAATCCATTTCATTGTTGTTGTTGTTGTTGTTGCAAATTACATCTAATCAACCATGCAGCAAACTAGTGGATTTCGCCTATCTTGGGCGAAATCACTGGCAAGACAGAAAAAAGTCTCAATTCGATGTTATGCGGGGTAAGGGTAGGTCCCTAAGACTATATAGTCACACAGGGACAACCATTATTTGTGGCAGCAAACAAAGTTCAATTGGCGTGTGTTGTGTCCAAGTCTGACAACGCGTTAAGAAATCCGCCTTTTCTACACTTTCTTGCTTGGTGATATTAGGTAGCTTAGTGTACGCGGTTGTGCGATGGTTGCATTGGGGTTGGTGGGGCTGCACATTGTTGGATCTCAGATCACAAATTTGTCCGACACGATCTTATTTTGTATGTGGCATAAAGTTTTGTTTGGGTGATGGTGGTAGGCATAGTCTAGCTATCTGCTTCTGTCCGGGAGGCAAGTGAATTTCACCGAGTTGCAATCTTGTAAGCCTTTACGTATAGTCGGCCTCGCGGACAAGCAAAAGTTAATAGAAGGATGAGGAGGAGGTGTAAGAGAAGAAGAAGAAGAAGGTGTGGAGTTGGAAAGAGAGTTACGATGGCATATTGGTGTGATTTATGGTCAAAGTCTTTGGTGCTACTTTTTTTTAGTTTTGTTTTCAAGGCGGATAGAGAGACAACACAAAGAATACAAAACAGGCAATAGGATAGAGTGCGCTCGAGATGGACTTAAAACACAATTCATTAGCACACCAAACACGAGTTGCACGACCATCACAACGACAACAACGAGAAAAGAGGAAATTAAATTAAATTCTGCGCGCCATGTTGGTTGATGTGCTCTAGTTTTTTGCCTGCTACATGATGTGGTGTGTTTTTCACTTTTTTTGCCTCTTGGTTTGTTTTTCTTTTTTGTTTTAAAAAAAATAAAATTCATTCAATTTAATGAGATAGAGAGGTGTAATATGTATCTAAGAGTATCTAGCTGACAAATTGCTTTGAATTTTATTTGAATTCCATACCGAATTTGGAATAATTTACTTTGTTAAATCGTTCAATTTCTGTAACGTGGAAAAATGCTGTCTGGCAGATTGTCAGTTAGTGCGGTTTATAGACATGACTTGGGGTGTTGTCTATAGTTTTTGCAAAGACTTTTATTGTCAAACGACCTTAGAAACCCAGTGAACCCCAATTTGAAAAGAGATCTAGTTCTTATACAGCTATAATGGTTTTTGGGTTTGAGGAATTTGCCAGAATATATTATACAATCTTTATGTTATTAATGTGAAGTCCCTTGGGGGCGTATTCGAAGCTTGGTATTCATTTACTCAACGTATCCCATCTTACTCAATTCTTGGACCTATAGAAACCTAGAACTAGGGAAATTTTTTTAGTTGACCACCTGCTACCCATTTTGTAGCCATTGACTATTTACTGTCAACAACTAGGTTAGGTACCAACCATTGCTGTCTTACTAAGTGAACAAATTACCGACTAACTGGCTGAGTGAACAAATTACCGACCTCATATTGAAAAATCAACCTGCCTGAGGGCTAAATTCTAATCATTGTCTAATATAACTGGTCCACTATAAAAACTGTCTCATTTTTGTCTCTTCAATTTCTTATGAATCATTTTTTTAACATTATGCCATCGTCATTATATTCACTTAATGTTTTTATCATTTTCGCATAATTTTCTCAATAATTTTTCATCATTCTCTTGTCATTTTTTTACTATTTCCATTTTTGCATAATTTTTTTAATTTTCTCATTATTTTTCAGTCTTTTCTCATCTTTTTTTCTATATATTTATCCCATTTGTTTTATTTTTTTTTTATAATTTTCTAATTTTTTTCATCATTTTCTAATTTTTTTTTTCTCATTTTCGATTTATTGGATTTTGGATAATTTTTTTCATTATTCTCTTAGCACTTGCCATTTTCATATCATTTTTCCATTATTTCTTTAACCTTTTTTTACTTTTGGGTCGACATTTTTATACCCTTTTCATTTTATTTTATCAAATGAAGGGAAAATCTTCATTTTTTTTTTTAATTTTCTCATTAATTTTTCATCATTCCCCATTTTCTCATAATTTTTTCCAGCATTTCCTTACTTTTTTTAATCTTTTTCTCTTGACTTCGCAATTTTTTTTTATCATTTTCCCTTCATTTTTTTCTTTTCATCATTTTGTTCATCATTTCTTCAACATTTTTGCCTCATTGTTTCGTAATTTTTTTTAAACTATTTTCACGTTATCTTCATAATTGTTTAGCTCTAGTCTAGTTTTGAATTCTTTCATACTTTATGCTCTTAGGGGCTCTGAGTGCGAAACTGAGATATGCCAACAATATTTCGTGACGCAACATGGTAAAAAATGAAAAAAACCGGAGAAATTTTCAATGTTTTTGCAGTTTTTAGTAAATTTTACCCTGAAAGACTAGATTTTGGTTACAACTATGAATCTACGTGTTAAAAAAAAAAAAAAATGCAAAAACATTGAAATTTCGCGTTTTTTTTGTTTGCATTTTTGACCATGTTCCGTCCCGAAATTTTGTTGGCAAACCTCAGAGTCAAACTCAACCAACACCCTAAAAAACAAAAAGTATGAGCAAATTTAAAACTACCACAAAACTTTCCTGGGAAAAACAGAATATGGTTGGATTACATCATTTTCTCATCTTTGTCTCCTCATTTTCTTATCATATTTGCAACATTTTTTTATCATTTCACTTCATTTTTTAATAATGTTTCATGATTATTTCGATATTTTTACGAAATTGGAAAACTTTACCTTTGAGGTCCCACAAGGTTGCCCATCAGGTCCTGTCTTAAAAAGAAAAGAACAGACAATCTACTCTCAGCGTCTCTTAACTGACCCTCGTGCTCTCTTGGTTGCGATCCTTACGAATCACTATACTTACTGCATGAGCAGGATGCGCAATCACATCCGATTTATGCGATTATTTGCTTAGTAGGTCCCCATGATTAAAGTATGGGTCACACCTACCTAGATTGCTGCGACCGAAAAAATACAATGTGACGCCTGCAGGAGAGTATTGTGTGCAAAGTTAAGCAAGTTAATCCCTTAATTTTTCCATTAACTTCTCTCTGATTTACCCTACCTTTTTTCGAAACCGGTTGCGGAATAAAATGCATCAGCGGGTCAACTGATGTATCTTGGTTTCTTACCCTACCTTACGTGTGAACATGGGGATCCCTATACACATGGACTATCCTTTCTCGCTTTTTTCCACCTTATCACGTTCCTGAATCCAGGTTTCTATTCAAGTGATGCCAATACTCATATTTTTTATTTTTCTCTTTCAGGAAATCATATCTTCTCCACAATGTGGAGTAGATGGCTAGTCAGCGCTCCAGTCATATTACTCTACTACCAAATAGTATTAACAATAACAAATTGCCTATTAAACTCAGTGCCACTGGGTGCAGCTGAAGCTGCCTACAGTGGTGCCGCTGCAGCAAGTGACTTCATCAGTAGCAGCAGTAGCAGTGGATTATTAAGTAATAATAGGCATCTTCGCTACAGCGACAGCCTTAGTGATACATATAGCAATAGTTACGATAGCATAAGTGATAATAGTTATGATGATCATCTACCTGCCCCCGAACCCCTGCTACCATCCCTATCCGCCCCCTATCAGCATCGCAGTCAAAGCTATAAAATCAGTCCGAAACCATGTACGATTGGTAGCATTGACGGAACCTGCATGTTCGTCTGGGAGTGCATCAAGTCCGAGGGTCAACACGTTGGCATGTGCGTTGACACATTTATGTTTGGATCGTGCTGCGCGCACAATCTCACCCAAAATGTGGTGCTGCCGCAAACGTTTTCCTTTACACGACCGCCTCCATCGCTTACCTCGTCGGCGTTTATGCCTTCGTCGGCGGGTCATCATAAGCCAAGGCCACCATCGAGCATAAGGTAAGTTTGAACTTGTAAAATCTTGCAAATTTTCTTAGTTAACACTCGTCTACCAAAAACTTAGTGGAGTAACAACAATTGAACGACCGCATGGTGCTGGCACTCTTGTGGTCCGTCATCCACCGGGGCCCCATCATCAGACTGTCATCACGCATCATCATGGTAGCAGCAATTACTACCAACCGCAATATCAGAAGCCAGTCACGTCATCAACTTCATCATCATCATTAACATCTTTAACACCGTTGTCGGGTCCAACGTCGACCCACACATTTGTGTCTACAACGAAGAATCCTAGTCTTACCAATTCATTAGTTGATATGGAAACATCTGCCAGTATTTCATCCAGTAAGTTCTGTTTGATTGATAGTATTTTTGTTTGGTTTGATAACTTCATTTATGTCGATACTTTGTGGAATAGGTCTTTGGAATACATCACCGCAGACAGTACAATGGCATATGACAACTGAACCGAATTTCATAACGAAACCCAGGCCTCCGGTATGGGAGAAACCATCAAAACCAATCAAACCATCAAAGAAGCCTATTCAAACGCAGGCGTCATTTATGTCGACACGAAGACCAATCGTTACATCGGGAAACTATCCCACCAAAACGAAACCACAGGTAAGTCTAAGGGCTAGTTTCGACAGCAGTTCTAAATTTTGAACTACCTTATCATTCTTGCAACTGTCAAAAAAGCTATTCGTCACTCACAAACTTTTTAACTCATTACAGACTCTTGGCACAAAGCCAACAAAACCAGCGACAACAACTAGGCCCTATTCACAATACTCCAGCAGTTCGACCATTCTAGCCCTGCCTTCTACGACCTCCCGACCGGTGTCCTCATCAACCTACTATAACCCATCAACCCATCACTCATCTCCATTATCGTATCCAACTTATGTCTCGCCGGTAACCTTCAAGCCAACAAAACCTCCCATCAAACTCACCACAACTTCTTCAAGTGTCTTTCCCGTGCGACTGACGCCACCACCCTTAAACCTCACAACCATCGAATCCAATGAAATCCTCAACCATGTCACTACAAATGACAATCCCATCAAGACAATTTCTGCAGCTCGAAGTGGTAAGTCTTCACTATTGGGACCAACAACAACAAAAAAAACCCCTGACATAATTAACCATTTTTGTAGAGTGTGGTGTCCCATCACTAGCACGACCGGAAACCCGCATTGTTGGCGGCAAGAGTGCCCCATTCGGACGATGGCCTTGGCAGGTGTCAGTGCGTCGGACATCATTCTTTGGCTTTTCAAGCACACATCGTTGCGGTGGAGCGTTGATTAATGAAAACTGGATCGCCACTGCCGGTCATTGTGTGGATGAGTAAGTTTATTTTTTTGTGTCCAAATTTAGTCAAGATGGTTGGCTGTCTTTCTCTATGCATTCATTGATCATTTTGTTTTTTGCTCATCACTTCACAGCCTTCTAACGTCACAAATCCGCATTCGTGTTGGGGAATATGATTTCTCTCACGTCCAGGAACAACTGCCATACATTGAGCGTGGAGTATCGAAAAAAGTCGTCCATCCCAAGTATAACTTTTTCACGTATGAGTATGATCTGGCGTTGGTGAAACTGGAGCAACCACTTGAGTTTGCTCCGCATGTGAGTCCGATTTGTCTGCCGTCTACTGAAAGTCTGCTAATCGGAATGAATGCTACGGTTACGGGATGGGGTCGCCTGAGTGAGGGTGGCACATTGCCATCAGTGCTGCAAGAGGTGAGTTTTTTTTTTTTTTTTGAAGAATGGAGAAGGAAAATGAGTAAATGAATCTTTTCTTTTTTGTCTAGGTGTCGGTACCGATTGTTAGCAATGACCGTTGCAAATCAATGTTTCTGCGAGCTGGACGACAGGAATTCATCCCGGATATATTCCTTTGTGCTGGCTATGAAACTGGCGGGCAAGATTCATGTCAGGGTGATTCTGGTGGACCATTGCAGGTAAGAAAAAATTAGAAGAAACTGCATTTAAGTTGTTAGAAACATGTTTGCTACGAAAAGCCTCCACCTGAGATAATTTATTTAGGTCATTAACTACAACCAAGTAAATTTTTTAAAGACTTATTTAAGGTCGGTAACTGCAATCGATTGCTGGTAAAAGTGTACTAGTTTTCGGTAAATTCAATCGAGTAAACTATTTTAATTCGGTAATTGGCACCGAATACTGTTTGTTGCGTAAATCATTTTGTGTCGGTAACTGCAACTGACTAAATCGGCTACAGTCGGTAACTGCAACCGATTGTTGGTAATTATTTTTGAGTTGGTAACTGCAATCTACAAAAATACAATTGATTACTGGCAGTCGCAGCTGCTAGTTGCTAACTAAAAAAATTTTAAGTCGGTGATAATTAAGGTCCGATTGGTGTTTTTCAGGTAAACAATTTTCAGTCGGTAACGGAGTAAATAATTTATAGTCGGTAACTGCCATCCATTGCTAATTTTTGAGAAATAACTTTAAGTCGGTAGCTTTAACAAAATAAAATTATTCCAAGTCGGTAAGTAACCATAATCGTTTCGAGCTAATAATTGTAAGTCAGTAAGTGCAACCGAGTAAATCATTTAAGGTCGGTAACTGATATCGATTGTAGGTTTCGAGAACATAATTTTAAGTTGGTAGCTGCAATAAAGTAAATAATTTAAAGTCGCTAACTGCAATTGATTTCTGTTACTCACGTAAGATGTTTTGAGTCGGTAACTGCACACGATTGTTTTAAGTCGGTAACTTCAACCTAGGAAATAATTAAAAGTCGGCAACTAATATCGACTGTTGGTAGTCGCCTATACAGTTTTAAGTCGGTAATTCCAATCAAGTAAATTATTTAAGTCGATTGCTGGTAAAAGTAGTTTAAGTCGGTAATTTCAACCTGTTAAATAAATTTCAAGTCGATAGGTAGACAAGTAAATAATGCCAAGTCGATAACTGAAACCCAATATTTCTTTTAATGTCGGAAACTGTATATAATATATTTTTCTACATACATTTGCATCATTTTATTCGATTTCCCAGGTAAAATCACAAGATGGTAGATTTTTCCTTGCTGGCATTATATCTTGGGGTATTGGATGTGCTGAAGCAAACTTGCCTGGTGTCTGTACGAGGATATCAAAATTTGTTCCTTGGATTATGGAAAATGTTGTATAATGACTGACAAACAAACAAACAAAAAAAATAATTAAATATTGTAAATAAAATTTTATTTAAATATTTTTTATTCAATTAGCAAACAAGAAAAAAAAATGAAAAAAAGTTAAACAAAAGCAAAAAACTTTTGAAAATTGCTTTGAAAAATTTGTGATTTATTTCTTCTTATCAATATGAATACTTTTGCTATTTAAAATGTCCCATACATCTATCTCATTTCTTATATTCTGTTTTGTAAATAAATTTTATATTTATATTTTAAGTTAAACAATTTAAAAAAAAAAAAAAATAATAATTAATTTAATTCTGTTGTTATATAATTTTTATATTTAAATTTATCAAAATAAATCCATTAAAAGTATGCAAAAAAAATAATAATAAAATTGAACGTTAATGTAAAATATTTATTTAGTTAAACAAACAAATATACTCTAAAGCAAAAAAAAAAAACATTAGTAAATAAAATATGTAAAATAATTTAATATAATATTATATAATTAATTATTATAAAAAAATAAAATAAATATTATGTAATTTTCTTGCCCAAAGATGCAAAATTAGAGAAAAAAACAAAAGAGATATGTTAAAAAACATTTATTTGTTTTAATGTTTTTAATTGCAATTTATAAATAAAAACAAAAAAAAAATAGAATTAATATTTTATTTACTTTGAAAATGAATGTAGTAGATGTAGTTTTTTTGTAAAAATAAACAATTTAAACAAAATGTTAAGAAAAACACAAATTTATTTCAATTAACGTGAATATATTTCCAAAATCTCTTAACTCCCACTGCTGACTTATTATGATGAACTTTTTTTCCTTTTTTACCGCTCTGTACATCATTGGAAACATCAACTTCTTATTACTAGGCGATATAATTAACCCAAACATTGGAATCTTTATCCCCTTTCCTGCTTTCAAAAAAAAAAAAAAAAGAAACTAATTTATTTAATTTTTTTTACAATCTGTCCTGATTGCCTACTACTCCGCTATCGAATAGAAAGAAATTTAAACGAAACGCTAATTCTCATTGTTTGGGTACTCTATTTTTGGCTCCACCCCCTGACAACGGCGTTTTTCTTAAAAAGGTGAAGAGTGACTGGTAGAATTTATAGGAGTGGTGGAATTTATAAGTAAGGAGTCGTTTTGTATACCTACTGCTTGTACATGAGGGCCTGGTAGAACGATAGAAATTTTGTATGCAAAATGGAATTTTGTAAGGAAACCTAATAGAATTAAGGAATTTGTCAGAGAAGAAGGGTGCCACAGGTTGGGTTCTTTTTTTTTTTTTTTTTGAGGACAAAACATTATGAACTTGTTTTATCAGCAATATGCGCATTTTATAAGACTAAAATAAAAAACAAATCATGCTTACTACTTTCGCCTAGCGAACTGTTTAAAATATATTAAAATTCTACCAGGTACGCATGCAATGCAGTAGGGAAAAATATGGATTTGGTTTGAAATAGAAGAACCGCCTTATAAATGAGACAAAGAACTTGAATGTGCTCTGTGTACCCACTACTCCGCTAGCAAAATGAAAAGAAAATAAAAGAGTCACGTTAATCCTCTTTGTTTGTTTTTGGCTCCACCCCCTGGCAACGGTGCTTTTTTTAAATAGGTGAAGAGTGAATATGGTAGTTTCTCGTCTGGTAAAATTTGTACTCGTAAGTTAAGACAGGAGACATAATCAGTATACCTACTTCTTCTGCATGAGGGCCTGGTAGAACGATAGAATTTTTTACGAAAATTTAAGAAGAAAATGGCGTTTTAGAAATTTACGGACGGAATCTTAATTAATTAATTTATTATTAACTCAACTTGAAACTATGTACATTGAAGTTTTGTGCAACACAGAATATTATAAAAAAAAATATTGTTATTGTTATTAAATAAATAGATAATAAATAATAATAATAATAATAATAAATAGTTTTATGATTTTTTCTTAAATGTAAATGTGACTTTTAGAAAAGGCGAAACTAAATTTTGCCTCCAACAAAGTGGTGTTCTTCTGAGACTAAATATTTTGCGAGAAGTGTAAAAATGATGTGCTAAAAATAAAAAATTCGCAGCATTATTCTCAAATGCATTTTTTTAATGTTTGTCCATTCTGTGTTTCTTTTTCGCATTTTCTTTTTCGTGATTTCACTGATTCAAAACTTCCATCGATGTACCAGGCGATCATGTTGGAGAAGTAGGTATACTATTTTGTTACCAAATTTCAAGTCATCATCAGACATCAGAATTGACCATGGTCACTCTTCTCTCATTTTGCAAAAGCACCGTTGCCAGAAGGCGGGGCCAAAAATTTCGAATGTACAGTTTTCACCAATTATTCTATAGAGTAAAGGGTGACCAGTTTAAGTCCATTTTATTATTGTTTTTAATCTTTATTTCCCTAAACTTGGTCATACTTGATTCTTTTTTTAATTTTTTTTGTAGATATTGTCTTTTAAAATCGTTTTGCTTTAGAAATTGGAATTAAGATTTAAGAATATCTTTTTTTTCTTGTCAAGTCTTGGCAAATTAAAAACCTTGGCGTAACCTATGACACTGTAAATAAATAACAAATACAGTCGCTTATAGTCCAAGTGTGAGAATAAAAATGCTGCTTACATTGATATTGGAAAAAAATCTCGCAGCTTACGCTTAAATGGAAACTCACTTTTAAGTTTTAATGTTGTCCATCCTGTCGGAATTGCTATTTTTTTTCTCGGGAGATTTGAAATTTTCAAACAAAATTCCAATCGATATACCAGGCGATCATGTTGGAGAAGTAGGTATACTATTTGTCTCCAAATTTCACCTCAACATCATAATCAGAATTGACCATGCTCGCTCTTCTCTTATTTTGCAAAAGCACCGTTGGCAGGAGGCGGAGCCAATATTCCATTCGGCTAATGTTGTTATTAGGTAGGAGAGTAGTGGGTGACCAGTAAATTTGACTTATTTTGTTTATTCTGTTATTTCCTAAAACTTGGTCATTCTTCATTGTTATTTGTTTTACACTTTCTTTGAATGTTGAATGTTAGAAATTAAGATTAAGATATGAGATTCGCTAATTTTTTTTGATAAAATTGGGAAAACGAAACGATGTTTTTGTTGTTGTCATTCTTGGCAAATTAAAAACCTTGTCGTATCCAGCAGCTGAAACAATATTAATTAAAATAAAATAACAAACAAAAATTACAACAATCATCTAGTGAAAATGCGGTAACAGTAAGTTTTTGATGTTTCTATTGTTGTTCTTGAAATTTTTAAGCTGCAACGCAAGCACATTCAGTTAATCCAAGTTTTCATGCTGGCCTAGTTATCCTCATGTAGGCTCTTATCACACAAATTAAATCAAATTGGATCACGCTATTTGTTAAGAAAAATCAGCAAATCTCAAATCTTAAACTTAGTTTTAAATGGAAAACAACATTTATAGAAAATACCTAACAAAATCGATCACGAAGTTGAGAGATGAAAGAAACAAGTTAAATGCGGAACACCCATTACTCCCCTATTAGCTAGTAAATAAACTGGAATGAATAATGGTGAGTATTGTACTCAATTCATGTCTCCGCCTTCTGGCAACGGTGTTTTTTTTTTTAACTATGAGAATAAAGTAAGTATGGAAGTATGCGTGTGAGAAGAAGTTTTGTAGAAAAAAGCTATCCCTGCTTCTTAAACATGAGCTCTTAGTAGTTTGTTGGGAATTTGTATGGGAAAGCTTTTTTTCATTTCTTTCAATTGGAATGATTTTTCTTCAAATGTCGTTTTCCATTTGCGAGATCTGAGATTTTCTGAATGTCTCCGCAATTGGTGAATGCGTATGACATTTGAGTCTGTTTATGTAATTCTTTCTTTCTTTTTATACAAGTCCTTAGAAAATGTAATTTAAGACAAATGTCAAAAATAGCCTTACGTATTTTACAAAAGATCTTTAAAAAGCATAATTTTTGTTAACAAAAAAAAAGCAATAGTCCAGAATCCAGAATCTAACAAAATGTCAGATAAAGAACGAAAACAACACTTCTTTCAGAGATAGTTATTTAAAATTCTATTTTTTTAACGGAAACCCTTAGGGCAAAAGTGAAAGAAAGATAGAGGTTCAAATGCACACTAGCCACTTCGCTGCGTTCCTCTGGAAAGCAATCTTTTCACCTCCAAAGTAAGTGTCTATATAAAGAACCATTAAATTCAACCGATATGTGATCATGGTAATCACTCCAAATTGCTTAAGCAAATGCGTAAAATAGGTTGTGCATGTTCATGTTCATTTCTAATGAAAACATCAAATACAAACAGTTGTGTCCCTTGGGGCTATGGCTGGCTATAGCACCTCTTGCAACGTGTTGCACGATAGGAACCTATAGGTGATTGGTGATTTAAAAATACCATGTAAATAAAAACCCCAACACGATCGAAGCCATCAAGTGCAACAGAAAGTATTGTGTACATGCAAACATTTGATTTTGTTATTCTTTAACTTTGAGAAAGTTAAATTTGTTGAGATATTTGTACGTAGGGCGTCCTTAGTGTCACAAATTCGTGCACTCGATACCAAAGATGTTTTCTATTAATTTAAGAAAATTGTCACTCAAAAATAAATACTCTTTGTATTATTTTTTTGAAATTAAAAACATGTAATTTGGGAGAAAAATGTATTAATATCTTCCTTAGCCCAATTTATCACTTTAATTTGATTAATCCTTCTCTGTGGACAGTGTGCTCTCTAAATTGTTTTCTATCTAAAAGCCATTATTATGTGGGAGTCAAATAATTTGATACAAAATTGATTCATAGTTGGAGCTCAAACGTTGATGATCGCTGGTAAAAATAAAGTAAGTGAACTTTTATATTCATTCAAAAAGGCCAAAGGTTAGAAGTAGGTTTTTGTGTTCTTTTCTTAAGCAAATAGAAGAAATATATCAGTATAGTGACGCCTACATCAATATAAAAGATAAATTCGTTGTAAATTGGTTCGCTAGTTTGATGTTGTAGCTGAACTTTATTTATTATGTTAACTGATTTGTGAAGTTTGTTTAAACAAAAGAGTTGATGTACAAACATTAAAATTTTTATTCTTTTAAATTATATCTCCTGCTAAGAGTAAGACATCTGATATCATAATACAACACAAAAAACTATGGTTTAAATGGGCCTTAGTCAGAAAATTCAAGCTAGGCCCAACATTTTTAGATTTTTCCTGTGCATAGTTGCTTTGGCTGCGAAACGTCGCTTATATACCGCAAAGAAAAAATAGAATGCTTAAGAATATAGATATAGAACTTTATCATTTTTAGAGCATACCAAACCTCCGGCACAACTAACTTTGTTCCCACAAAATGGTCTTTTAAATTGAGTGTGCAGGAGGTTCAAGGTGGAAATTTCTGTATTTACAGTTTCAATCCAACTGATTTGCATATTAAAACTAAACCACTGCCATACAAGATAACCTATGTATTTTCATCTACTTCAGTCTCATTACATATTGAAAGAAATGCAACATTTCCTTTCAAGCACCATTTGAGAAGTGAAGTTCTATTAAAGAAAAAAAACAAATCTCAAACCGATGAAAGTGGTGTCTCTTTGCCCTGCAGATTGAGCACAAAATAAATAATATTCAGTGTTAAATCCACCCAAAGTGTTGATTTACTTTAGGTATAAGCCCTTTCCATGAATTTCCTTTGGGTGACACGCTAACCTATATATAGGAATTGATTTTTTCGTATTGTGTAGGAATAAGCAACTGTCATAAAAGATTAATCACTTTTGAATTCAATGGCATAAATTGATGGGTATATGGTTGATATCTCAATTGGATATTTTATCAGGGCTATAAAATATATGGGACAACTGTTTTTATTTACTATGTAAGTAGGTTGAGAGCTTCTTAAAATGTTTAAATGTGACAATTGCAGTGAGGCTGCGACAAATTTGACATTATATCCAATGCATTGAAAATTTTAATGCTTTGTCACATTTTAATTGTTTGTTTTTTTTTGTGTTTTGCTCCATTAAAAAAAAAAAATAAGGCTTACCTAACTTCTTACGACCTTTAATTCTACTTAGATTACCTATTTGGTTATAAATTAAACTGATCATTGCATGAACTAACAAATTATACCTACACGAACACTTTTTTTCACAAAAACTGTGCTAAATTTGGGGAATAACTTTGCACCAAATTTTAAATATAGACAACAAATTACACAATTAAAAATTTGTAGTCTGGTGCGCAATAGGCTACAGAACTAAACTTCTTTCCTTACACATGCTTGCCTGTGATTTCTTTTTCTTTTTTTTTTTTTTTAAGAAATTCCTTAAAACTACTACTCATCTATACATATTTTTTTGTATAAGCTTCGGTTATCCTGTCTTCTTTTTTTTTCCTAAAAATATTACGAAATTTCGATCTATCTACCAGGCGATCATGCTGTAGAAGTAGGTATACTACTTTGTTTCCAAATTTCACCTCATCTTCATCAGAATTGACCACACTCGCTCTTCTCTTATTTTGCAAAAGCACCGTTGCGAGAGGCGGAGCCAAAAAATTGTCTATATACAGTTTACATCAAATCATATTCTTGGTACGAGAATAAAGGGTGACCATTTATTTTCATAAACTTCATATTTTTTTTGTTTTGGTATTAAAATTTGAGAATCTTTAATTTTTCGTAATTTTCTTATTAGGTGCGTTGTTAGTGTTGACAAATTAAATCTGCTTTTGAGAAAAAAAGAAACAGGATGACAACATTAAAATTTAAAGGTGCGTTTGCATTTGAGTCATAATGCTGCGAGTTGATTTTTTTAACATCAATTTATACAGCATTCTTGTTCTATTTTTTACTCTCCCCTTTAGACTTTTAGTTGGATTTACCATCTTTTCTGGCTTACGAATATAGACAATTGTATGTGACATTTTTCTACAATTTTATATTTGCCAAGCTTTTAGATTGCCGAGAATTACCTACAACAAAATAATGTCCTTTTGCTTTTCCAATGGCTAAGGAAATTTAAAAATCTCAGATCTTAATCTTAAATTCTAATGGAAAACCACATTAAAAGAAAGAATGCCGTGCATAACCAAGTTTAATGAAATAAAGATTAAACAAAAAAACTAAAATGTCATCCCTGGTCACCCATTACTCTAAAACATAATTAAAACAAACTGAATTTTTTTAATATTAAAATTACCAAACACACATTCGCACAGTTAAGGCTTGCCCAAACCAAAGTGCGACAGTGCGTCACGACATGTGCGACGCGATTTTTATATTAAAAAATTTTTGCGATTAATCGCATTTAATGTGGTACTCTCATATGATGCTGTGTAAATAAATTTTGGCGTTATCGTGTGTAATGTCGCACCGTCGCACTTTGGTTTGTGTAAGCCAAACTCTTTATTCCTCTCAAATGGAAACGTGCTTTCACATTAGTGCTGTCATCCTATAAGTCTGTGCTGTTCAATGCTTCTATTTTTCGAGAACTTTCAGGACAAAATTTCCATCGATGTACCAGGCGATCATGCTGGAGAAGTAGGTATACTATTTTGTTTCCAAATATGTTTCCTCATCATACATCCGAATTGACCAAGGCCACTCTTCTCTCATTTTGCAAAAGCACCGTTGCCAGAAGGAGGAGTCAAAAATCGTGTATATACAGTTTTCACCTAATCATGTTCTTGGTTAGAAAGTAAAGGGTGTGCAGTTTATGTCCAGTTTATGTCCATTTTATTTTTTTGTTTAATATAATTTTTCTCTAAACTTGGTCATACTTTATGGTGCTTTTTTTTTTTATATATACTTTAGTTTAAAATCGATTTTCAATAAAAATTGAAACTAAGATTTAAGAATCTCTAGGTTGTTATCTTGGCAAATTAAAAACCTTGGCATATACCTATAACACTGTAAATAAATGTCAAATACAGTCGCTTAAAGTCCAAGTGTGAGCATATAAATGCTGCGGGCAGTGTAAATTGATGTTGGAAAAAATTCTACTCGCAGCATTATTACTCTCAGATGGAAACTCACTTCTAAATTTTAATGTTGTCCCCCCGTTGGCATTGCTACTTTTTTTTCTCGAACGTAGTCCGGAAATTTGAAATTTTCATACAAAATTCCAATCGATATACCAGGCGATCATGTTGGAGAAGTAGGTATACTATTTGTCTCCAAATTTCACCTCATCATCATCAGATTTGACCACACTCGCTCTTCTCTTATTTTGCAAAAGCACCGTTGACAGGAGGCGGAGCTAATATTCCATTCGGTTAATATTCTTATTAGGTAGGAGAGTAGTGGGTGACCAGTAAATTTGACTTATTTATTAAGACATTGTCATGCTTGATTTTTTTTTTTTTTGCACTTTCTTTAAATGTATGTCATGTCGTCTTCCATTAAAAATTTAAACAATGATTCGAGATTGTCTAATTTTTCTTGACCAATAGGGGAAAACGAAACGATGTTTTTTTGTTGTATAATTCTTGGCAAATTAAAGAACTTGGCAATTATAAAATGTTTTTTATGTCGGTAGCTGCACAAACAAAATAAAATAAAATAACAAACAAAAATTACAACACGTGAACGTGTTGTTCTTGAAGTTCTCAAGCAGCGACGCCAGCACATTCAGTTTGGCTGGCCTAACCAGCGACATTTCAAACAAAATTTCTTTATATCTACCAGGTCCTCATGTAGAACAAGTAGGTATACTCTTTTCTCATATCATCACCATTACAAACACTGGAAATGCACACTTAAAAAGCACCGTTGCCAGAGGGAGGAGCCAATAGCCAAACATGGAAAACAACAAAACTGGATTTGTGCTCTCTCAGCTCTTGTCTTTTTATAGTGATGGGCTCTTGTCTTATTGTAGTGATGGGCTATCAGTGCACAGTCAACAAAAAAATAAAGAAAGAAAAAACGAATTTACTAACATTAAAATAAAAATTCATAATTTTATTATTTAATTCATAGGTTTCTTTTTTGTGTAATCTTAAAACTAAATAAAATATTTATCTTAAAAATTAAAAAATTGTATTTGGTACGTCACTGCTTATTTATCACTCTTAAATCTACGAAAACAATATCATGGCTTTTTTATTATCACATTTAGAATGTAACAAAATTATAGTTATTTAAAAATATATATTTAGTTTCTATTTAATTGGCTCCGAGAAATAAAAAACTATACAATTTTTAAGTTCAGTAAAAAGTTGATAAACGTTGATAACGTTGACCATTTACTGATCTTTAAAATGGATTTTATGCATTTTTATTATAAGTTTCTTACATCTTGGAGTCTAACTACCTATGCAAATTTATTATTTTTAAATTTAATCAATGAATATGGGAGAGAAATAATAATTTTGTTATTAAATAAATCTTTATACCTAGACAAACAATTATCAGTTCTGTTATTAATCTTATAATTAGTTTATAACAACAAATATCCTATTTTCCTTATTTTTCTTTTTATAAATTAACAAAATTACTAAAATAATAATCAAAATTGTCTTCGCTTCTAAGCGTCATCAGTTACAATATTTGAACGAATAATTAAAATTTTTTAAATATTATTCACAACATGGCGTCATTTCCGTTTCTTAAACTTTTTTTTTTTGCATTTTTCTTAGTCATCTTACATCATTTTCGCTTTAGTTCGTCTCGTCACCTTTTCGAATGGTAAACTTTTTGAATAGCGGCGAATTCGTATACACGTCCAAATGACAGCAAAGACAAAAGCTAAAGTTGTTATGGAAATAGCTAAGGCAACATCCAATAGCAAATACTGCACCCATGAAAGCTTCACCCATGAATGACGTAAATGTTGTGTTCCACCATTTCGGAGAACATATTCAATCCACCAGATGCCACGTTCCACAGGGCGCATTGGTTCATCGGTGAGGATTGTATGGAGTTTGTTTATGTTCTTTTGATATCTAAAAATAAATGAAAAAGATAAAAGATTTATGAAGTTGCTGGTCTTTTATACTGGAAAAGTGGTTTTGCAATTATTTATTTGCATACTATTCAATTTGAAAAGCATTTGGTGAATGTTAATAATTTTCTGACTAAAATGTAGTAAAATGCAATCAATACCTATCGACGGATTGTCTGTCAAAATCGGTAATTAATCAGTAAATCGGTTTGAAATAGTTTCTGATCATGAGCAGGAATACAATGTTTTTAGATACAATTTTTTTAAAACTTTATTTTACATTTTTTGTTTGTTTTTTTTTGTACCTATTCTATTCATGTTTACTGAAATACAGTTTATTTGAGGCTTTATTTTTTGTTTGTCTGATTTTTTTTTATGTAAGTTCATACACGCAGTTAATAAACAGAAACACCACCTGCTCGTATTTAAGTCTATTTTTGTTTAAACAGCAAATTTATTAAATTTGTCTTTGCGTGAACTTTGAACAAAGTGTTATTTTCTTTTTATTTTAAATTAAAACAAAAAAAAAAAATACACAAATCAAAGCAGACAGTTGCAGATTTGTATTTTAAATATAGATAAGTTTCGAAAATTTTACTCATGCAATTTTTTATAGAAATTATATTTTCTACAAATTTATTTGATACCTACTTTAAAAACAAATACAAGTAGTTTATGGCAGATATATTTATGTACGCTTTGTATAAATATTTTCAAAAAGAAAAATTGTTAAGATTATTTTTTAACCAAAGATGTTCCTATAAAATTATATGAAAGGCACCCTGCAAAAAAACTGAAACTTCGAATTTTAGATTGGTAAGCCAAAATGTTTCTTTTATTAATATTTCTATTTAAATTTTGTTTTTCGTTTCTAACTATTTCGCTAAAAGCGGCACTAATTTTAGTGAAATCAAATGATTTCATTATTTGGTTAAAGTGCCTACACACTATCTTACAAAGTATAAACACAACATGTCAAAATTAAAGTGGAATGTACCTCCATCCTACTTTAAAATTTGTGTGATTGAAAACAATTTTTGATCAGAACAAACTTTTTTTTTCTATTAAAAACAAGTAGCGGTTAGTAAACAAAAAAATCTATCGCTGACTACGTAACGATACCAGTTGGTTTTTGGCTTAATTATCCTTAAAAAAAACTAAGCGAAATTAAAAATAAAGACTTCTTCTGAGCTATGTTGGATTGAATAAAAAAAATCTAACAAATCGGACATTGTTTTTTCAAAGATAGGGCCAGTTAAAAGACAATAGATCCAAAATCATTTAAACCTTTATAACATGAAAACGAAGCGAAAACGAGAGAGCTACCAAGTTTTTCGCCATAAAATGACCTCAAGAACCCATGGTTTTTTCTGCTGTGGTGACTGTGGGGGCACCCTGTATACGAAAGACATTATATCAAGCACGAAGTCCATATTTAATATCTGATATAGTTTCCATTAATCTCATGTAAGAAGTGCTTTTGCGCAAGTATATAAGGTTGGCCCTGATGCAAACGTTTCAGAAATATCAAAGGCTTTGTGTGGCTACAAACGGGGTTATCAGAACCATTAGGGGCGTCAAGCGAATGAGAGACATTCAACGTACTAAAGCGTGTTTGACGCTCAAGGGTGTTGAACGCGCCTGATGAAGAACTTTAAAAATATCCTACTAATAATCAATAAAACTCTCTTATTTTTGTGCTGAAACAAAATAAGTCTTCAAAAATGTGCCATGTACTCCATTAACTTGAAGATGTCTCTCGAACCGTAAAGTTTGTACAGCATAATATTTAGTAAGATTTTACCGACTAAAGTGGTTCATAATAATGAGCCGCTGGTACATTTTGGGCAGATTCCATGTAATTTGGAATAAATTCGAGCCAAATAGCACATCATTTTCTAAATGAAAAACCTAATTGACTGGAAAGAAGAGTGCTGAATGAGATCGATTTTCAAATACCTTCAAGACTATCTTCAAAACAGTTTCATAATGAAGCTAAAACTAACCGAATAATTGCTTTAAGGCTTGTAACACTACCTTACCGGCTTTTTACAATAACTCTGTTTTTTTTAAACAAATTTTTGCTGCACTTAAGAATTTCTACATTCCTTAATCACTATTCCAACTTTAACTATCTTATCCAAGTGTAATCTTATATTGCATTGAAAGCAACCACTTCAATCAACATTATTTATTATCATTTTATATTAATTGAGCTCTGATATCAGTGAATCAATATTAACACAGCTACTGTCATTCTCGTTGATCTTGAACTTGGATCCTTAAGACTTGACTTGTGTTTTATTCTGTTTGCATTGCAATTTACAAATAATTTACAAAAATTGTTTGGCACTGACAAATAAGGAAATTCCTATCACTTTTATTTGTCTTATATAAAAACAACGTGTAGTTTTGTAAATATTTCAAATAAACAAAACAGAAAATCTATAAAAAGTAGAGAAGAAAAAAATAAACTTCAATCAATTCAATCCAAACAACACATTGTCTGTCAATGTTAAGTTTTTTTTGATTTGCATAGGTATAAGAGTAATTTGCAAATTAAATTTCTATTTATTGCCGCAAAATCAAGACTAATTCATTAGAATCACGCAACTCCGCAATGTTCATCAGAAACCCTACCTCCACCACTTTCAAACTATAAAAATGTTTTATGTAACAGAACTTTTATTCAGAATAGATCACAAATAGAATAAAACAACATGACAACAATCACTCAATTTATCATTTGAGTGACTCGTGTATACATCAATTTGCTGTGACACTACTTGTTAGACTACTGAGTCATTTAAATTAATTTACATGTAAATTCATTAAGAGACTTACCTTTGTGTAATGGCAAATGCTTCGATTTTTGCCAGTAATTCAGCTGATGATTCCATATCAAAGTTTGACACCAAACCAGCATCATGTTTGATAATTTGTAAAAGATAATGCTCCAAGCTGCTGGAGAAAGAAATTCCTAGAATTGGTACTTTGTGATGGATGGCATCTTCAATGTCCCGCTGACCACCTGGTGTTATGAAAAGTTTTACATTTTCATGAGCTGCAAAAGAAACAGAAACAAAAGACGGGGAAAAATTAGGAGACATAACATAATTAAATTTGTATAAAGATAAATGTATTAATTTAAAAAAGTGGAAACAGGCCAGTAACCCAAAATATTTGAGGTACTATGGTGAATCTTCTTCATTCTTTTCAGGCACAAAGTAATGTGAACATAGAAGATACTAAGTTTTATTCAATTCACTTGCCCAAAATCTTTCAATACTTAGATAACTTAAAGCAAATTAAAAGAATTTGGCAACAAGCCGACCCGATGTTACACTCTTGCCAACAAACTTTCTTGAAGGCATGCTGCTATACAATCAAAAAAGTATTTTACTCGTATCGCAAGTAAGGGTGGAATTTATAGTCGTCCCTCAAGATGAAATTTTTCTTAAGTGTGAAACTGAAAAAAAACTCAGCTGAAACCGTAAATCTAGAAGAACCTGCTAGATTTGAGCCAAAACTATTAAATTCAACCAAAACTGGTGAAATTCCGGCGAAATTGTAAAATTTCAAGGCAAACTGTCAAATCTTAGCCAAAACTAGAAAATTTCATCCAAAATTGGTAAATCTCAACTGCAACTGGAAAACCTCAGCCAAATCTCAGAAAAAAGTGGTAAATTTTAACCGAAACATGGTTAACCGGAACCAAAACAAGAAATTTTGTGGTGAAACTCAGTTATTAGTAGAGTCCAGTAAGTCTTAAGTGAAAGTGAGAAATTGTGTCCAAAACTGGTAAACCATTTAAATTCAGCCAAAACTGGTGAAATTCAGGCGAAACTATTACCCAAAACTAGTAAATCTCAGCCAAAATTGTAGAATCTTAGGGCAAACTGCCAAATCAAAGCCGAAACTAGTAAATCTGAGTCAAACGTGGTAAATTTTAACCAAAACTGGTAAACCAGAGCCAAAATTAAGGAAGTTTGTGGTGACTCTGTGTTATTAGTAGACTCCAGGTCTTAAGTGAAAGTGATTAATTGTATCTGGAACTGGTAAATCTCAACCGAAACCAGCAAAAACTGGTAAATCACTGTCAAAACTGTTAAGCCTAAACGGAAACTGGTAAATCTCAGCCGGAACTGGTAAAATCTCAGTAAAATTTGTAAAATCTAGCCAAAATTTCGTTAATCTCTGCCAAAATTGTTAAGTCTCTGGTGAAACTGGTAAATCTCAGTCAAATTAGGAATCGGCAAGTTTCAGTTAAAACTACAAAAATCTAAGTCAAAAACGGTTTAGAATCACCCCAAAATTTAATCTGAACCAAAAACTGGAAAAATCCAGCCAAAGCTGCAAAATATTCAGTGGAACTTGTAAATCTTGGCGAAAACTGGTAAATCACATGCAAACTATTGGTTAACAAGCTTCGTTTTATTAGAATGTATTGTATAGAGCTCACTAATCTTATTTTTCGGTAATTCTTGAAAGACTTGTCAACTCGGTGTGGCCTTAAAAAATTGCCACTGATGCCATCAGCTATTAATTAGAGCTTCTTACCATTCTAATATGAAACTAACTCAACTCTTAAGGTTCTTTACCAGCAAGACCTGGTCAAATTTTACGACTCGTAGCCTTTAACGATTTTCTTATTAAAGGCCACAAAATTGTTGTTGTAACTATGATTCTTCCGTAAAAAATTAAGAATGTAGGAAGTGCCCTTGAAAACCAAAACTAAAAGTAATTTTTGAATGTTTTTTTGATGGAATATTTCGGTAGGTTAGTTAAGCTTAAATATTCGAAAACGAATAGGACACTAAGAAAGTTCCCAAATGTAGATCGATAAGAACTGAAATACCAGAAATAAGTTTATATTAGAGTCTTCCAAGGCGTCAAAAGGATTCTTGTTCAGCCTTTTATTTCTTTGGCTTAGATTACTTTAACAAGACGTAGTAACTCTTCGATTGAAGATCGGTGAAATGAATGAAATAAATTTTGTGATAAAACGAAGAACCTAGAAATAGGCTTAGTGACTGACTCTTATAACCATGTAGTTAGCAGGAATGGAAGGGCCCTACAATTTTCTGTCAGTTCCGAACGGCTATTTAAAATGCATTGTTCGTGACAAAAAGGACTCTTGGAGGTTTTGTTAATTCCTCGAAGGGAGCAGTACTCCTGAATGAAATCAAGGTTGCATTTGCTGGATATCGAACCCGGACCTCTCCGGCGTGGTAGTCCATCGCAGTAACCATTACGCCAATACGATCATTTCAGTGATCAAGTTTTCATGGGGTAATTTTCTTCCTCCAAACAATTTTATAACTGTTTGACAGGTTAAAGTATTTTTGGATACAAATATTATTTCGTATTTTAAGTTAAAAAGCTGTTCCCACATGTTGTAGGCCATCTTCCATACAAACACTTTAATCAGTTTAGGTTGAAAGGCCTCAATGACATTTCAACTTCCTACATCATCATCATATTAAGCTTCAAACACAATGCAAATTGAATTAAAAAAAAATGTGTAGACATAAGGTTTAAAGAATAGATTAGGGAGAAAGAATGACAGATATTCCCGACAATACAGCAATACAGACATCAACAAAAAAAATCTACCTACTCATGTGTCATTATAAATATCACACTCTAGCGGCAACCTAATTCTTTTCTACATACATAATAGAATTGTGACAGTTAAGCACGCACGTTTCGCAATCCACATGTACAAAACCGTTTCTAAGCAAAATAATATAAAGTACTCAACTTTGTGGTATACCCGTGCCCGCTTGCCATCACTACCGCCACATATGCTATTATACAACAAACAATTCTTTTGATGGACAGACAGAATAAAAACATGGTGTACCTATTTCTGTAAGTGTACCCAAATAGAAAAGAATGAAAGAAAAGAAAAGAAGATACAAAAAAAACTAAATAAAACCACTCAATGCCTATTGATGGCTCGAACAAAGCTAAGTAGTTTCTTTCATGATGAGTTTTCTTTTCATAAAATCTAATTGAAACAAATTCATATCGGACAATGGCAGTCACTATACTCACTTACTCAGTCAGTATTTCCACTCGCAGTACGTCAATGCAGATTTATTTCGCTTAAGTTTTTTTTTTTTGTGTAGGAGTAGAAGAGTAGATATAGTTTACACGGCGAGTATATTGTGTATTGTGCCAAGCGCACACCCCTAGCAACAACAAATCAACTCATTTCCACTTAGCAAATCAGTGAGCTTATTTTTTTTTGTAGTTCAAGTTAAACGAACTGCAGAACTATAAATAGCTTAGCGTGCCGGTAGGTTGTCATTGGATTGAAGTGTAGGGGTGGAATGTGTTTTTTTTTTTGAAATTTTCATTCCACAAATGACAATTTTTTTTGCTTATAGACACTGAAACTGTAGCACACTGTGGAGGGTTTTGTTTTATTGTTTGTCAGCACCTTTACCATCCAATAATTGACAGCTCGGAAATTCCCTTACTCAAGTACTTATAGTATATATCCTCGAGTGTTAGTTTACAAAAATAAAGCAAACGAACTGAACTAAAGCAGACAAGTTCAAGTATACTTTTGTTATTGTGGTTAGGTAGTTCGGTTACTGGCTCATGATTTTTATACACTTACATTAGAGGGTAACAGAATTTGTAACCAGCAGGTTGTTGTAGCTTGACGATGTCAAGAGAGCATTGAACTGAATTGAGATTAGATTAGGAAATGTAGGTAAGCTTAAAACACCAAAAACGCAAAATGAAAAGTCATGAGGTTAAGTGTCGTAGACATTAATTTTACTGATAACTGAGGTTTTTACTTTTTTATTCTAGTAGAATTAAAAACGAACAAAAAAAAACTAGAAGAACAAGTCTAGAATCGATTGTTGTATAGAATACAAAAGAAATAATTGGCAGCGTTCACAAAAAAAACTTTAGCTTTCTGTTGTTGTAATCTTATGTTAAATAACAGCTGACGGAAACAGAATAGCAAATATACTGGAAGCGAAATTATCCTGAATATGCTATCCTATACGAATGTGAAAGCGGCCACTGACTTAAGTTCAAGCTAGCTAAGCTTAAGATTGTAACACCCAAACAACAAAACAAAAAGTAATAAGCTAAAACGAGTTTGGAAAATAAAAAAAACAATTTTGGAAAAATAATATCGGTTCATTTTTCTAAGATAGAAAGTTATAAGACAGAATTCCTGCGAATTTTTTTTATTGTAGGCTGTAGTTCCTGATCGTATTCCCACAGAGGTCTTATAAGTAGCACCAACATTGAGTTTCTGCATTCACTCATAGTAACAGCTTGGAACTTTAAGCATCGATTGGTTCCTCGAGGAGTAAAACAAGGAATAAACTCCGACATCCCAACTAAAACGTTCGGACTACGAACACGACGTATGCTTCATTTCTCACTCACATTTTTCAGCATAACTTGGTACCGAAGGCAGAACTGCACAAGACATCAAATTGTTGGAAAGTCAAAGTCTACGTTCGAAATATTGTTCAAAGTATGGAAGAAAAACTGCTTTAGTTTGAGGGCTAGAGGACGTGCAATGTTAGATCCGCTGTTGCATGAAAACTGATAAATATTGTAAAAAAGGTGTCTTTGGACCATCTGAGTATTTTCCTGGCCAATCCGCATATATAGCGATGATCTTCATAAGAGAACAGGTCAGGAAACCATAGAAAGTATTATACAAAGAAGTTCTGGCAGTGGATTAGGCACGCGCTTTATAAAGGTAACGATTGCACTTTAAGTCAAACGATGAAGTAAGACCCTCCTACACAGGGAGATAGATGAGTGATTCAACCAAAAGCATATGGTGCAGAACATTGTATGCGGGTTTGCATAACTTATAGTTTTTCTATCGAAAACACATGTTATTCAAACAGTGAAAAAATATAGTGGTTTTAAACCCAAAAGACCGTTTTTTATCTAGTCTCTAATTTCGAAAATTGAAGTTTTGAAAGTATGTAGTTTTCGAGTAGTAAAGTTGCGTTGTTACAATTTTTTATACTTTTTATTTTAATATTTCGAAAAAATCTTTTGACACTTTTTCGATATCTTAATATTTTTTTCTCAGTTGTTTACCCTTTTTCCGAAGAATTGTGGTCAGAACATGTTTCCAAAATGCTCAGAGACACAATTCAACAATAGTTTATAAACTACACTATGTCTTTGACGAATGAAAAAAAAGACAATCAGTATTTCAACACCTTTAAATTGCTAACAAATTGGTTCACTGTGACGTATACGTAACATTTTTGTTATATTAAAGAACACATATTTTGTTCGCTTAGGTACCGAATAATGTAACCTGTACCTTTTGTATTATTCATCGATCTTTTTATTTAAAAAGTTGGCCATTCAAATATGGGTTTTCGGTTGATTTTGTTTAAATTTTGGGTTTTAGGTATATTTTACTTGTTGATATTAATAACCACTGAAGTTTGTGACAACACCCCGAAAAAAAGGCTGTTTGTCAAAGATTCAAAGTTCAAACTACTAAAAATTCTTCAAATATCATGGCAAACGGTTTAAATGTTAAACAATACTTTTGACCTCTTTGTTATGGGTAATGAACGTATTATTCGATGCTGACAGACGTGATATCTGAAAAATGAATTTTGTATTGCCAGAACGTCCAACATCATTTATTTATTCTTTTAACACTTTTTTTTTATTAAAACTGGTAGAATTCTTAAATATAACTTCTTATAATCTCTGCAAACACCTTTTTAAAAAAAATATTTATATTTGTATCTCTGCAACTAGTAATTAAATGCAACTACCTACTAATTATGCATTCAGTAAAAATGCGTTTCTATTCACACAATTTTGTTTACTAAGACATGGCGTCGCCATATGTTTTGTCGCTGTGAATGTCTTCCTGTTTTTGTTTACGCGATAATATCTATTAATTTTGTTTTTGTTTTTATTTTTTTTCAAAATATTTTTACTTAGTATTGCTTATTTGTAAAATTATTTTAATCTATCTCTAAACTACTCAGATATTATGTGTCCTTGGTTGTGCGATTATACGTGTTTGCATTGTTTTAGTTAATATCAACATTATTATCATTTATTTGTTTATGACGCAGAGATAAAGAAAAACGTATTAATTTATTTTGTTTGTGAATTTATGACGCAGAAATAGAAGCGTGCTTGCTAATTTTCTCTTTGTTTGCATATTAAATGCATGCAAATGCGTTTTATTATTACTTAACGATAACAACAAGCCAATATACAATAATCGTCACGAATTCTTGCTACTTTTACTTGCGTTTGTAAACATTTAGGCATAATGTGTACAACTTTATTCGTACGTAATGCATTTGTAAGAATATTCGAAATCAAAATTTTCTTCAAGTTTGTTTTTAGAAATTTTTTTCAAGTTCTTGTCGTAGTTAAAGAATCGGGATTTTGATCCTAAATATTTTATTATCAATCACTCAAAAGCAAAAGGCTACAACTTTAAATAAAGCACATGCCAACACTCTTTTTGGTACCGAAGATTTAAGACCTAATTTTGAGTAAGTCTAGGAGGTATAATGAATTTACCACCGTGCTTAAATTTTTTGTATTAGCTCTAGTTTCGGAGATTTGGAAATTTCCATTAAAACACTGCAATACATCACATGAAATATATTGTACTAGTTGCAAACTTGGCAGCACTTTTATTAATTCGATGAAAAACCATCTGCTAGATCAAAGGAAAGGAACCGATTATGATATTCAGTTTTTTTTAATAATTTCGTGAAGTTAAAATCCTATTTTTTGCTATAGAATTTAATTTTTGTATGATTTAAACTTGAAAGGTCACTGTGGCGTATGAGTAACATTTTTGTTTTATTGTAAAAGTTGAAATTTTTCTAAAACCGACTAGAAATATTCAAAAACCAATATTTAATATGATATAATTGTGCACTCGAAATTATAGTTCACTGCTATTTTGAGAGCGTTTTGATGAGAGAAAATAAACGCTAAGTGCGAATTTAAGAGTAAATTATTGGTGGCCGATTGGAAAGGAAAGTTAATGTGCATTACGAAAACTCAATTTAGGAGAACACTTAGTCAAAAATGGGCAAGTATCCCCTTGCTGACGCCTTTATTAGGAAGGCAAATGCTGCGCTGGGAATGCTATCTAATATATTTATCCAGAATAATTATACAATCTTAAATATCAAACTAGAGCAGGTGAATTGGTTAAACGCTGAGAAAATCTAATAACGACATTGCTCAACCCTTTTAATGTGATTATTTCTACCAGAAGCACACGTTAATCAAAAAGAGAACAAAAAAGTTGGAATTTAGAGCGCGTTTTTGAAAATTAAATCTATGTCGTTTTAAATCTCGAAGTTAATCATCATGTTAGTACCATTTTCATGCAAAAGTTCACTGTTTAGAAAAAAATTAAGAGCCACTTTTGCGAATATAAAATTCATTTTTTTTTTATATATATATTTCCTGCTGTCTAACCATTTTCCAAAGAATACACCTCATTATGTCTCACGGTGATGTTGACTGACCATACTTCGATAATAGTTTATAAAATAGACTGTGTTTTTGACGAATGAAAACGTAAGTAAAAAACAGTTTTTTTTAACATTATCTTCTTGTTAAGTAAAACTTGGTCACTGTGGGGTATGCGTAGCATTTTTTTTCTCTTGAAAAACTTCAAAGTTGACTGACACCTTGAGGCATGGCTGAAATTCTCATTTTACATCCCCATGTACTGCTCACAACATTAATTTAATCTTTTAACAGTTATTTCCCCAGTAAAATAAAAATAAAATGGATTCTTTAGGTAAAACAACATTTTTTCACTTTAAAAGATCAAATTGACCATAAAAAGGGAAATTCCCCATTTAATTTAATAAAAAAACATTAAAAAAAAAATAACTCAAGTGAAAAAATATACTCAAAGCTATCTCATATAACCCGATGCCATTTTAATCTATTTTATTGGACACACTCGTTACACCATAAGCACAATTTTTAACAAATTCTTGAGGAATACACTTTCTTATCTCATTTAATGCATTTACTTAGAATATGAAGTACCTACACGTTCTGTCATTTACTGATAATAAAATAGTGAACTAGGGTTATTAAAAGTTGAATTCTTGAATAAAAATGTCATCTTTTAAAAATCTCTCACGTAACCCGACCATTTATCAATTTTTGTAAGATTTTAAATTTACTATAAAATATTTCATTTTTTGATTTTTTTTTTAATTATCTTTAATAAACTAAATTATTATGTGCACCCAATCATTTCTCTTAAAATAAGGAAGCAAAATATTTATCTCTGTTTTTTTTTTGTATTGTAAAAACCTTGAATTGTTATCACAGAAAAAACCTGCAAAAAATATAGTGCTTAACGTTGAGCACGCAAATATCTCATATTGACGGACGTCATGAAAATAAGTTCAAATTGAGACTATAATAAGGTATAGTATTTATAACGCTACCTGACGTCAAGTGATAATTTTTTATTTTTAGTTTTTGTTTTATTCCATCTAATATAGCCAACAGATCATTCCGGGAACGCTCCCATAACTCAAAAACTGAATTTCAAGTAACAACAAAATGCACTAAAATCAATTAAATTTTGTTACGTGTATTTTTAACATTACAAAGGCTAAATTTTCTGCAAGAATTCAAACTTGCCCTACAAAAAAAGTATGAGAACATTCATTATTTCATATATCTGACTGTCGTTATAGTGACAAAATAACAATTTTTAATTTATCTAACGTGCAGATGGCACTACAAATGGTCTTTTTGGTATGCCATGGAATTATTTTATCGTTGCATAAATAATTTGCTGCATAAATAAATTAAATTGAAGTGGTAATTGAAATTAAATTTGTTATATAAGGAGCGTATATCAATTAAACGTCATTTCGGGAACGCCTGTTTTGGTATTAATAAAGATTAAAATTATAATTTTTTGACAATAATATGATGTAAAATCAAGACCACTACAATAAAACCTCATAAATATTTCGTTTGCTTTTGTTAGAAGTAGACAAACTTTCGAATTTTAATTTTGGAATTTGAAATTAAAGTAGTGAATAAAATCAATGTTCAACTCATGTTCCACAATTTGGGATCAATTGGGATCTACTCCGTAGTTTTGCTCAACTTTAAAGTTGTCGGGAAGTTCAACGAAAGTGAATATTGGAGTAATCGGCCTACTTCCTTTCATATTTATGAAAAGTTACTGATTTGGTATAATTCAATCGAAAGAATTGGAAAGTGATTCTCTAAACTTTTTGTTAATCACTTGGTGACTGATATAATAAAAAAGGTTCACTACCGTTAAACGTTAATGTTAACGAGATATTCCAATAAGATTATTGTCACTCCTCATAATTTGTTGCTGAACATAAATCACAGTCAACTAAATATTAGCAAGCATATTGCAAGGAAAACTTGAACCTCAAGCCCCAACCTTCCAACGTTCTACATCCACTGACAAAAAAAAAGCAAATAAAACTCCCAGTTTTACTATCCATTATTGTCATGAACTTTATCATACGTTTAGTTTGTGGGGATAAGTAACTGAGTTCGCGAGGGGCTTACCTACATTAAATTCATAATCAAAAGTTTGTTAGGGGATGATACTTATAAAGTCGTTCCCCTCGTTAAGGATTTTTGTTTTTTTTTTTTTTTTTTTGTATTCAATGTTAAAAGTTTGAAAGCTATATCGCATTACTCATACAAAACTGCTAATGCTCCCTTCCAGTTGATGAATTAATTCTTTTCCAGTTCGCTGAATACAACTTGTTGCAGTAAAATGATATCACTTTCAGTTTTCTTTTTATAATACTGAAATGAAACCATATTGTGGAGACTTACAATTAGGCTTAACGAGGCATGAGATATCACAAAATGTGGGGCACTTTATGTGGGGTTCACAGAGCAAGTTTTGCTCCCTGAAAGGCCAAAATATTCTTTTTTTCTTTTTTGACAAGTCGTCAATATATTTGTGTGCATAATATACACCCACCCAGGATGCTACGAATATGTGTGTTTAAATAAGTTCGTGTCAGAAGTCCATTACAATTTGGATGTCCCTGAACAGCTTTCCATTATACCTTCCTGATGTGTCCCTTTCCATGACTTCGCCCAAACTAGAGAACGACAAGTATAAGGTTCTTATTTGTCATGTTGGGTCTTAATCTTCAATCTTTCAAACCTATTTCCGACCTTTATAAATCTTCCTCTTGATTGATTACATCCCAAAAATGTTTCCACACACACAAATTATATCAATATAACCTACGTTTAGGGCATTATGACCCTCCACAACCATCACCACTACTAGGTACTAACACTATAACTCACCTAGCAGACTCTCCTGTTCAAAATCTGACCCCAGATATATCTTTGTCGTCGTATTTAATGCGTAGCCATCATCAATTCCATTTGTATTAAGTACAACATCAAAGCTAGA
The DNA here is from genome assembly GCA_948107695.1 of Meliscaeva auricollis. Taxonomy (NCBI): domain Eukaryota; kingdom Metazoa; phylum Arthropoda; class Insecta; order Diptera; family Syrphidae; genus Meliscaeva; species Meliscaeva auricollis. Next base: position 48,385,296 of record OX403619.1, on the reverse strand, counting down.
TTTTTCCAGTATTTTCACGAGTTTTTCCATCCGGTGGGTCTCCACAAACGCACGTGTAAGCATAGCGCCAAGATTAATGTATGCCACGAAGTTATTTCCGCCAGCAGTAGCAGCAGCAGCTGCTGATGGCCCAGTGGAACCGGAACCACCCGCACCACCACTATTTGTATTTGTATTTGTATTTGCTTCACTCTCGAGGAAATGTTGCAAATGCCACGGCAGCGATTTGTCCTCAATGGCATGAATGCCACCCATATGGATGGTTGTTGGTCCAACTGGCCGAGCATTGCCCAATGCTTGATAGCAATTCACCAGAAGTAGATCTGCATTCGATTCAATTTCCCAAATGGACGGTGTGCCAGGACCGAAGAAATTTTTTACAATTTCATCTTGTTTGGGTAGCTCTTCATTGAAGTAGAGATATCTGGAAGAGTAAAAGAGAGAGAGAGTGAGAGAAGGAAGAGAGAAAAAAAAGAATATTGTGAGATGAATTGATAACAAATCGATTTGAAGGTGAATATATGTACTATATAAAGTGAAAAGCCTTTGATTGATGGGATTTTCCCAGCCATTTATATATTTTTGAAAAGTCAGAGAGAAAGAGTGGAAGAAAAAAAATTTCATCGAATGCGATGATGATAAGAGTACTTGTGAAGTTCGTTAGAAGGAATATGTTTATCTAGAAGCTTTACGATGTGTGTATGACATCGTGACTAGCAGGAAGTTTCAATGAATGAGTCAGCTTGGAAAGTTTGTGTAATTTTTTTTATTGAAATATCAACTACGTGCGGATAAAACGTATATAGGAATTGGTATAAATGCTTGAAGAATTAATGAATTTTAGGCGAAATTGAGCATTCAAAAAGTGATTAGATAACATTGTAAAACTTGGTCTCAACTTCGGTTGACAAAGTCCACTACAGATGGTAGAATTTAAGTTTAACGAAAACTTATATGCTTCTTGGTAAATATTTCGGTCATCCAGAAAAACAGCATCAATATGTATTTCTTTAAAGAATACCTGCTGTTTAATCTATTGAATAATTAACTTTGGATCCTGACTTGGAAGTTGGGACAAGGGAAACTATCACATACCAAGGATATTTATATAAATTTTGAGCGTCCCTGTATTGTTTTCTAAGGTGGTTCACTAGCTTCATATGAACTCAACGAAGCAATTGATATTTAAATTAAAGTAAATATCTAAGGATAGGACAGAATCTCTTCCTTATGGTTGCATGAGGAAGAGATTCTGTAAGCTCTCATACTATATGGTGAAATGGATCAGAAACCCGAAATAATAAGCTAACCTCTTTGCAGAGCATCTTGCGAGTGATTTTAAGCCATTCCCAGCAAACACATCTGATAACAGTTCACAGTTAATTGATGAAGTAGAAGTTGAAATACCAATTGTCACACTTAAAGAAATAAAACATCAACTATCGAACAAAAAATCACCTGGGTACGATCTAATAACTGCTCAGGTTATGAAAAAAATGCCATTAAATTATTATATATATATTCTTGGATGTTGCTCAAGCATTTGAATGGCATAAGGGTCGAGAGTACAAACTACAAAGGGATTTACCCAGGAGGTACTATGAAATAATAAAATCGACTCCTGAGAGTACGCCACGATCAAGAATATTCAGAACTAAAGAAAATAGAAGCCGGTGTTCCACAAGGAAGGAAATTTGAAGGAATGTTCCAGTGGATCATAAGGCCATTATGGCTACGTTTGCCAGATGATACTGCAATTTTGATACCCGATAAATGCGTCGTCAAAAGGCAGCACAAAAATTATTGCAACATGCAGTCGACACAGTAAGAGATTGGACCAAAAAATGGCGTATCAAACTCCATGAAACAAAATCTGCATATATAAGTTTTATAAATAAAAAGTTAATCAATGTTTCAATATTCATTAACAAGCTTTACCTTACGCCAATACGGCTAAATACTTTGAAATGAATGTAAATGCAAAGCTAAAATAGTAAGAGCACATCAAAAAAAAAATAAAGAAGAATTAAACTTAAAATTGGCTAATCGGTAAAAATTGTACAAGTACTAACGCCTGTATGTATCTATGGAATTTAATTATGGGACTGTACAAAGAAAACAAATACCGAAATCATCCAAAAATTTCAGAACAAAGTACTTTGTGGAATAGTAAATGCACCATGGTATGTAAGAAATAGCGATTCGCATCGTGACCTACAAATAGAAATGGTTACAGAAGTTGTAAGAAAATATGCTGTATCACATAAAATCAGCGACTGTACTGTCATATAAACTCTGAAATGGAGTCCATATTAAATGCTGTCATATAAGCTCTGAAATGGAGTCCATATTAAATGCAAGAAGCAATCTTTGGAGACTAAGAAGAGCTAATGGTCTAAAAGCCACGGAAAGTATTAAAAGTATAAACTTCCCCCAAAGTGATGACAATATTGAGAAAGGACAATCAGTTGTTGATCTTTCATAGATTGGTCCAGATTTCGATGTGCTTTTAGTGCGGTAAGAGTCCCACACTACTTGGTGCCGATTACTGCCAACTTTTGTTTGAAGATTTCAACTGACAAAAAATACATGAGTGTAGAGTTAAAAACCATTAAAAAGTTATTTTAGCAGAAAATAAATGCACTTCATTTTGTTTTTATAAAATTGTTCTAAAATTAGAAACAAAAACCATTTATTTATTGTCAAAAAATAACTTGAACTAATTTCACAAAAAAAAAAAAAAAAACTACACTCCAATTAACAATGTCAATTTATTGACAAAATTTTTATTTCAAAAGTGGTTCAGTTGTCTCAGAGTAAAATCAATTTAATTGCAAACTCGTTAACAGAGCATCTGAAGTTTGAATCTCCCTTAAACCATTTTTGATACAAAAACCTGTGATTTAAAATGACATAAAGTCTTAACAGATAAAAAAAAATCAACACTCAATTAAACTTGTTTCGTTTGTTAAATGTAAAAGGTTAAAAGTAAACCCAGCTTGCCATTAGCAAGGTTCTACCGGCCTATATAAATTTCAATACAAAAATATAATTTAACTGCATAAAAAAAGACTGCAAAGTAGATGGACATAACTCAATTCAGTGACACTCTCTTATATTAAGATACTTTATAGTGTTTATTTTTGTTTTCATTTATAAAATATTTTATTTTATTTTTGCAATAAAACTTGTTTATTAAGAAAATTCACAACACTTTGGAGCATAGTACAAAAAAAAATACTATCTCTAGAGAGTAGGTATGTCTTAAGATAGATTGTTATGCAAACAACACTTGCCTGCAGATACATGAGAGGCGAATGTTACATAAAAAAAAAAAAAAAAATTGGTAAACAACTATTCAAGTTATCTGCACACATGCGACTGTAGATGCTACACGTATCTACAAAAAGATAGAGATACTTTGGCGCGTAGGTAAGTTGAAAACAAGACTATCTACTATCTCTGGTGTGTGTTTTTGTTTTGAAAACAAAAAATATATAGTAAATAGCGAGATACTTTAGTTTTTTTTTTATTATTATTATTATGTATTCAGATTGTAGTATGCATCATAGTTTGTTTATCTCATTGGGGGCTCGACTTGATTTCCGTTGTTTTTATTATTTTTCATAAATATATGTACATACCTAACTTGTAGATACGTTTTATTGTTGGCACGGATATTTTTTTCTTGTGGCTTATTGTCATGTGCAAGTCGTTATAAGGCTTTCAACAATAATAAGTTGACGTGATGAAATATCCTAACCAAAACAATGTTTTCAGCACATGCCATTGTTTTGAAGTTTTTGTTTTTTTGTTTCGATATGTTTTGGTTAACATTTAGGCCTTAATAATAAAAAAAAATAAATCAAATGAGTAAATTGAGTTGATAAATATTACAGCTGAATACTTATCTTTGCAATTAGTTACTTTCTTCGAATTCCTATTTAGGATGATGGTTTTAAAAACATTTTAATATACATTTTGCAAAAATCATGCAACGAAATCTTTATCGAAAAATTTCTTTGTAAATTTGGTACGCTGTATGCAGTTATATTGGAGCAGCAGATTGGAGACGTTTCCACACATTTTTCACGCACTTTGTACTGTCCGAAATATTAGTTTTACCAAAGAAGAATTCATTTTTATTGTTTTTTTGTATTATTCTATTTTGTATTTGTTGATTTTTTTATCGTTTGTTATTTTTTTTTTGTAATTTGACAGAATATTCCTTGAATATTTGTCATTTGTATTTTCGTAAGTTTTTCGCTGTTGACGTAGAGACTAGAGAAAAAATTTCGTTTCGCTTCAGCTGCGATCTTGTTTTGTCTTAAGTCACTTAAAAGGTTTGATGACCCTCTTAAATTTGCACCAACAAAGATATAGGGCAGAAAAGTTTCCAAAAAATAATTTTTCTCTAAAACCAAAATGCCAAAATCTCAAAAATCATATGTAGTTCCAAAATCGTCTAAATTCCAAATTACAGAAAAACTTTCTGGTCAAGTATATTTTATGGCAAACCAATTTCGATTTTTACTTGCAATGTATGATTTTCTTGAAACTTGGTGGTTAAGGGTCTTTGGTGATTCTCTAGAGGGGAAATTGAAATTTTTTTTTAGGACCAAAACTAACGGTAGTACCTGTCATATAGCCATTAATTAAAAGTTAACTTTTTTCGAAAACGGCTCTAACGATTTTGATTAAAATTTAATTTTTGACTTTCTCTTAAACGACTTAACCAATTTTGATGAATTTTTTTTTATTCGGAAGCAGAAAGAGAAGAAATTATTTGATATGAAAATTTTCAAAAATGTAATTTTTGGATTTTTAAAAAATCTTTCAAAATTTCTTCTTTTTTTTTTTAAATCAAATTTTTGAAAACTGTATTTTTTGAAATTTTGGGTTTAGATGTGTAATAATATTATCTTGAAAATGGCGTACCAACTTCATTTTTAAACGAGGTCTGAGAATTTGTATATATGTACAAAAAATAAGTATTAAAAATGTACTAAAAAAGAAAATAATTTTTCTTTTCTAAGCCATTTTTATGATTTTTCTGACATTTTTCCATTGAAATTTGGCAGAACATGGTGTTTGGCATTTTCACTACAAAATTGGAATTTATCCACACATATTTCTAGTTTTTAAATCCTCCAATTGAATAAATTTAAATTTTTCTTCCCAACACAATTTCGACATTTTAGAATTGATTTGTTTGTTTTTAATTTTGTTAATTGATTGAAAATTTGATATTTGAAAGTAAGCAGAGTGTATCTGTTTCGTTTGAAAAAAAACCTTCTGTCTTTTTCATACGAAGGTAATTAAAAGTATAAAAAAAAAGAAAGAAAGTGTTTTTGAACAAAATGGATTATTTTAATTTTTCTTGTTTTTTTTTTTTTTGCAGGAGGTGACAATCTTCAAAAGATCGGATTTGTTTAAATTTGTTCTTTTTGATCTTATGTTTTTTTAAATCTTACTCAAATAAGCAAACACAAGTTTAATTTTTACTAAGCTAAGCTTCTCTCATAGTTAAGTTAATCCTCCAAAACCTTAGACTTCAATGAAATCAAGGTTCAATTTAAATATTAAAATTTTTAACCTTAATTGGCGCCCATTCAGGGAATCATTCTTTTTTTGTTTACTTATTTTATGTTTGTAGTTTTTACACTTGAACAAAAGTAGCTACTTATAAGCATTTAACTTCATTACTACAAAAAAAAAATTAAAACAAAAAAAAACAAAGTTGATTACATTTAAGATTAATCGCTTCTGAATGTAAATTTGTATCCATGAACTTTTTTTTTTTTTAATATTAAATTATATCAACAACTCCACACCGCATTTAATTCCTGTCAAGATATAACATTTTTTTGTTGTTGTGTACAACAAGCTTAATGATGTAAATATAAATATTTACCTCAAGTGTCAGGACATAATATGAGTGAATGAAAATCAAAAGCCCTTAATTGCATTTAACTGACAACCTCCCATTGCATTTTAATAATTTATTATGAAAGAAGTTGAAGGGGAAAGAAGAATGAAATGAAATGAAAAATTATAAAATGACGGTTAATAGTGCCAGAGAGGTGTGATGAGTGACTTGTGTCGTGTGTGTGTGTCTGATGTTGAAAGTGTCAAGAGAAAAAAAGAGGAAAAATCAGTTAAGGAAATATTGAAAGGAATATAAAAACAAAAAAATATTAAACCAAAAATTACATCATTTAAATGGGTTCAAGTTAACAAATAGTTAAAAAAAAAAAAAAAAGCAATTGCCTTATTATTCTCGGGTGTTAACTTTTTATGATAACTTCTCTATTAGCTTCCAAAAAGGTTTAAAGTAGGATTTGTTTTTATTGCCTGTTAATGGGAAAAACATTCATGAACTCTGAGTCAAACTAATAGACACACGCAACAAGTGGATTTCGCTAAATAAGCTATTTTTTCTACTATAAAGTAGGTTTATGTTAACCTTTGAAAGGAATATTATGACACTTTTTTGTTGATGTTAATTAAATTTTATGTATGTTTTCCTGTTTACAATAATTAATGTTTATTTTTTCTAAAATTATTACTTTTAGTGTTACTTTCTTCAAGGGCTGATTTCATTTTAACATTCTATACCGAATCACTTTTTGAATAATGCAAAATTGAACTTTCGACTCTGGTTCAAGACTGACGTTTTATTTCACAATACCATTAAAATTCGCTATCAGAACCTAAATACATATACAAGAGTATTTCGTTCAAATTGTTAAAACAATGGAATTGTAAAAGAAATACCCAGACAATGATTTTATTCGGTAAGAATTTATTTTTAATAATTTTTATTGATTTAAAGTTGATAAGATCTTATCAAACATTATGGTTGCCAAAACAAAGAAAAAAATTAATTTTCTGATTTTTTCTGTACGATATTTAAGTAAAAACGGTTCCAAGTGTTAAAAAAATAACATTTCAAAAGTTTTGACAAAAATCGATTGAGTTTGACAATTTTCTGAGAAAAACTCAGAAAATAGTATTGTAAAATTCACCATTAACTTAACTTACACCAAATTTATTTACAACCGCTAAAACTTCAATAATTCAAAACTGTTTTACTGGTGGTATTCGTTCTGAACGATATGCTCGAAAAAAACATAATGCAAAAAAAAAAAATAGATAATAGGACTACAACTGCTGTAAATTGCACCAACTAATTTGCAATCGGAATTCAGCGAAAAATAGTACGGCGAGGCAAGAAAGAAAATTTAGTACCACAGAAAAACAGGTTGAATATCGCGGCAAAAAGCGAAAAACATAGCAAAAAAAACGCTTGAAAATAGCGAAAAACAACAGAAAAACGTAAAGAATTATCGTGAAATACTGCAGAAAATGGCATGGTAAGCAATGATCAATCACTTAGTTCCGAGAAAAAAAGTGGAAAATACCCCGGAAAAGGGAAAAAAGTTGCAGAGCATGGAAACTTGTTGAAATTCGATGAAATACCATGGAATGCTTTGGCATACCATAGAAAAAAGCACAAAATACTGGTTAGAAAAGCCTTATTTTGACGGCTTACAACGCCTTATTCCACGATATTCCACTCCTATCAATTTGGAACCTCAAACGAGCTATTATAAACTCTTTCGTAACACACACTTTGTATTTACCACACTTTTTCCGTGAATTTTTGAGTATTTTATTTGGCAGCCGAAGACTTAATTGCGAATTTACACGTTTTTTTTCGTGGTATTCCACGATGTTTTCGTCATTCTTACATAACAAAAAGCCGGGTTAGCTAGTATGTATGTATATACACGAATCTTCAAAAAATATAAATTCAATTTTGTGGCACGACTAGATCACGAAGAATCAAAGCAAAGTGACTGACACTATCAACAAATTTTCATGGCAACTAGTACTCTTGGAGGTTTTGTCAATTCCTTCCAAGAGGCAGTACCTACCCCTAAAAAAAAAAACAAGGACCCATAGGGTGGGAAACGAACCCAAACCTCCGCTCAGTGGTTCTTTGTATGAGTTTTATTGATAAAATTCATTTTGATGGTAATTTCTTGACGAAAATTGATGAAATTTGTTAAAGAAATACGAGTGCTTCCTCTAGGAGTTGAAAAAGGGAATGCTAGACAATTCCAATTTAAACATCTAGACTATTTGAATGATACTCCGATGTATGCTTACTCTCTCAAAGGATTTTGGGTCTCCATAAAATGACAACAAGGATGAAGGAAGAAGGAGAAATTGTGGAACTGAAAATTAACACATCAAAACAAAAATGATCAGCCTAGGAAGTCGGAAGTAAATCATCTGTTAGAGGCAATATTTCTAGACAACCGATAGAGACAGTAGAAGACTTTCCATATTTCTGGAGAGTTCTGTCTCTACCAAAGGTAGAAATGAACAAGACATCAACAGCCGTATTGAGAAGGCAAAAGACTGCGTTTGGAATGCTGTCCGAAATATGGAGAAATAATTCTATCAGCTCAAAGACCAATCTGAGACAATTAAATCCGTTCTTTTTTGGGGCTGTAGCAAGTGGAAAAAACTTAACTTATATCACCAGAAAGTTGCAAACGTTCGTCAATTGGTGTCTACAAAACATCTTAAGGGATTTTATGTCCCAATACGAACAAGTGTTGGTTGCACCTAGTCTCTTATTTGCAAGTCACGCTGGCCACTTCAAAATTTTATAAAATTTACCAAACAATAAAAAATTTCTCTATCAACTGTAAGTCCGTTTATTGTTCTTAACTAACACTGAAAGGGAGGTGCCTATAGTAAAAAAAACTACCGTCTTTAGCTAAACACTAAACAAATCAATAAAAAAAAGAAAACATAAAACCTAACTTATCTTATCAGTTATCACCATGAACGCTATGAATCATAAGCGCCAAGTTATGAACTTTAAACTTTATTTTGTTATCAATAATCTCCCTCAAAAAAAATGAAAAAGATGCCGCGAATTTGTTTGCTAGTTTTTTTCCATTGTCACGCACGAAAAAAAAAAAAACAAATAAAGCAAACTAGAGCAAAAAAAAAACTTGAGTATCGCAAATAAAACTTTTATAATCTGTATGTTTTTGTTTTCCCACAATAAGAATTGTCAAGGGAAAACAAATTCATTTAATTTAGATACGTTAAAAATAGTTTCTCCATCCAAATTTTTCCATCAAACTGAATAAGAAATCGCAAATAAATGGTCATTAATTTTTGCGACAGGTGAAACTTTAAAATCTCCAAATTCACGTCACAACCCAACAAACAAACAAAAAAAAAAATTTAAGGCCAAACAAAATGTTAATGTGCGGTAAGAGAGAATATATCTCCATAAATGGTAAAATCGATATTTTATTCATGAGTGAGAATTTAAAAAAAATCTTCCCAAAAAAATTCTTACCTTGACTTCAATGTGAAGATAGTACTGGCAACTCGTTGGAATAGCGACAAATCTTCACTAAATGGCATAAATACACTCGGGAAAGCTACCGGATGATTGGGATTACCAATCACTTCATGCGTGGTGATATAAGCACCACCTGGAGTAATTCCAATAAGTGGCGCCCTAAATTTATGCGCAAAAGCATTCATCAATGCTGGCCCCGACCAATCTACCAAAACTGCACCGTACTCTTCTTGGGCATGATTTTTGGCCAAAAGCCCTTGCATTTGAGGTGATTTTAATTCTTCATCGGCAACAGTTCGCATCACATGGAATACCGTCAGTAACATATCCGATCCACTCATCATGTTCTCTTGATTTTTGAGCATATTCAAAACACTCAAGCGATGTGCGAAACTCAGATCAATTAATTCGATTTGTTCGTGGGACACTGACCCCCCACTAGACGCAGATAGATTGACGAAATTCTCAGGATCCGTTGTGACGATGGTTAGATTGTGACCACGTTTGGCTAGCGATTCAATTAGGGGACGAAAGACGATTTGATGATCGCGCAGGGGAACTGGTAGAATTACCAAAAGTCGTTCGCCACTCGTGAATTGAACACCGGTGGCAGCGAGTAGCACAAAGGTGGTGGCAAATAGAAACTTCACGAACAAAGACATTTTTTCCCCCAAAAAAAAAAAAAATTATTAACACAATTTTATAGTTTTTCTTTTAAATGAAGATATTTGTTTGATTTTCTTTTGTATTTAGATACTGCACTGTGAGTTTATTTTGCTGATTGTATTTCACTCAAAATTACGATTTTTTCTTCTTTTATTTTTCTTTAAAATAATTTTTTATAGTTTTAAAACAGCACCTATCTCAACGATATACAAACTAAAACTGATCGTGCAGCATGTTCAGGCAGGGCATAGTCATTTGCCGCACACATTGATACATTCAAAGCCAACAGATACATTTTGAGTGTAGATACAAAAATATTTGAGTGTATTTTTTGAGTTTTTTTTTGTACCTTTTCTTCTATTTTCCTTGTAATTCATAACAAAGAAACGAAACGAAACGAAAAAAAAAAAAATAATAACAAAAGGGAAAACAAAACAAAAATTCGTTATCTTTTTTTACGAAATAGAAATTATAATGATGGCGGGTGCTAAACAGTAGGAGGAGGAATCTTGACTAAAATTGGATTAGAATTTTAAGTATAAAAGGAAGTCTTGAGGGGGTGGAAAATTGCCTCGAGCAGATTCACTTCGTCTACATCGATTGTGAACTTAAAGTAATTGTGGCTGACTGGTGAAGGGAATTATGGGAGTGAGGACTGAGGAGTAGCATTTGAATATAAAAGGGGAACAGACAAAAAAGTTGATTCAATAATCCGTTTAAAAAGTTCAGTGCTGGGTTGGATTAATTTGCTTATAATTTTGTTGAAATAGGATAGAAAAACTCTTTTTGTTTTTTTTTATATTCTTTTTATGTTATCACGTTTTGTAATTGCTAACAACTGAAGGAAATTTAGAGCTTTTGAGAATGAGGAGATGAATTTTACATTCGTGTCAAAAACTCTAAATGCCATCTAAAAATGGAAATGGGTAAGAAGAAATTTTTTAAAACATTTTGCGTTTCAGAAACCACCCAACCCAACAAAAATAAAATTTTAATTGGCTTACAGATGGGTTTGGGGAGCCTTTGGACGACCATTTCCAAGTAAATGAACAAAAAAAGTCGTGCATAGAGATTTGTAAACTTCGTTACCAATTTACCGGAGCAGTTTTGATCAGTGGAATTTGAATACGTTTTGAAAAATAAAAATTTCAAATACTTTTTTGAACTAGTAAAGCTAAAAAATGTAATCACATTTTCCTTGGGCGAAGTGGGGGCCATTTTGGGCCACTCTCCCCTACTGACTTTGGAAAAGGAGTAAAAATCCCTGCACTCGAGTAGCGGACAACCTATAGGCACCTAGTTACTAAACATACTCTAAACGAAGCACAAATTTACGTGAGTAAAGCAGTGACTTTCATAATGGTTATATGGCTCAAAAAGAAAGTTGGAGACAAAACGTAGCCTTGAGGCATTCCAGATTATATGCTTTTCTACGTATACGGATATGGAGGTCAAATACTGTTTTGCATCTTTTCGGAAATAAACCTCTGAAGAATACAATAGAAATGAAAAAGCTCAAGCAGCTGTTGTTTTGGCATTGAGGAAGAACACCTCTTTAGAAAAATGGCTCCGATACTATTCAAACCACGCAGAATTTTTGTTTATTGTGAATTCTGATCTGCTAGTACTAAGTCTTTTTAAAAAAAATCATTTCTCCTCTAGGGAATCACCAGTCGCTATTCTTTTAAGTAACAGTTCAAAATTAAATTAGAGACTTAAAACGAACTTCATAAATTAAAGAATTGTTTATTTTTTTTTCTTTCGAAGCAATAACTAACCTTTAAGCCACCTACATTCTACATTAGGTACTATGTCGGAAGTAAAGTACACATTATAAAACAAAAATCGCTAGTTGATTAAACCACACAGTAAAGGGATCAAGAAGATTGCTTAAGTTCTAAATTAATCTCTTTGAATTTTAGGTCATAATTTGTTTTTTTTTTTTTTTTTGAAAAATGTTTCATGCTTACCGACCCATATTTTTCAATAAATGAACAGATGAACACACATTATTCAAGCGGAATAGATTCAGCTCCAGAGATAAGTTGCTGTAAATTAAAAAAAAAAAAAACGTTCAAATTAAGAAGTAAACATGTTTACTTGTACCACAACAAGTATAAATAGTACAAATTTGTTTTCTGTTATTTATAATTAAAAAATGTATTATGATAAAATAAATCGCATTTTGAATTATTGTTTATGGTTTAAGTTGTTGTTGTTTTCTTGTTTTTGTTTACTTTTTTTTGTTTTAAAGATACTTTCAGCCAAAGAGATGACTTTCAAAAGCTATTGCTTCATGTTAAAAGCTTTTATAAAAAAATTGTTGTTCTCCTAAAATTATGCCACAATTGAAATGAATTTTCAAATTCAAACAAATTGAAAAATCCAAGAAAAAATGTGAAGTCTTAGGTATTAGTACAGTCAAATTAGACGAATGATCGGGGGAATATAAAAAATAAATATTACCTGGGCTCTTATAACGCAAGGCTAACGATAAAAGATATCGTTTTCGACGTCGATAAAGCGTTTTTGACCATGTTGTGTCACGAAATTTTATTGGCAAACCTTAGATTCGGATTCAGCACCCCTAAAAACATAAAGTTGCATGAAGGAAATCAAAACTACCCAAATCTTTCGTAGCAAAAACACAATTCGACATCCAAATTTTGTGATGCAACATGTTCAAAAATTAAAAAAAACGCAAAGTTTTTAAACGATTTTGCAGTTTTTTAAAAATGTTACCATTAAGGAATAGTTTTTGGCTGTACAACTATGTTCCCAAGTGTTCAAGAAAACCAAATTTTCCATACCCCTTAAGTTTTCAAAATATGCCTCTTCAAACTTAATAAATTTCTGAGACCTCAAAAATGTTTAGTCGTATCTATGCAATAAAAATAATATAGCTTTTTCAAACTGCCATTTCCCTAAAATTTTCACAACAATGCCCTCATAATTGTTGAAAAGCACCAACAAATATCTTTCATGTGTAGCCCACCATTTAAAAAAAAAGACACCGATATAACTGGCGCCCAAGAGGTATTTTCTCAATTGTGTTTCCTACGGAGGGCAAGCTACCAGGGAAGTGAGTGCTAAGCAGCTCTTCTTTTGCTCTTCATTTTCAGTGTAAAAATGTCATCAAGCTTTCGAAGAGATAACGATTTAGAAGCATAATCGATAGTTTTACAGAATTTAAAAGAAAATTAACTTCAAAATCTCCTTCAACTCTTGCAATTTGTTGGTAATTCCAAAAAGGTATCTCCTCATTTGATCACTTTTCACCTGAAGCATCATTATCTTCTTCTTCCCTTGATACAATTTTTTCCACCCATTTTATAAAAAAATATTCTTCATCATTTAAATTCCAATTCATCTATTTATAGTTTACCTCCCATCTCATAAATCTCAGAAACGTTTACCCATGGACATTTTCCCTAATTTTATGTTCCAAAAGGAGGGACACTTATTAAAATTTGTGCCATCACATAGTACCATCACACCAACCCTATACCCTACACACAAAGAAGATACCTATTTTTATAAAAAAAAAAATACAAAATATTTCACATCTCTCCCACATTCAATTTGTATGAAGCTATCCTCTAGTCTATACACTAGGTATGGAAGACTATGTATTGTGTGGCAACTTACCAATTTGCTCCCCATCTTAAGTGGCTAAAAATAAACCACAAAACCAAGCGTAACGAATGACTCCTGATTTATATAGGATATGCCCCATCAAAATCAAGGCAAAATAAAACGCACAATCGCACACACTACCGGATGACTAGGTACCAGCACAGCACCACCGTACCGGTATGATACTTGTTCCGTTTCTGTGATGAATTCAGTGATAGGATAACATTAAATACAACACAAGTTGACATTTGACATTTTCTTATCATGATGGATTTTAACAAAATAGTTTGCTGGATGGCAAATAATATTTATTACTTCTGTTTTCTGTACAAAGTGGGTGTAATTGAGTAAAAAGATAATTTAATCCTTGTAATTTAAATCCTTGTGAATAAAATTGAAAAAAAATGGGAAAATGTTATTTTCTCTAATTGCTTCAGAAGATTGTAAGGCACCACTGGGATGGTTCAATGTTAACTTTTTTTTACAAAAGTACATTCATCAGGTACAATGGTGGACCTGGATTTTACCTACAAAACCAACTTCTGCTTGGGATTCAATCCCTCTGTAAATTCCTTAAAATGATAATAATAAAGGAACACCATATTTGTACGAAAATTGACTTTAGTGAACAAAAATTTCACACAAATCGCAACAAAATTATAAGAATTGAAAGCAACAAATAGTTTTAACAAATATTTTATAGTTTTTTGGAACAAAAAACGTAATAAAGGCATAGAAAGTTCTGTAATAAAGGCATAGAAAGTTCTGTGGCACAGCCTAAAAATAGGTGACAAATTGACACTGAAGTGGCACAGCAGTAATACTGCTGCTGACCCACTTAAAAATTTCGAAATTGAGCGTGAAAAGTCGTTCAAAAAACCTAAGTATTTCAAAGTTCTTTCACCAGTATTTTTTTCCAAAGTATTGCGCGTTTTTTAAAATGATATTTCGCATATGGGCCAAAATGATGGAGGTGGAAAATTTTATGTTCAGTTTTTTTTTTTTAATCAAAATTACATTAAATTAAAAAAAAATTCACATATTTTTTTTAATAATTTTTCATGGCTTCCTTATGCTATTCGCCGCGGTTTTCCAAAATCTTTCATATGTACTTTGCACTTCTTTTCAAGATAATCCACCTTTTTTACCGCAGCAGTCCACGGTATGTCAATTTTTCACGCTTTTTTCACAATATTCTAAGATTTTCTCCGTCGGTTATTGAATGAATTTTCAAGCGGTACTAAGCGTTTTCTTCCATGACTTTAAATATTATTTTTCCTTGTATTCTGCTATCACCAGGGGAACCGTAATTTTTCCACGGTATTCTGCGTTTTTTACTGCACAATCCGTGATATTTCGCACATTTGTCTGCTTTATTCCGTGACTACAATACTTTACGCTTTTCAGGCTGTAAAAAGTTCTATTTCATGACTTCCGTTTTTTCATCAGTGCAGTGGTCCGCTTTTTTTTCCACGATATTTACGCTTTTACAGCGATATTCTCCGGTATTTCGCATTATTCCGCGACTTCACGCGCTTTTGATTATTTTCACAATATTTTGCAATCTTTCACCAATATTTTGCATATTTGTCTGCGACTTTCCACAATTTCTTCCCCAAATTTTTGCACTTATGTACAAAAATACAACTGATACCACACCAACTCCAATAAAGGCCTACAAATGGGTTCATTTTACTGTGGGTTTTGTCGAAGATACAGGCTTTTCACATTTCTTTTGTAAATTGCTTTTTGCAAAGCAAATCTTGTTTCGCAAATTACATTTACCTTTTTCAAAGCAAATCTCGTTTCGCAACTGTTCAAATAACTTTTCTTAATACCTTTTCGGACTTTCCGCTATGAGCACATTGATGATTTAAAGAACCTTACAATTCAATGCTGCGGAACCGTAATTTCACGGGAAACTTTGCAAATATTTATAAATATGAAAAAGTAATGTTCAAACCTTGACAATTTTGCTAAAATATGCCCTGTTTCCTTTTTGATTTCAATTGCATGCTCTCCACGAATCTCTAATTTCAAAATTAACTTCGCAAACTATGTTTCGCAAATATTTTAAGCAAATTTGCATTTACGAAAAATCTTGCAAAATTACAAAATTGGAATTGGAAAACATGCGAACATTTTCTATCAGGAAAACAACAAATGGCAAACAATTGCGAAATTGGTCTTTTTTTAAACTTTGCAAAGTTGCGAAATATGTAGTTTTTTCCCTTAAATTGCGAAAAAAAATTAATTATTAACAACTCGGGCCCTTTCGCCTAGAACCCCAAAAGTTTCGTAACCTGTTTTCCTTGTGTTTCGCGGCTAAATTGATTCCTATATCATCACCGTCAAACAACACAAAGACAAAACAAAAACACTATAAAATCTCTCTTTGGAGAGAGAAGTGAGTTATGAGTGCGGTGGCGGCAAGTTTTCATCTTTGCAATAATGTTTACATACAAATTAAACATGCTAATAAATTCTGGTGATGATTCAAGAAAATATAAAAATAATTTTTTTTTTGTTTGTTTATTCTATCCAGAGAGTGAAGATTTTCGATAAGAAAATTATTCACTGCAGAGCACGTCGTCGTAGGCGGTAGAATTGTATATTTTTTTCTTTTAAATTCTAGGTGCATCTATGATGATGGGAACAACTTCTATAAAGTATGTCCATATTTGTCATACTGGTGCCTCACAGTTACTTTATGTTGACATATAAGTACATCGAATAAAGGTATGAGGTAAGCTGATAGAAAACATTAAATTTCCACACACAACAACAAAAAAAAAAGAAACAAAAAAGTAGGTATTTGAATTCCGGTGTATTATGATCTTTCCATTTTGATGAGCATATTGTGGAATTGGAATGGTTGGTATACATCCATCTGGGGTATAGATGCAAATTATAAAATTGTCATTTGAAATTGAAAACCATCAGAGAGATACCTTACCTACCTAGTGGCAAAGTGTAATTGTGAATTCAAATTCAGTGCTTTTTCAGATATAGTAGAATACTGAAAAGACACATATTGAGATGAAGATGAATTGTTCAATGTACATATTCTAATCGGTTTTGGGAAAACTCACCAAACATTTTTCAATCTATTTGGTCATAAAGTTGAGGAAGAACGGAGTCAGGGGGGCTATTTATGGAGGGTTCGCATCATATGAAGATGAATGATGCATTTGCGTATGGATTAGCACACTACCTTACCTAAAATTGAATAGATTCTGGGAGCAGATGGAAGTAACTGCACTCAAACAGGAATGGTTGACAGAGTCGCTTTATAGCTTCTTGGTTCTGCTTGGTCTATTAAAGGGGTTCACATGACGAGCTTCCCGGACGACCAGGAGAGGTACGGTGGAATTCTGTTTTGTCGGCAGTACAGTGTTTTGTTTGACACTTTTACTTTGTGATATTTAATTTTATTCATTAAGGATGCAAAATAAATGTCGGTAAATTCTTCGATCACAATAATACACTTTAACCCTTTACTGTTTTCTAATTTCAAAACGTAATGATGCTTTTGAGCCAGTTCAAATCTTGAAATAACCTGCACGTGTTCGGTTAAAAGAAAAATCCAGCAGTTATTCAGACTTTCAAGACACAACTGTGATGCCAGCAGAATATGCGCAGCCCTAAACCTTGAAAGAATGCATTTTACAGCAACAACAAGTGGATATGGTGATTTGACACGGTTGACTGTGAGACTAACACAACTGGCCAATATTAGGAACTCAAGTTTTCATAAATTTGTACTGCCTTGTCCTACTTTGACATAAGTGTTGACTGTAAAACTGGTTTTTAAAGTTGTCCATCAGTTTACGAATCCTAATCAAGTCGATATATGTATGGTGTCCACATTCGCTGTCACACACTGTTTTTATTTGTGAGTGAACTTTGTTATCATAATCGCACTACATTACCACTTTTTTATTAAAGCCTATTCACAGTTGGCACCATTTGATATTCTGAAACATTTGCTTTACTTTTGTTGCCTCTTTTACCTTCAGCTTTCTCTTCCAAAGGAGCCTAGAGACACGCGATGAATTTACTTGCAGGAAACCGTTTTTTATTACTAATTATTTAGTAACTAGTAGTAGAGAACGAGGATTTAAAGGTTCGCAGAAAAAGGGTGGTCTTATGTGTGAAATGGGTCAAAAGGTAAGTACGAGAGGACCCATTTCACAGACGTCCAGCAGCCTGCTTCGGTTTTAAAAATCTTATGGGAGCATTCCCACAAGTCGACCAAAATCCAGTGTCGGTAAGTTGGCTATTGTTTAATAGCCCCCACTCTATTTCTACCATTTAAGGACACGCACTTGCATCAAAATTTACTATTACCACATAGCATCCACTATTGTCATCAATAATATTGTGAAACAGAGACTCTGGAAATCTCTCTTCTGCATAAATGCATGATATCCATATCCGCATACAACCGCACTTCACCACCACTACAAACGTACATACATATGTATGCAGAGTGTACCTCTCTACGAGTAACTATCATTTTGTACAAAATGAAATCTGGTGAAGGATGCTTTTCCAATGAATGATAGATACATTGTGGAACAGTACCAGAGTGGAAACTTTCACTTTTTGTGAATGAATTGTGATATGATGAAACTTCAAGCATATGCACTGATGTGGGTTTTCGATTACGAAGATTCCACACATATCACACATATCACGATGAAGGATTTTGGTTTTAATTTTTTTTTTTTTGTAGTAGTAGGTCAAAATGACAATGGAAAATGTGGGAAACAATTTAAATTTGATAACATTGTGACTTGAAATAATTGGTGTCAAGTTTATCAAAATATTAGGTATACACACTTTAGGTCGCATTTTAACAACTGGATTACATTGTTGAGGGAGGATTAATTGTGGCTTTTGTGAACAAATATTTGCATCCTTTTACATAAATTCCTGATAAAATTTCTATGACATTTTCAACACTTCACAAAAATATTTAGAAATGACAAGCTGAAATTTAGATAGCCATATCCCTGAACAACGTAAATGGATCAACCGAACTGTTTCGAATGTGTCGCTTGCACGTAATGATAATGTAGTTTGAAGTCCATAAGGAGAAGAAAATTAAGAAAAATTACGCAATGTTTTATTCGAGTTATTTTATCGCAGAACATAGCTTCGAACGCAGAAAATAGCTAATATTGCAGGACTCTACCTTAATTGCTTCGTTTGTTTTGAAGGCCACTCCTAGGCAATATATCAGTTAGAGGCTTTTGATAGGAAGGGTGACAGCTATTAGTATAGGGCATTGGCCAATAGGCGAGGATGCAGCGAAACTTGATATAGCGAACAATTCCCGATATTGTAGTTGGAAGGTGATATAATAACATTTGCTCTGCAAGTATCCAGCCATATCCCAGACTACCTTACCGACCTTTCTAATAAAAGAATTAAACATTTAATAATTTTCCTAAATAAGTCTCAATGACTTTAACATCAAGCAACGGAAAAAAGGTTATAGCCGAGTGATGTTCACAGAAAATCATACGAGTATGATACTTCTACATCGCAAGCTTGTTTCAGACACAACGATGTACCGAATAGAAGCCGATGAAGACATCATACGAAATTTTGCTATACGGAAGCGAGATTTCGGCTGATGCACTGTAAATAGAAAAGTACCGGAACCAGATGGCATCGGTACAGAGACGGTGTCCGAGCCAGCTGTTCTGGTAATCGCAGGTTTGACGCCAATAGACCTTCTGGTAGCACAACAAAAGTACGCACACGAAAAGAAAGCGGAAATTGTAGCGACAGCGGCGATGACGGAAGCAAAATCGCTCACACAACGTAAGTGGCAGGAACGGTGGGAGTCTGAAAGCAGAGGGCGCTAGACTGCGAGACTTATCGGAGATGTAAACGAATGGAGTAACCGGAAATACGGTGAAGCGAACTATTACGTCACCCAATTCCTCACAGCAGATGGGAATCGCCACGAATCACCACGCCAGAATCTAAAAAGAAACATAGGAGAAATCAGGCAGGATAACATCATCCAGAAGATGCTTGAGAATGAAGAGCAATGGATGCGAATAACCGCGTATCTCCGAGACCATCAAGACACTTTTGGAGGTTTAGCCGGTATGCCAAGGTTGAAACCCCTAGGAGAGCCCGGCACACGAGGAGGTATGGATGCCTTCTTAGGGTGCGTAAACCATTCCTCCAAGTTAAAAAAAAAAACTGAATAGAAGCCAAAGCTTAAACCAACGCAGCGGCCAGCATGTAAACGTAATCAAGCAGAAACAAAAAGGAAATACGCGACAATTATTCACAGTTAACCTTTTGAGCAAAAGAGGATTTCTTGTTGCTTAGGATTGCTGTCCATCCAATTAACGATGACTGCTTTTTAATCGAATCATTCATTTTAAGCCTTAGATCGTGTTTTCTGTTAGACGAACTCGATTTCAGGGTCTGCGTTGCCGAATGGAAAGTGGAACCTAAGATAACAGCCGATTGCGTGATAGGCCGGTATGCAGACGATAACTTTACTGGCCGATGGAAAACATACACCATTCCATTACCAATCTTGCGCAAGTATGTCACCGGTGTAGGCTTAGACCAACAGTCTTCCATGACCTCCCTGGTCTTAAGTGATCACAGTTTTGGTCTTCCTTGATCAGAACCACACTTAACCACAAAAAATCACAAGAGTTATGGTATCAAAATGGCACTAACCAGCGCTAATTGGGCTTTTTGAGGCATCAGAAGTCATCATTTCTACCTTCCAAGGAAGTTGTACCAATAAAAGGCGTTTATACTTGTGCAGCAGTGAAGCTGCATTTAGAAGACCGCAAGTCTAACAGACATATCGTTGAAATTGTTATTATCATTAAATTATGTATTTTCCCGATAACCTATTTTACCTTAACATTGTGAGTCTATGGTTACGTTAAGTTTTAAACGTTTTGTTACGTTACGTTACGTTTTGTTATGTTCCGTTACATACATTACGTTACGTTACATAACACCATTCTACATTTTGTTACATTACGTACAATCTACTCGTAACGATTTATTTAAAAAAATAAACTCAACATGAAAAACATCTATCGAGAACTACTCATTATAATTTTAATATTCTATCCATTTTTTTGTGACTTTTTGTTTTCAATCCTTAATCCTTCCATTTTTAAAAATATTAGCTTCTATTTCTCATTTCCTTGTTTACCAAATATTGACATTATTGCCAATTCCCTATACAGCTTTCCAGTTCAGTTAGTGAAACCAAATTGAGTGTATGTCAGCAAAAAACCAAAAACAACAAAAAAAAGATCTTTTAAAAATTTAAAATTCCATTATGTGGCTCTTGGCTAGATATATTTGCGCTTGAAGTAACTGAACTATTAGTTTTTATCTAATTTCCCAACTTCATCCTCAACCAAAACTGAATGAAATACTAAATTTTGAGAGAACGAAAATAAATCACGAAAAATAATTAAAAAAAAAAAAAGGAAAATAAAAAAAAAACAAGTACTTCCAACGAACTTTACTCAACGAGTTTATACAGCTCTTACAGAGCTGAAAGCGACAACAAAACACACACTAAACCATCAAACTGCTGCTATAGTGTTAGCCAAAAAAAAAAAAAAACTACAAATAGTTATTCTATCTCTTTTTTTTGTATTTAATTTTTTTTTTTTTTTGAGTTTAAATGTGATTGCATTGGTTTTTGAATTTGTTGGATTAAAAGAGTGAAGAGAGTTCCAAACCAACAACTGCCAACGAAACGGTTGGTGGTGGTGGTGTGGCTGATGGGATGAGTATGGTTTGGTTTGGTTAGTTTGTCAAATAATGTTTTATACATTTTATTTTGTCTCTTGTTGGTGGCGCTGCTGCCTCTAAAGACTGAACTGACATCAAAACGCAAACGCGTGCGATACAATCGAGTAAAGTGTCATTTTCTTTTGTTTGTTTAATTCTAACAAACGGACAAAATGATATATATTAGGTCAGGGTTGTGACTGACGGGACCGGTCACAAGGCGCGAACTGGAATAAATAGTTTGTGGGCTCAATTTTATGTCATCAAATTTAGACACAGAAAATATATACTATAATAGCAGTGTTTTATTGGCAAACTTTATACTGAGCAACAAATAAAATTCTAAAACCACTTTAAACTCAACAAACTAAGTACTTACTGACTTTAGAGGCAGAGGGCGCACTGATCCACAAAATGAATGTTTTTGTTTCCAAGAACAAATAAGAGTGCATTCTTAATTCAAATTCATTTGATCTTACAAGCGGTGTTGTGTCTTTGGCTTGCGCCCTCTGTCGTTTACCATACGAAAGCTCATTTGCTGAGCATTGAGTTTACAAATAAAACACAACTAATTTTGAAAGCTCGTCTCAAAATAAGAATGACCAATGAAGAAAACTTGAGTCCCCTGAGCCCACCTCAATTCGCTAATGAATGTGACTGAACATCATTCGTTATACTCATCGCTGAATTTTGAGGATCAGCACAGAAAGGCATTGAAGAAAAAAAAAAACAGAATCGATAAAATTATTATGTGCCGATACTCTAGGTTTCCAGGCCTCTTTTGTAGAGTGGTGATTCTATTTAAACAAAAATTCTAATGAATTACAGCTTCTATCTCCCTGTTAGAATTATTATTCTTGTTTAAAGGTTTGGAAGTCAATATTTTGCATGCGTTCCTCATCCCCAGAACAACACTAATAGAATCTACAAGGTTATTCTACTTTCTGCAACGTAACAGGCTGGTTGCATAGGGACTGCAGTAATTATAAGCTCTTTCAATTAGCCTGATCCCTAGCCGCCTGTCTCCAGTTTTGCAACCCAAGTTGCTAAAGAACAGTTCAAGTATCAAAAATAGCAGGAATGAAGGGGGGCCTACAGTTTTCTGTCGAATCCTAACTGCTATTTTAGATGCACTTTTCGTGACAAGCAGTGCTCTTAAATGATTTGCCAATTCCTTGCAAGAGACAGTTTCTCTAAGAACATGATCCTCGGATCAATGACGCTAAAATTGAATAAATCCAAACACGTATGTGTACCTAAGCCCTGGTTCAACATGAACCTCTAACCGGCCAAAAAGTGAGTTGAAATCTTGAACCAAGGATTGTGTATATAAAACTGACCCTTAGGCAACCAAACCATTAGAAACAAAAAATATCAGCTATAGAGCCTACCTACCACTGATTAGCCTAAGTTTACCAAACCTACATTACCGACTATCGTTCAGAATTTTAGACCACATATGTATATCTATAGGAAGTGGGTGTTCTTGTCAACGTAAAAAAACTGACTGTGTTTTAATCTCAATATATTTGTTATTGATAAAGTTCTTATTGTTCTGTTAAAATCATGAGCTTAAGATGTCTTCTTATCCCTATATATTCCTGACTTCTTATCCTAAAGTCTTCTTTTTCTTGACAACACAAATATGTTAAGACTGTTAAACCACATCCAGGGATCGAACACAAGACCAAAAAAAACACAATCCTTATAATTGGTTTGTTATCCTTTTATCTTTAAAAATGTTTATAAGGAATTTTCTCTTCACATATAATGTATGCACATTCCCTAACTCTTTCTCTACATAGGAAGACTATACGTACTGAGTATCCAACAACCAAAAACCAAACCAGCCAGCCAGCTAAAACCAGGAACCAGCCAGCCACCAACAAACAATATTTTTCCCTCCACAAAATATTCTCAAATTCATATACCTTTTATCCTCTGAAATTTTGTTTCAATTTTTTTCCATTTTTTGTTTTATTTTTACTAATTTTTTGTCTGTTTTGTTTACATAGTATAACCAAAAAAAAATGAAATCCCTCGCCCTGACCTTATGCTCAGAGCTTACCCCAACTACACTCCTGGTGTATATTCAGCATCGTCATATCAGAAAATGATGATGATGATGATATGTATTGTACTATACACTTTAGCCAAGCCGAACCGACCAAAACCCGGTGCCAGTTTTATAAATGGATTTTCTATATCATACCAATACCGGGATACAGAAGAGCACATTACACAAACACAAGGAAATGCGCCGTGTATCTCTTTTTTGGTATTGTAAGTATCTCGACGCTTCGGGCTCCCCTTTTTTTTTTTGTTGTCTTATGACTATCTGTGCTGCTGTTCTATTGTCAGTTTGACCAGACTTTGGGGAAATATTTCTTTTCTTTGAGTAAATCAAAAATGTGTCAGAAATAGAAGTACTTAGGTATTTTCATCAACCTTAAGTGAATCGCAAAGAGCGAATTATGTAAGTTAAAGATATTTTATTGGAAGCCTTCAAGGTTCTCCAGAAGTCAAAAACTTATTCATGCCTATTATGGAATTCGCAATATGCTACTTCCGGGTAATCAGCTTGATTCCCAGTGATCGCATTCGAATTTAAAGCAATTGTGGAACTTGCAGATGAACTATATTACCGCAGTGACGAAATCTGCTAAACAAATCTCAATGATGGCAACAACACATCAGCTGTGTTACGTTACGTTTTTCATTAATGGTAATAGAAGCGAGTTTTGCTATTGAAACCAAATCAAAGCTCAAAGCTTGTACCTTACTGCTGCGAAGAGCCAAGGGTTCTTGGAACACAGAGCAACAGAGAGCTCTTTTGTGTTCCTGGTCATAGTTGAGTCCCAGGTAATCAAAGTTTTGTATGAGCTGACAAGAATAGGATCATCACTTGAACTTTATATTTATATGTAGACTCAACAGTTCAGGCCCCACCCTGTAATCTGTAACAGTTTATCGAGAAGAAAGTTCTAGAAGAAACAGAAGAAAGTCTAGAAGAAACAAAAGGTGGAGTTTGCTTAAAACCTGTGAACCCTGAAGAAGTTTCTCTCACTTATCATGAATAACACTTACCGACACAACCAACTGGGTTACCAAATGAAAAATAGATGAAACTTAGTACGGATGACTTAAGCACTGTATGTGGTGACTAGAAGATCCATGAGAATACTCCTCACTGGCACTACCTTTGTCACTGCACTGCGCTGTGTCATCTGAGAAACAGGCCCTTTGGAAGACTACCTGGAGGAACTTTCTAATACTTCAAGCAAAAACCTGTCAACATTTTAACTGCTAAAAAATCGGTTAATAATTTCTAATGCGCTCGACTTTCACGCACCCAACTGACAGCTCTATTAAAACCTATGTATTCTTAGTGGGGATGATCCTTAGGCAAAATGCGTTACGTCCGTGAAGGCGTTAAGATTAAAACGTTTTTAACGCACTTATCGACTTTGAAGTCGTTCAATGACTTAGAAGTACGTACCCTCAGACTTTTCAGGCCTAGCACGCTAAGCTAATAAACACGTCCTTTTATCAGACTTGTATGACACAAGATTTATCATAGGTTTCAATATATGGGAATCATAATTACTAGGGTATCACAATGGATCTACATTAATGTTAGTATGACGGTAACCAGATTAGGCCATTTCGCTAATGTAATTTAATCTCATCTTCAATAGAGAACCTGTTAAGCTTCTGTAAAAACCAAATGTGGATACTATGTCAATACTTTTTTGAAAGTGATGGATACCCTATTGATATGCTTTATTAAGCGAGTTTTTTAAGGTAGAACTACAATAGATGAAAGCCTATACGTATTTGCTTACGAACTTAACGTACGAAAATTGAAAGCTGCTGGTAGGAAATGTTGTAAGACAAAGTAAATTAATTAACTTTCAGTCACCGCGTTGGTACCAACGTTGCGCTTTGTCTATTATTCTTTTATTCTGCGGAAATAGAATTGACCCTCTAATGAAGTACATAGTTTTGACTTGTACTGACAGATGACAGCTCATTATGAAGTCTGTTTCGAAATGTCAATTTTCCACAATATTTTATTTAGCAGTTGGTCACACTGATTCAATGTTGTGGTCGTTGTCTCCAACCTCCTACCTATTATATCCACCAAACATGAATACGCATTTAACACTGACTATACCTCGCCTCTCGTCTATATGCTCCATCATAACCGGCGCGCGGTGTCCACAGTCCACACACTACACACATATCTGTGTGCAAATAATACCAACAACAATTTGAACACCCTGAAAATTGTGAATGGTTTGTATGTGTTAACTGTGGGCTGGCTTGGCTTGGTGGATGGGGAAGGGGAAGGGTAGGCAGGCATCAGAGAGTAGAAGAAAACATACGTAGTCGTTGTCGCCAGTTCACCACTCACCATCATCATAATCATCGACATCGTCATCATCAGAATCGCCTCTATACCTACTATTACTCGGAGTCGGCTTTTTCGTGAACATACAGATAAGAAAAAAAACTTACCTCACTTTGACTTTATTCCAGTCGAATCGTTTGTCGTCGTCGTTGTTGTTGTTGTTGTTGCTTTTGCTTTTGTATGGTAAACCAGCACCAGCACTAGTCCTACTGCTACAACTGGCTCTGCTGGCTGTCAGTCTGTTTATAACCGGTATACGGGTGGGGTTACTATTCCGTTCGTTCCAAATACAAAACCCAAAAGACTCCACATTTTCACGTTATATTTTTGTCGTTTCGTTTGTTTCGCATCGCATCGCATCGAATAACCAAACGTTGCCATCAAACGATTCACTACGAATTCTCTCGTCGTTCGTTGAGGTTGTTTCGTTTCGTCTGTGTCGTCGTTGTCGTAGTGTCGTTTACGGAATTCGTATTACATTCGCATTTTTGGTTTACGTTTACGTAGTTTTGTTTTTTTTTTTTGGTTTGTTGATTTTTTGAATAAATTGATGATAATTCGCGAGATTCGTGGTTTGTTTTTAGTGTGCACTTCTAACTACATAGCCTACCCACCACCTACTTTGGTGTATTAAATGTGTGCTTTGGTGTGGTGAATGTGGATTTTTTTTTTTTTGGCTTTTACATTGAATTAATTTTTGTCCAAAATAAATAAATAATGCATCATCCCTGACAAGCATAAATATTCTACATCTCTGCATTTTGTGTGCGAAATTTAAATGTTTCGTTATATCTATTGTCGTGTTGCATCACCTGCTGTTGGTGGAATAAAAAGTAATTACTCGAAGTGACACTTTAATTTCGAGGTGAAATTAAAATTCTACCTGTCAAAGTAAATAATAAAAAAAAACGAATAGTTGGCATTGTTTTTGTTTTATTATTTTTTCCTTCTGTTTTTGTATTATTTGTGTTATTGTATTTGAATTAAATATGAATTACGTATGGAATGCGTATAATTAAACCGTTAAAAAAAAACGAATAAGCCCAATTGATTGTGAAATAATAATAAGGCGAGGGTTTTAACTGTCAAAATAGCTTTCTATCGGTGTCCATCTCTCTGAGATAGAGATATAGAACAAGGATTCAAAAAGGATTATTTGTGGAATAACTGTATAAATTCTAACAATTGAAGGAGCCATCTTTATCATTATTCGGTAGCAAAGCGGAAAGAGGAAAAGGAACAGGAGGTGAGTTCTAGTAACATTAAGTTTAAAGACTTTTATTGTACATTCGGTGGCGGGCGGGGTGCGGTATCTAGGTGGTTGGGATGTCTTCTAAAATGATAAATCGTGTTTTAAGTCTTTTTGTTTTTTTTTATCTTTTGTGGGGGACCGACCGGGTTGTCATTTTTTTTTTTTTTTTTGAATTCGTTTTTGCTACTCAAACTGAATTAAGTGGAAACAAATTAGCAGGCAAATTCTTTCAAAGAAACAAGATGAAAAAGAAAACAGAAAAAAAGGATGAAAGTTGATTTTGCGATAATAAAGTAGAGAGGTGGGATGGATGATGGTGGTCGGTCAGGTAGTGTGTGTAGGTAGGCAGGCAGTCCGGTTTAGGAGCTATGTGGGCAGGTTTCCGTTGGTTTTTTTTTTATTTTTTTTCAATTTTTGTGCATTTTTACAAGTTGAAGTTTTGAGAGGATATTTTTTGTTTCTTTTGGTTATTTTTGTATTAAATTTGTATCCTCTTGGACTGTGTGGCATGGAATACCTGTGGTGTCGTGTGGTAAAATGGGATGTTGATCATAAGGCCCTCAAATTGAAATCGCAACGCAACGCAGAATATAAAACCGTCATTATCATTCGTTTATAGAAATACCTATAGGTAGTTAGTATGGTAGCTGGGAGGAAGGGTAGGGATTTTTATTTTGTTTGTTTTTTTTTTGGCATTTTTTATAGTGAAGTTTTTTGTTTTTGTTATTTTTTTTTTATACTTTTGTGTTGGCTTACTTCGGTGAAGATATTATTGATGGCCATGTGGTTGTGGATGGAATCGGAATCTCTGGTTATTTTAAACTCGTAGTTTTTTTTTTGTCTGCTGTCTGTTGGTTTTGGTTTATTTTAGTTTTTTTCTTTTAGATTTTTTATGTTGGCGGTTTTGTCATTTTTGTGTTATTTTTACTGTTTGGTTGAGATTCGATGGAAAACTGGATTTATTTCTTGGACTCTCTTTTTTTTTTTGTGGTTTGGTTTTTTTTTTTTTAATTTGTTTTTGACTATTTTTTATGTTCTTTGGGAGTTGAATATTGTTAACAGGTTAGATAGCGTTTTTGGTAAGGTTTCATTATGGTAATAAAAAAGGTAGGTAATATGTGAAACTTAAAGAATAAGTTGAGTAGGTTTTGCAAGAGTCAGACAGAGTAGAAAAAAAATCAAAAGAAAGACAGAAAAGTCTTTTGATAGATAAAGATATTTTGATTTGGGTGAATCATGATTGAACGTGATACCTACTTGCATTGATCATTATTTAAAGATTTTGGATGAGTGTTAATAAATTATGTTCTTTTATAGTTTGTTCCATACCCGTGGTTTTTGTCATTGAGGTGTAGCTAGTAGTAGTATCTAGTTATTTAGTGCTTAAGTTATTATTCTGAGGCTTTAAACTATAAAATCTAGTATTTTGATTGTTTGAATGGCTTTTTATGAGTGATTTCCCAAATTAGAATAAAATTAATTCTTCTTGACTGCATTTCTTCATTTAATTTAAAATGACAAGTTTTCTAAATGTTACAGTTTTGAAATCACAAGACACTGACGAAACTGACGACAGTCATTTATTTATGAAATCCTTCTATACATAAAACCTAGTCAAAAAAGGCTATTTTCTATACCTAAGATTGTTTTTTTAAAAAAAAGCTGCGTTTTTTCTTTACAGATGTTTAAAAAAAATCTGAAGCTGTTGACATTTCTAGCAGAAGATTTGTTCTAACTACATTTTTTAAGTATTCGTTTGAATTCCTTCGCTGAATTATTTTTATGGTTGATGGAAAAAACTATCATTTATATTTTCCCAGTGACTGGAAGGAAATTTTGTTTTTTACATGCTAGTTCTGCCATTGAGATCAACCGCTGTCTTCTGTAGTAGCTTGCTCAGAGTATAGCTTCAGGGACTGAGTCAGAGACAATATGATCACTTAAACACAATGCCGATACCATGAATAATTGGGGATAAAAATATAATACCGCAAGTTTAAAATCCCTAAGAACAAACTACCCACTCCATAAAATTAATAATCCCTAAACCGCATTTCACAAAATCTCCAAGCACAAAATCACCATTAAAGATTTTCTCCTGTAGATTTAGTCTATACCCAAGTCTGTCTTGGGGATATCAGCATTGGGGATTTTCTTTTTGGGATTATCAGAATTGGTCATTCATTTCGCATCCCTCTTAAAAATACTCCAAACGTGGTGAATCTGGCTTTGGCGGGTTTTGTTTATGCGGATTTTTAATTTTTGGACTTTTGATATAAGGGTTTAAATTTTGGGGATTTTGATTCAGGGATTTAATTTTTGGATTATTTTTTTGTTTTGGCTCTGCAACCCAACTCGAAAAAGTTTTTAACTTTCCAGCTGGGCTCGAATCAAATCATTCAGAAATTTATTCGAAAGTCTCCCCATTGTTTCTAAAAATCTTATTGCTATGATGTGGCTCTACTAACAGAGCAAGCTCACATCCAAAAATTCTCACGTTTTCTTTTCTAATTTTGTGAAATAATTTTTTTTTATAACTTCATGAAATTTGTGTCTACTATGCAACTTGTAGCTATAGCTTTTTGATTTCGCATTGTTTTTGACTTCAAAGCATCTAGAATTTCTGTAAGCTTATAATGAATGGCTCGTTCACGGGTTCATACTGATCCAGTGCAAGTTTCAGCGTCTTTTTCATATGGAATAATTTGGTTAATGGTCTTACAAATTAGACACCACTCTCTATGTTGAAGTTCTGTTTGACTTTTTTAAAATTTGAAGTTGTAATTGTGAAGAATATAAAAAAAATATTGCTCGAATAATAGTACCTACTGTCAATTTGGCAGTTGTTTGGCAATTTTACATCCTCTTAGCGGAGCAACAAAGTTGCGTAAGTGGGACTGAGACCATAAAGGTAATAAAACCCCAAGAACCCACCACTGCAGTTCTGTTTGTTCAAGAATACTGACAATCTAGGGGCCTGCATGGCCACTTTACATTCTCCAGCGCAGCAAGAAAGTTGCGTAAAAAGAAAATAGTTCGTGGTAAGCGACGTTCAGTTATCGCTTTATATTTAAATCCAGTTTAGGTTTCAACTTTTCAAAGAATTTGCTCTGACAGAAACTGAGGAAGTAAATTCAAAATTGTTCCTAACTCAGTTTTGACAGATAAACGTGCAAAAATCTTGCTGATGAATAGTGTTCAGGGCGCTGAGATTGCTGAGAGCTCTGAGATATAAGAAATAGTTATGTTTCAAACTAAAGATTTTTCAAAACGAGTTGAACCACGTTGCAAACCGGTTAGTTTTCCTAAGCGCAAAAAGAACTCTGAAAATATCAATTTCTTAAGTGCGTTTTTAATCCATCGACATCGTAGTCATCTTCCAATGGAATTTGGCAGTTCATGAAATTGCAGATCAAAATTAAACTATATTTTGAATCAAAAAGTATATTTTATTACAATTTAATCAGAATCGTGTTTAATATGAGTTGTTAAAATTTAAGCTACTGTGGAGCAGCTTTAAAGTGGTTTCATTTTGACTTTTCTCAAGATGGAGGGAAAATAGAAAATAGGCAAAAAAACATTTTTCCATAATTGTCTAATTTTGCTTGCTTATATTCTTTGAATGAATCTTTTTTGGAGATCCTAGAGCAATAATTTTTGTGAAGTTGTAGGAAACTCTATCATAAAGAAAAAAATATCTTGTAATAAAAGAAATTAAATTTGTATAAAAAAAGTACGTATACGCCATAGTGCACACATTTTCCAAATACATATTTCCCTCTCTCTCGTTCCTCTAATTAGGAGACACCGCTACACTAAGGAATTATCTTACTTTCGCAATTATTTCAAAGTTTTTTTATGTCATGAGGAGATATTAGTTCAAAAATTGTTTCAAGAAATCCCTTTCATAGCAATTCACATATCATAAAGCTAAGTTTCATTCCACCTCGAACCAAACTCTAAAAATTTTCCTTTGTAGATTATCTCCCAGTTAACAAAGTAAAAATATCCCATCTCTATTTTAATTGCATAAATATTTAATGATATAATTTCAATTATTATTTCCTGATGTGTCCATAATTAATAATATTATTCAATTTTGTGTGTGGTAACTTTTTACAAGGTTAACGTAACTCTTAACCTTATACCTTTCCAACATTATAAGTAAATCCCATATTATCTATACCTATAAAAAAAAATATTCGTGTGTGTCAAAATGTTAAGGAAGTGATATGTACCAACAACTAACATCCCATAAATTACCAAATCTAATGACTTTTCCAATGACGATACCTCTCCTAATATCTCTCTTTCTCCTACCCAGTTTTTCCTTTTTTTTTTCATGAATACCCAATAGAATAAAATACAGTAATTCCTATTTGTTGTGGATATCACTGAATGGGGTTATACTCAGGATGGTATAATATAATATTATATTCACAACTGACACAATTGACCTTTTTCAAAGAGTGCCAATGTCAGACAAGATAAAGGAACAAGCAAAAAATCATCATTTTCAGAAATAGAATGAGCAAGGAGAAGTTTTGTTTGAAACGGACGGTGGCGTTGCTCTTTGGTTGAGGCAACGTGTGTTGTATGTGTAGGGTATATGTGTGATAATATGGTTGGGGCAATCCTCAATTATGATTCAAGGGAAGCCCCATAAAAACGACTCTATAACCTCGTATAATAATATAAACAGCAAAGCGATATTCTACAAAGATTGTTATATTTATCTTTCCCAGGGTTTCATTGATAAAAGCTGCTTATTATGTGATAATTAGTACAAAAAAAACAGTGTGGCACGAAAATCTTTGGACGTCATTCTTAAAATTCTTAAATATTGAAATCGAGATTTAAATTTTAATCAAAGATTTAACTGTGTTCACAAATTGTCTATCTATCCGTCTAATATGGATTTCACACCGAACCTAAATCTAGATTTTGTGCAAAAAGTACAAAACTTCTTCGAAATTTACCATATTTCCCATACATTTACATTTTTCAAAATCTTGTCTAGATTACAACTATAGATTACAACGAAATCTCCTACAAAATTTACTTGATTTTGCTAGCGGAGACACATTTATAACACATTGTTCCCTTTTGTATAACAGTTATAGCATTTTTTATAGCAGCGAGACAAAGGGAAATATCAAACAAAATCTAGTTTATATACGATGTGAACGATTCAACGAGATTTCGTAATCTTGTTACGAAATCTGGTTGGTATGAAAAGGCTGTAAGTTGGTCATACCAAAAAATATAACAGTTTAAACAATTTCTCTTTTAAACTTGTACAAAGGTCCTATATAATAGAATTGTAAGGCTCTGTTCAAAATTCGTACTGAAGTTCGAATTTTACTGACTTTTAATGGAAGAATTCCTAAAGGCTGCAAGTTGGTCGTTCCAAAAAGTATAACAGTTCAAACAATTCCTCTTTAAAACTTGCATAAAAATCCTTTAAACTAGAAAAGTAAGGCTATGTTCAAAATCTATACTGAAATTCGAATATTACTGACTATTAGAGAACCTGTGATGAATTCCTAAATGCTGTACTACTCTTCCATCACTAATAAATCTGTCACATGACAGGTAATGTAGTGTTGCGATTTAAACAAAAAGAAGCATTGATGCAAACAAAATCTTGACAGTTAAATGCTAAGGTGTCAACACATTTTTATTTTTATTTTTTATTTTATCGTAAACAAAATGACATGTCACACTTTTTACATTGACTGTGTAGTACATGCAGCCTGTCAAATGTTCGAGAGAGATTTTCCTCTATATGCCATGAAAGGTTAACTCTTGGGTAAAAGAATTCCCAACTCTTTACGTTCCTCCTTCTACAAATTTGAAATAAAAAAAAAAATGTGAACTTTGTTCAGTTTGCTATAGCTACGTGAGATTTTTTTTCAGTTACATTTTAGAAATGTCGAGTGAGCTAAGAAAATGCAACGATTGTGTAACATGTGCAATCCATGTCGCCATGTTAAAATAAATATTGAAAGAAATTGGAAAAAAAAACAAAATACCGACGAATCGACTGAAATTTTAATTTCCTTTAATCCCTTCGATTGGGAATGTCTAGTAGGGTGTCCCAGATTAAATGTTCAATTAAAATTTCACGCCATTAAGTATTCAGTTTTATGGGCAGGGGAGGAGGAAATGTTTATGCATTTTTATTTGGCTTGGGTCTTTGGAATGTTGTCTGGATGAAAGTTGATATAAAATCAAATTATTTGAACATTCTTATCATAAAAATGGTGATGTTAAAATGGTAAATACGGATAACAGCTGTCATAAATTTAATGGAAAATCCATTTTTTGACAGTTGGTTTACCAAATTTACAACGTTCTTGCAGAGTTAACACATTTACACACAGAATTTATGCAAGGGCTTAAACTCTGCGTAAACGTGATCAAAGTGGTAAATGTGGAAAACAGCTGTCGAAAACAGCTTTGAGTAAACGTGGTAAAGTAGTGAATATGGTAAACAAACTGTCAATAAATTTATTTCCCAAAATAATAGGAACATCACAAACATAGAGCCAGTTATTAAGAAACATTCTTTTCAGTAGTAATTTGCTTTAAATTAATTGTATATTAACACCAAAAGTGCAGTTCTTTGCAACAAACTACTTTTTGAAGAGCTTCACACACAAACTATTCATACATTTGCTGCAAACAATAGTATTTTCTAATAAATGAAAAAAATGAGCTTCAAACGAATGGGTTGTTTTGTTTTATGATTGCCGTAATAGAATTTTAATTTGGGTCAAATCTAACTTACAAGCGATTGATTTCCATTTAATTTAAAGGATATTCATTAGCCGCAAACAAAAACAAAAATATTATTTCTCTAAGTAAAGTTATAATAATGGCTTTCATACTTCAGTAAGGCATACTGGTTTGGCCTTTTATTCAATCAAATTACTTATTTCGAATATGATAACTTGGTTTTCTACAAATACGAATGGATAGTTTTGGTGCATCATGGTGGTGGTGACTGGCTTTCACTTATTAGGAAAAGTATACTAGAGAATCTAGTTTCTTTTTTAGAAGCCATCTTAAAAAATACAGCAATGAATCAACAAAATTGATTTTCAAAGTGGGGTTCCACAAGGCGGCACACTATCTACTTCTTTGTATTTTAAGTAATTGATTGGCTTGACAAAAGAGCGTTCCTTGTGATAACTATCAATTCTACTAAAACAAACACCGAGATAAAAATAAAACAAAAATGTCATTAATTTCACGAATTCAAAAAAAAGCATTCTTAATCTTCGAAACTGAAATTGATATTTTGGGTTGTAATGGATCACATCCAACAAAGTTAAATGGATGTGTTGCCACAACGGGTAACGGGTTCCATAATAATACATAACACGAAACCGTGTGTAAGTCTATAAACCATAAACACTGTTGTGTAACCCCTACTCGTTGTATACAACACTAAACAAGATGTTGTTAAGGCAACCCGAATCCTGTTTCGAATGGTAGAAGCAGTGATGGTTATGGTGGCCAAACACATACTTTTACTTCTGAGTGAATTTTATGTTTGATAAGATTTATGTCCCGTCATTCGGTTGAAGGATTCAATTTGGGAAAACTATCTCCCACAAGGGATTTGGCAACAAGTTATATGTAAGAATGAAACAAAAAAAGGGGGATTCTGTGGAAAAGTAGCATGGTACCTAATGTTGATGGAGAATCCTTAAATCACTTTGACGTTTACTTCGCCCTACCTACGGTGCTATACCAAAAGCACACCAAACAGCTACAACCAAACCTTTCAGCTTCTAGCTCTTCTTTCGAAAAAACTCCTTGACTCCTTGAGTTCTGCACACTTTGTTGTTAAATAAGAAGAAAAAAAAAAGAAAGCAGATATAAATAAAACGGAAGGTAAACAACACATCACACAGATTTGTGATGTTTGTTGCTTTGCAGTTTGCACACAGTGCCAAGGAGAAGGAAAACTGTAAGATTTTAAAATCATTTTTGATTGCAAATAGTTTGGAAACGAAACGAAAACTATAAATGAGTAACTCTTTTGAAATTAAACTCTCTCTATGAGGAGAGTGAGTTTTAGTTTGGTTTACAAATAGGATAAAAGTTAAGTGGTGGTTGTTTTTTTTTTTTATTTTTTTTTTAAAGTATCTTAATAAAAGTCAAATATTTTCAAACACGAAAAGGCTAATGGTGAAGTTGAGTGATGAAATGAGCGTCTATAGGAAGGAAAAAGAGCTTAAGCAAATAGATTTAGTGCAAGTGTTTAAGCTTTTTATAAAATATTTGTTTAAATTGAAATTTTAGAAGAATACAAATAAGGTACCTACATAACTGAAAAAAGTGATTTTTGAAATAGAAATTGAATAACTCGCTGGAGTGATTGCTAAGAAAATGTATTAAAATTTCACCACGAATGCAATTTTTGACAGTTGCGAGGTGGATATATATGCACCAACGCTAATAACTAATCTAGGCGCTCAAACTAAGGCAAAACCTTTCAATTTTCTCAAATTATTAGTTAATATGTATCCTTAGGTTCATACTCCCTGTCTAAGCAAAATTTGATTGCAAAAAGTAAACTCAAACGCTTTGTATTAGGTAAGTGGAAGTGAGACCTGACAAACAACCATCTGATGAGGTGTTCGTTAATTTTTGCAATGTGAAACCTCTTTTTATCTCATTAAGTATACGTTCTTATCATTAATATAAAACAATAGAACAGAACAGAATTTCAAAGCTCGATTGCTAAGATTTGACAGCCCATTCCCAAAGATATGACGTTTATAAATTGACATTTTTGGTATATTGGTTTTACAACCGAATTTTATGACGTTTTACTGTTTGAGGTGCTTAACAAATTTGTTTTGCTCTATCTGACAGCTCATAAAGCAGATCAGATGCCACTCGCTAAGATCTTAATTAACTCTAGAGCAAGTTTAATTTTGCCGTTTATATTCAACTCAGTAATGTCAAAATTTAAATTTTTAAAAATGAATTCTATTGTAAACATCGATTGTCATATCCATGCTTTTAAAAATGTTGGCGTTCACATTCTTTTAAAAATAGCGTTGCTTATAACCTATTAATTTACAATCCAAACAAATCTTCCCATTTATTCACAAGTCGTTTTTCGGCTTCTTATTTCTTTCAATAACTCTTTTTCTCAAATTGAAATTTATGAAAAATAAAGCACACAACAAAACTCTTCTGCTAAAGGTATAAATTTTACTTACAGAAAAAACTAAGAAAATATAAATTCCAGGATTTAATGTTAAAACAAAAAAAAAAAACAAAAGATTATAAAGGGATTTATATAAAAAAATATACAGAAAACAGAACAGCAAACGTGTATATACTAAATATATATCCCTTTTACTGGTGCCGGTCTGTATAATTGCCCAATAACTTTTCATATGCAGTTGCTAAGCGGTGCGGATAACATAAGCCTTGGGATTTTGTGGTTTATATACGCAAATACACATCGCATATCTGACTCTATGCACACAAGGAATGAATGAGTAAGAAACAAAAACAAAAAAAAAAAAAAAAAATTAAAAAAGGGCAAAAGGATATGTTATAAAAGAATATCCTGGCAGTTTTTTTTTTTTTTTTGTATAAAGAATAAATTTTAGGCAAGACAAACAAGAAACCAATGGATTTAGGCTTACAAAAAAAAAAAAGACTATGGTTAAATTTTACTCACAGGAGTTGGATTTAAGGTAATTAAAATAGGTTGAAAGCAACTTGCTATGTTCATTATAATGGACTTTTTTTTTTAAATAAGTAAGTTAGTGGGTACCTAAATGTCACTGAATGGTATAAAACAAAAAACTGACAACCTTCGTCAAAACAAATGACAAAGTAAATAATTTGACAAATACTCGTTGGTTTCTTTCACATGTCAAGCATTTTTTTTTTATTAGTTCATTGATTGGTATAAACTGGTCTAATTTTTCAAACCTTAAATGTTTAGTTCATAAAATTGGTCTATTTTCGAATAAATGTTAATTTTTAATAAACTGACATTCAAAGATTGAGTTTGTATTAAATTTCAATAACATTTAGCTAAAATTGCAAAGCAATAATAAAAAGAAGCTAACATTATTACTTAAAAAAAAAAAACACTGGGTGAGGTATTCATAAACATTGTGAGGAGGCCCATACTGTCAAATTGTTTTATTTTTGAATTTATAACACTTATAAACACTTTATTTGCCAAAAATTGATCAGTAAACCCCATCTTTCTCAATTTTTCTCTCACCACAAAGCGAGAAAAGCATAGTTTCAAGTGTCAAATTGAGTCCTAATTCAAAAAAGTGTTATAATTTCTATCCAATACCCCATCCAGTTTTATTTTTTTTTATATGTAGAGATCAGTGCTTCTTTCTTATAAGATGGAAATGATTTTTACCAGAAACGAACGAAAGACGCCCTTGTGGTTTGACGATCTTTTGTGATCTTTTGTTAAATTGTAGGTTTGTTTGAGAAGCTTTAAAGTGGCTTTTGCCATTATGGATTCCTTTTGCTTTGATACAAATAATTTGTAATTAAAAATATCTGTTAAAATTAGCCACAAGGTATTTTATTTGAGTTTTGACATCATTTCACTTTGATACTAATTAAACTTTTCTTTCATTTTCTCCTTTGCTAAGTCTGTTCACGTCAAAGTTCATGTTTCAATTAAATTCACGATTGTTTCCCAAGTTGATTAGAGATTTTTCAATTCTGATTGCTACTTTGTATACCAGTTCTGTTATTGTTCTCTCTACTTTTAATCCGTTGCAAATGAAAATCAGGATTTTCGTATTGATTTTTTTACTGCAATAACTTGAACTCAAATAAACTCCACCATCTAGGTACTGAGTTGTTGCTCTTCTAGTCCATTAGCCTTTAAGCGATTGTATTTCGATTTTTGGTTTCGATCCTAAGAGAAACGTTTATTTAAGCTTTATGTAGGTATTACTCCATTTTTGTTTTCCTTTTTCTTTTTGGGTTTCTTTTTCTTGGTTAATGGATTGGTTTCTCTGGTGCAGTTCTTAACCTCAAAATAAATACAATGGCAACAAATTATTATCTCATACGAGTGAGTGTTTTTGTATAGAAGAGAAACCTTCTACCAACTCTCTGTGTACTTTTAATGCCTCTTGTTGAACAAAATAAGCAAACAGTCCATACACTATATGCACACTTTCCCAAACACAAAATAAATAACCAAGAAATGTTTCTTTTAGCAGCAATATTCCTTGGATATATAGAAGTTGAATACATTTCAACAAAATAAAAAAAAAACTTAACCACAGAATCCTCTTTAAGTTCGTACCATTTATCCATTTCAAGCTTCCCATACAATCTCCACTCTTTTATGAAAATGAAATAAGTCAAAAAGTGCATTGTGCTACAAGTCGACCATTTATTTGCTCCTGACAATGGAACATGTTTGTTGGAGGGGCAGACGGCTATCGGCGGCGGGACGCAGCAGAATGCCCCTTGCCATCTTTTTCCCCAAAAATATCCAATTTGCAGTTTGTCACAAATATTATATCGAAAATCGTCTATTCACCATGCGGCAGTGTGTGTGTTTTTTGGGTGATCCTGATGCCTTTAGCTTACGCCACATAAGGACCTCCAGCACATCAGCACTATTGTAGCCTTTTTCGCTATAATGCCCAGCACACATGACTCACACATTAGGACACACACAACACACATACGACAGTAAAGCAAAGCATGTGTGGAAGTTCAAATTTCAATCTGGAATTAAGTAGCTTCTCTTTTGGGGCCAATACTACAATACATATGTTGCCTGTTGGCTGGCATTGCTTTGCTATTGACCCAAATAGCCGGATGTTGAAAGATTCCAGCTAGCTACTACCAACGACAACGCCAAATGGCCAAACACTATTATGTCGGATATCTTGAATGGTTGGCACAATGTGGCAGGCTTTGTGCTGCTGCTGCTGCTGCTGCTACTTGAAGTTGGGTGGATTTTAAGTGTCAGAGTTAAATTAGATATCCCGCCCTCGTCGTAGTCGTCATCTATACGAAGACGTTTACGCCTACTTATTTAGAGATTAATGTAAGAGATAAGCAGCAGTATTGTTTGATGTTGAAACTACGGAAGGATAATCAACTCTGTGTATGGATAAATAATGAAGAACAATATATAGACCAACTAGGTCGCACGTATTTACTGATGCGGGTGTTTTGTGTGGGTGTTGGTTGTTGATATTTTCGTTGGATAAGATAGAGATTTTTTTTGTTGTTAACAAAACACTTGTGACACACATTTTAGTATTTGAATATTGATTAAAATAGGAATCATTCGTAACGATCTGTCAAAGAAATGTCAATGAACTGTCAAAGTGACAGCTGAGCTTGAACCAATTGAATTGTAATCTTGAAGCATTTTGATAAAAATGAGTTACGTTTTGGATAAATTTCTAAACGCAGTAACAAAAATTGATGTATTGTAGGTAAGGTAGTGTCGGTAGACATGCAATCTATATTTTGACGTTTCCGCCTTAAAAAAGTTAAATGAAGGATTAAAGAGTGGAGGGGGATAAGAGGTATCACTAAAAAAATTGAAAAGCAATGGCTGAATTTTTAAATGTAGTTTATGCCCCCGTAGCATACCTTTTTGTTTGGATGATTCGCAACACTACATTACCAATAAAGCAGAAAATCATTGAATCAAATTAGTTTATGATATTTTAGGAACTGAGACATCGTTTATTTTTCTCTTTTAAACCAATACTTAACCTCGTTGGCAAACAATACAAAGGGTTAAGGTTGTGTGAAAGAAATTCAATGCTTGACTTGGTTGTTGACTTGTTGTATAAAAAATTATGATTATGTGTTGAAAAATATACAATTCGAAGTAATAGCCGAATAAATATTGATACATTTTGTATTTATTTAACCTTAAACAGCTTTGCCTTTCACCAAAGTTAAACAAAAATCTATAGATTCAAGATATATCCCCATCGGGTATATTATGTAACGTGGCCTTTAGAAAGGTCTTTAAAGATAAAAATATTGTAGATGTAACGTAATGAAGTTTGCAAAAGGGTTAAGTCTTCGTTTAACCGCATAATATCACTCGGATATCAATAGATACGCATTGAATGAAATTATGAGGTCAAAATGTATAAACTTAGGGAGGTTAATAGCTAAGGGGAACTCTTTTACACTTAAATGTACTTTAGTGACTGTTCGAAAAAGAGGGCTTTATAACAAATGTCACACATTCACCCTCTATTACCGATATCTATAAAAAAAACTGGTAAGGTTATTCTTTTAAAATATTGAAGTAAATGAAAGAATTTTTATAAATGTGAGAAAGTCGACTGTCAAATTGTTTCTTTTTTTTTTTGCTGTGTGTATAACACTTTTGTATAAGAAGTTTTATTTGATATATAGAGAGCAGTGGATACGTACCTTTTTTCTTTTTTTCTTTGAAAGGGAGAAAAGTCGACTGTCAAATTCATTTGGAATCAAAAAAGTGTTATAATTAGTGTACCAGCCGCTGGATGAACTGTTATATTGATTCACGAAAACATCTTAGCACATTGTTTACGACTGATGTCATTCTTGATATTTAGAATTAAGGTAACAGCTCCACTTTATTGTGACTTACTCGACTGTGACTGGTGACACTGGCCCGTAGTAAGCCCGAAGTCTTCTTTAAAAATATAAGAACTACGTTATCGACAGTCACTTCTGTGCTACAAGGCGGCAGATTCTGTAATAGAAAATCTGACAAAAGTTCTTTTGCTTCTGCTCTTCGTAAAACGCATTAATATATAAACACAAATTTGTGTATAATTCATTCAGCACGAATTTATTTTGTATATTCAATTCAGCATCAATTGAATATGAATTCAGCAGGATTTACCTTCTCCTTTCTTATAGTATCTTATACAAACAATTATTTTATCATATTCAGCACGAATTCAGCATTTTATAAAAGTAAATTCAGCTTAATTTTTCTAGCCCTTTTTAATTTAAATTACAAGTACAAAGACAAATCAGCACTGTAAAATTCGGTAAGTGTAAGTTTTAATATTATTTATCAAAATCTACTACTGACACTGTGACTGCAACCACGTTTCTATAGAACTCCACTAACTTTTAACTAACGAAAAATACCGAAATTAAATGAAAACAAGTTACACATTACGATCCCAATACGGCGCTTTCTTCTTCTAGACAGAAATGACATTTTAATAGAAGAAAAAAAAAATTGAAAGAGTGAAAGTTGCATTCACATTTTTAATGATTGCATTCAACTATTGGAAGAAAAAAGAAAGAAAAAAAAAATTCCAATTAGAATTTCGAACTTGTTTAGAAATTTTTTTATAGAAAGAATTCCAATCGATAAACTGCTTTTTTGTTTTGTTGTTGTTGTCATTCCTGCCCACGCACAAAGCACAATCCACATTCAGAGAAAAACATATATTTTTCTTTTTTTTCTTTAAAGCAAACTCAGACAATGATTCTTCATCTTCTGTCCCATGATACACATTTATAATTGCGCTCAATCAAGCAACGACAACAACTTGGATTTGACCGTAAAACGTGTTTCTTTTTTAACGAAACGAATGAAAAATGTCATTTACCTGTATTTTTGTACAGAAAAAATAGAAGAAAAAAAAACTTCTATAAAAGTGGGCGAATTGACATTATTAATATTTGGTAAGGAATGGAATGAGATTCGGGACATGACACATGATGATGATGATGAAAACAGTTATTTAGTTTGTGTTCTGGCAATTTTCAAAAATTGTTAACAATGAAGTCATACAATTTTACGCACAACATTGAATTAATGATTCTTATTGTGATGTTTTTAAAAGTAAAGTGACCAACTTTCTTTTTTTCATCCAAATGGTGACCATATTCACATTTTTTTTAAACTAAAGGAAGCTACTATTTTTTAAGTTTGTTGACGTTTAAATGTCTTCCCGAAAATCTAGAGACTGGAGACCTGGAAAATAGCTCAAATTTGACTGATAAAACAAAACTAGTTTGCAACCGATTTGAAACTTATTGAATTTTCGTTTTAAAAATATAAAAATTTTAAAAATCAATAATCCATTTTAAACATTTACTGGTATGCTGAACTTTTATTAGGTGACTAATATTTTTGTATAACAGTTTCTACCATATTTCCTGACATACAAAAAGGTTAAAACTAAAAATTCACACCATATACTCTGCAATACATCAAGTTCGTTGACATTTTGTCAAATTTCTTCCCCCATAATTTCCCATTTTTCACTGCAGTAACACGCTATGAAGTTTAAAAAAAAAATATAGCACGTCAACAAAAAACTGTGCTACATGGATTTAAGTGTAGAAAATTGATTTACTAATTTATATCATGTTCTGGTTGCCTGCACCTTCTAAACTATATGGTCACTCTCTTGCCATACCTTTATAAAAAAAAATGTGCTTGATGGCATATCGGTTGTGGTCTATTTCCTCTTAGAATGATAGAACAACATTTTTTTTTTGTAAAAATATATTAAAGAAAAAAAATATATAAAGGAAAACTGACTGATTCACGCAGTTGAGCATGAAACGATAAATATTATACTTTGACACAGTTTGTGTCACCAAAATGTAATTGATGTGAAATGGGTTATTAGTAAAGGCATATAGCCCTTTTTGTTTTCATTTTGACAGAGCGGAAATACATTAGTTTGACAAAATGCTTGTTTTTCTATAAATAGAATAGAGTAAATGGAAATAGAAACTAAGAAGAATAGGTAGGAATGTAGTAAAGACTAGGGAAGTCAACGACATTTTTCATGATGGAGGGCTGCCCTAAGAGGATAAATCAAGTTTTAAAGGGTATTGTACTGGCATCTTTGATAGTTTGATTCCATTTACATTATTCTTTGCTACCTAACTTTCAGGTAAGATCAAAGTCTTTTGCAAATATGGAATACTTTGACTGAAAAATTAGTGTTTTTAGTGATTTTTTGCCTTCAAATAGGGTTGCCGCATACTTGTACCCATTTTAGAGTTTGCACCCGACTTTTTTTAGACAGAAAAATGTTAAAGCGAAAATTTTACGTACATTTTAACTTTTAACTCCATGAAAATGTATACTATTTTATTTAAATAATAATTATTTGAGTGTGTTTTTCAATTGAACAGAGTTACCATATTATCAGCTTTATACTCTTAAATTTATTTTTTGTTTTTTTTACGTAATTTTGACTTTTGTTTTGAAATATTAATATTTTCCTTTTTTATTTTTAATAAACTAAAAAAGTTATTATGATGTAGCTTTTTTTCATTTAAACAGGGTTGCCACGTTGATGTACTCCTTTTTAAAGTGGCATCCCTATGATTTTATATACCTAGAGCCCTAGAGGTTCTACAGCAACTCTAAAATGTAAAATGTAAAAAGTTAAATGTGTTTCCCTGAGAATTTGATGACATATTAAGATATTTTAATTGACACCCTGCTAACTGCACCACATAAAAATGTATATAACTGACATGAGGCATTTTTTCAAGACAATTTCCATAAGATGCGACAAAACTATAAGACATATGGATGAGATAAGGGCAAGAAAACATATACCCCAAACTGTTGATGACACAACCATCATTGATTCGTTAATTTTCTCTTTGATGGGCTCATTTAAAACTTCTGAGTATCACTCAACCATTACTTCTTAAAAAGTTTTTGAAAATAGAGAACATTTCAAAAGTTTATAACCCCCAGGTTAAATAGCGAGATTAAGGGTTTAAAATTAAAAAAAAAAAAAATGTTCTAGACAGCCTGATCTTTGCATCTCTAGAGAGAGGGTTACATAAAATGGAATTAAAAATGTCATTTTAAGTTTAAATTCCTAAAAAACTTCTAACTTGCAAACATTAACATCAATTGTAAGCAATTATTTTACTACCATATAAAATAAAAAGCAATTCGACAGCCCAACAATTTGCAACACACACATTATTCGTGCTTTGTCATACAATGTATTTTTTTTGTATTCTTTTCAAGAAAACACGTTAAACACATCAGGTGAAACTTTTATGAGGACTATCAACGTGTGTCTGCAATGTTATTACCCGCACAGAATTTCGCCTCCATCAAAAATGAGACTCCTCTCGTATTAAAGCCCCGACACTCATTTTAGGATGTGTTGCAGAATATGTCTTCCCACTCTGTGTTAAAGAAAATGGGTCTTCTTGGCATAAGGGTTAGACACATTGAAACCTTTTGAAAATTAATACTTTTATACACTCTAAGTTGCTAGATTAGATCGTTTTTGAATAAACCCTTACAGCTTAAGAGATTAAAAATCTTGAAGAAAGTCAAAAATCTTTTAAGGTTCTTACAATACATTTTGTATCTGAGATAAAAAGTCTCGGAATCAATCAAGTGACTTGGATTGTATTTTTCTACATACTGTCAAATGTGCGTTCCTCTTTATTCCCACCTCAAAAACCCCATCATGAAATGTTTTATGAATAATTGAGTAAATATATTTTGTATTCAAAATACGTCGCAATGACATTAGTTTGAAAATGTCGTCGATAAATGTTTTGACGTTCCCTTTCTCTCTCTTTGCACGTAAACGACATTCCTTAACGTTGTCATAAAGTCGTATCTAAATATAAGTGCAAAAACCAACCCCATTTCTGGTAAGAGATGAAATTTAAAATTATTAACTATCGACTTTTTGTTTTTTT
The DNA here is from genome assembly GCA_948107695.1 of Meliscaeva auricollis. Classification (NCBI taxonomy): domain Eukaryota; kingdom Metazoa; phylum Arthropoda; class Insecta; order Diptera; family Syrphidae; genus Meliscaeva; species Meliscaeva auricollis. The sequence goes on along the minus strand of OX403619.1, from coordinate 48,340,398 downwards.
GTTTTTGCTGAAAAAGCAAAAAAAATGTACAAACAAAGGCAAGGCTAAAATGATACCTCATCAACTTTAGGCAGAGGGAATTTATAATAAATATACTTCAACTTTACATTGTATCGCATTTTATTTTGTGTGTGTCGCCAAAATCGATAACGAAAATATCAAATTTAACGTAACTCCCAGAACTCTGAAGTTTCATATTGTGGATCCGGACAAAAACAAACCAACCATGAAGTTTGCGTTGCGTGCAATGACACTGGCAATCTTCTTACATCAATTTATTTTTATTTTTTATATTTATTTTTATGTGTAACGAGGTTTCAAGGAGAATTTTTAAAGGTTTATAGTTAGTTTGTGTAAAAGTACTGGAACGTTGACTTTTTTTTTCTTAAAATGTTCCACATACGCCCTAGTGACCAGTATCAAAGAGTTGTTTTAGTTAAAGAAACAATGGCAGTTTTGTTAAAAGCTACACTACCTTACTGACTTTACAAGCGAATACAAGAACTCACTCAACTCAACTAGTAATCTGCTGACCCCAATAAATTAGATATGGAGTGAACATTTTTACTTTGATTGGAAAAGTTTTTGGTGCATTTTTATACCAGAATTCTGATAGTAAGAGCATTTTAGTACAATACTTTTGACGTACAAAAAATGGATCCCTACCACAAAAGTCTTGTTCTATCAGTTTGATTTATCAATTATTTGGTATTTTATTGTGTTTAGCTTAGAAAAAAGTTCAGCAAAAGGCTCTGAGCCTGCAGAAATAACACAGTTGTACAGAAAAACTGTTATAAATTAACGTGTTTTTAGTATGTTATTACAAAAATCTCGATCTTTATTCTTATTTAGATGGAAATGTCACTCTAAATGCGATTATAAAACAGTATAACAGTTCAATTAATTTTGAGACTCTTGTTTACATTTCGGGCTTTTTCACTTTGATCCCAAGGTCTTTATTTTTAGTAGATTATTTTCTTTTACTCTACACTTTTTTATGGCTGGCTTTAGTGACAGTTTATTATCATTTAAAGAACAAAATTTTACGGCTTTGAAACAAGTTAATCGATGAGTTCATCGGTAGAAGGCTCTGAACTTGCACAAATAACACAGTTGTCCAGAATAAACTGTTATAAATTAATCTGGTTTTGGAGTTTTAATCCCAAAATCTCTAGTTTTATTCTTATTGAATATAAACCCGATTGGAAAACAGTATAACAGTTTAATGAATCCTATCTCTTACAGTAATAATAAAGAGTTTTCTTGTATAACAGTTTAATTAATTGAAAGAGGTACTCTTTAATTTTATTCATAGTTAAAACTCCAGAATATAATTTAACGATGAATTTATATTAGCTATTGCTTCTATAAAGCCCCCGTTGAAAAGCTTAAATAGGTGCAGATAGAGTTACTATAGAAGAATCGATTAGTTTTGAATGCAACGCTGACTTAGAATACTCCAGAATATAATCAAACGATGAATTTTCATTTTCTATTGCTTTTATAAAGGTCCCTATCGAAATTCTTTAAGAAGCGTTATAAGTCTAGTAGTAGAACCTTACACAAAATGTACACAAAAATGTACACAAAAATGTACAAACGCGTTAAGAAGTATTATAGGTGCATTAAAGGGTGATTATAGGAGAGCACTTCATCTGCTATTGTTTCTATAAATGTTCCAGTGGGAAGGCTCTTAGATGCTTTATAGACAATGTCAAATTTAAAAGTTGTAAGCAATGTTCTCCACTATACCTGTAAAAACAACCGCCATTGATATCTGTTACCCATGAGAACTCTTAAAAGATTTTTCTTTCTTTTTCTTGTTAACTCTTCAAACCACTACAAAAAATTGCTGACATTAAAACTCACTCTGACAAAAAACTCTTCTGGGTAAAGTTTCTAAACTTATGACGGAGAAATTCACCTCTCCTCATTGTGGGTATAGCACTCGCTTTAACTGAAATACGATATAGTTTGCTTATGACGAAGCAGTTTTTAACGTAATTCTTCATCGTTTTTCTGCAAAGTTAGTGAATTTTTATTTTCTCATTGTACGTAATCTGTATACTTTTCTTAGTCCATTGGGAAATCCTAGAATATGGATAGAGGCTATGGTTACACAAGTTTTGCTATATGCTTCCATGTGACATATTTTTTTACGTATACGCATATCTATCCAAACAAGAAAACGCAGTGAGAGAGTATCTAGTTTTGTTTTTGTTTTACCTTGGAAATGTAATCTCCCTCGATAGCAAACATTATCTGTCATTCTTCATCATTTTACTTCCCAACTTAACAGTTTGGTAGAAAAAAAAAAAAAAAAGAACAACAGAAACCGCCCGCCATCGCCAAAGACAACACCATCGAGACCCGACACAGTTAGCCATTGTTTCTTTATATTTTTTTTGTTCTTGTCTTTCTTCTTTTGAGTTTGTGGGACAAAAATAGGGAAGGTAAGTTGATCCCGTGGAAAGAAGACGAAAGAAACTTTCCAGACCCCTTGGGGCTAGAAGTAATAGTACTTTTTCGAAAAATCAAGTTTGTGCCTTTTGCTCATCCTCATAACATTGATCTTATTCCGTTCGCTCTTGGATGTTGATTCTTGCTGTTTTCAGGCAGTTGTTATTGTTGTTGTTGGTGTTGTTGTTTTTGGTGAAAAGAGTCAAGTTGTGAAGTGAGAACTGAGAGCTTCCTTTCGCTTCTCGTCTTGTTTAGTCATTTTACAGTTGGTTAGCCCTTTTGGGAGTGACACAGTGGTTTTGATGACAAGTTGTCATTGTTAATCATGTGGGCCAGCAGCATAGGGAAGAGCGACAACAAAACCTAGAAGAACGGCGACGACCGACGACCGACACCATCAAGAGAACGACAACGATGAATAGCAGTTTGTTTTAAACTTTCCTCGGGAAAATGATGAAAGACTCTCGATGTATAGTAGAAAACCCTCGAAACCAGAAAAGTAAAGTGAGAATTTTCATTTGTCGTCCCTCGAAAGACCGACTTTATCATCGTCGTTGTCCTTAGAAGAAAAAGTATGATAGAAATGGGCATTGGATGATGGGAAAGTTCTTCAGAAGCGTGGAAGTTGCCTGTCAACAAATATATCCTTTTTCCTTTCGAGTTGTTGTATAGTAAAGAGAGATAGAAATTGCAATTAGGAGATTGAAATTGAATTGACGGGACGTTTGGTGGTGCAAAGTTGTTAGTAAGGCCCCCCATCATATAGTCTTTACACAGTCAAGTGGCTTTCAACATCATGAAAGAAAGACAAGGACGAGAAAGAAGATTCTGGTTGGGCTTGGGCGTTCTTCGTTTGGTTCATTATTTTTGTTTGTTTGCCAAAAAGTTTCTTTTGTACCTCGTTGTTTTTATTTCGGCAGAAAAGTTTATTTATCTATTCGAGAGAGTTCGAAATAGAGTGAGACAGGTTTTTGGGGAAAACAAAAAAAAAAAATAAACCTACCATGAATGCTAGAGAACCAAAACGAGTCTATTTCGAAAACGTGCTTGCAATACTTTATCATTATTTTTGTTTTCCTTAATAAAACAGGCAAGAGGTTTATTTTCTATGATGATATTGTGTTTTGTTGTTCTTGTTGTTGTTGTTGTTGGTCGTGTTGTGTGCTCTATGCAATTTGTGATTTCAAGGACCTACTATATGCTTGTGAAGTTTTAAATGAAATAATCAACAAAATATGAGACACGAATTGCTAAACTATATGAACTAAAATTTTGTAGGACTACACTTTAAAAAGTTTTGAAAGCTTTTTGGTTAAAAACAGAAGTTTATAATGTACCTATATGGAAATGAAAACAGAATAGATAGAATGTTTTTTAGTGATGGTTAGTAGTTGAAGTTTAAATGTTTTCGTTGTGGTATTTGTTTACATGAAATGAGTTTATTGTTTTATTGAAAAAAAAAAAAAACTATAAACTTTGCATAAAGTTTTTGTGGGTATTTACTAGCTACCTGAAAAAGGAAATGAGAAGCTTTTGTAAAGTTTTGAGATATTGAATATACTGGAAACTCAGAGTTAGATCCAACTTTTGTTGAAAATGCATTTTTATGTTCTTATATTTAACTAGTATTAAAAGCGGTCAAAATTCGACCACTAAAAACTTAATTGTAGTACGAAGAGTGCTTGTATCTTTCAAATGAAATAAAAGTTATTTAAATCCGTTGCCGTAAAGTTCGTAAGAACGGGGGCAATAGGATTCGTGTTTCCGGATAGATTTTTCATTACAATATTTATCATTTTTTAACTTATTCAGTCGCTTTAAGCTTTTGCCACTGCCTTCCTCTCATGTACCTTCGTACGTAAATGAGTGTGAAGATAATTTGGTTTAGAGATCAAAGCTCAGCCCCATCTTTCACTTTACCCAGCCATTACAACGACTGGATCTCATTTGTAGTACGATTTTATTTAGCTTAGGGACTTCAAATTAGTTCGATCCCAGCCAACTGCCTCCAATTCGGTAATGTAACTCAACATCTCCCTGCCATCTTAGATGTTTGACACGTAAAGCTAAACAAAAAATAGCTTCCTGACATAATTTTTACAATTTGGGGAGAACCTGGCAGAGTTTTCTTTGAAAAGTAATGTTTTTCCTTTTGAAGATTACCGTAAACTGTATCAACAATGCTCATATTCCCTCTATATGTTTCAGCCATCTTTGTTGTTTGATGCTAAACTTACTGACTAGTGACTTCCTTGCATTGGTCATTAAATTTGGAAAGGAGTTCGCGGAACTTTCTTTAGAAACGTACTCTAATCCGTCTGAAGATCACCACTAACCATACATTATCCCAGCCATCTAAGATTCTTGACACTCTTAACTTTCTGACATATGGCTTTCTCACATTGTTCATAGAACTTGGGGATGAGGTCACAGAGTTTTCTTTGGAAATTGTATCTTGTTCCTCTGGAAGATCGCCTGAAACTAGATCATCCTTTTCGAAGTAAGATCTTCTTGTGCTCTTGTGTTGAAAAATTAGTATTAGGCCCTAAATGTAAATTCATATATCCCAGCCACCTTATAGTTATTTGACACTTAAGTCCTGACTAGTGGCTTCCTTCCATTGTTCATACAACTTGGGGAGGTGGTTTCTTTTAATATTCATATTTTTCCACCGGAAGATCACATTTAATTTGATCACCCATATTGGAGTGAGATCTTGTTGTGCCTTGTGTTAAAGACTAGTGATTGGATCCTTGGAAGCTGGAAGATCTCCTAAAGCCAGATCACCCCTTCTGGAGTGAGATCTTCTTGTGTCTATTGTTAAAGACTTGATATTCTTTTTGTTTCTTGTGTTGAAGATTAGCGATTGGGCCGAAATAATACCTTATTTAAGCCAGATCACCCGTTTTGGAGTGAGATCTTCTTAAATCTATTGGTAGAGACTCTGCGGACTGGGTCATCCATGTTCATTCGCTCCAAATCTTATGTTATGTTATGTTTAGAAACTTCATAAATTCCTCCGGAAGATCACCTCAAACCTAATCACCCATATTTTAGTGTGATCTTTTTGCGCCTTGTGTTGAAGACTAGGGAAGATCATCTTTAAAGACTTTAAGGACTGGGTTATCCTTGTTCATTCATTCCACATATTATCTAATCCGCTGGAAGATGACCTTTAACCAGATCATCCTTTTTAAATAATATCTTCTTGTGCCTAGAATTGAAGACTTTACTGAATGGGCCATTGATGTTCATTCGTTCCACATGTCCCATGTTTGACACTTTACTTTCTGGCTAGTGGTTTCCTTTCATCGTTCTAGAATTTAGAGAATAGTTCTCAGAATTTACTTTGAAAACGTCATTTCTTCCTCCGGAATTTGGATTGAAGTCTTGTCCCTAGTGTTGATGATTTTACGGACATCTATTTTCTGCAGTCCCAGCCATTCTAGGTGCTTGTAAATTATTTTTTTGACTTGTGACCCTCTGGCATTGTTCATTGAATTTGTAAGGGAGCTTGCAGAGTTTTCTCTTGAAAAGCCATGGGTAACATGCAAATTCTTGGGGTCTGTGCAAATTCTTGAGTTCTGTGCAAGTACTTAGGGTATGTTAACGTACATGGAGTATATGCGTATTATCTTCTCTTAATTGGTAAGAAAATCCTTAAGACCTTTATCTAATGGTGTTTTTTCAACTAATCCAAGAACTGAATTTTAACAGGCAGCTAGGTCATGGAGTAGTTGGAAATTAAATTTGGTTACAAAATGAATTCGTTAATAAATCACACTTTAATGTTTCCTTAATAGGCTTCGTTCTTTTATTTAAAGGTTGTTTGAATAAATTTACCGTTAAATAAACTTCCAGCTAATTTATATTGAAGGAAGTTTCTGCGTTCATTGAGTCATAAATACATTCCACACTAATCCAAAATCCATTTCTCTTAGGTATGTGTGTTTTTTTTTTCTTTTAAAGTATAATATCTCACTCATATGTATATACCCCTGTTATTTATTGCACTTCTTGATGTGCAAAACAACATTAAGGAAGGTCATTAAAAGCCCACCATGCCCCGCCATCATCATCCAAAAACTTCTATTATGTTGGTATTCCATCACAATCTCAAATAATCTATTCATAATAGGGTTCTATTTTATGACACAAGAATACTGCAACAAAAACACCATAAATCATATGCCTCGAAGGCTTCAAGGCTTTATTATCCCCATACCCCAAACCCACCCCCTCTCTCTCTGTCTCTCTTTCCCTATGCTGAGACTTTCACAGGATTGTATATGCCGAATCGTTTTCAAAAATACAGATAGAAAGGTACAAAAAGCTTTTTTTCAGCCATCCCCCACCCAATCCCCTTCAAACCGAATGATTTATTAAATTCATGTCACCATTAAATTTCTTCATTACCTCTTTCTGCCAGGGAGAAGAAAAAAAAACACCCTCCATTCGAAAAACTCATTTCCCACACCCAGAGAGGACCTCATCCTTCATTCTGGCAAAAAGGCACACATTAAGGAAAAAGCAACAACAAAAAAAAACAAAAAAATAATAATAATAACGGAGATAAACTGCCAACAACAAAATGCTGAATTAATGCTGAATTGCTGGCTGGCTGGTTGCAGCTTATAAAATATATAGTTCTGCCAATTATGTGAAGAGGTGGCAACGTTCTTTCTATGCATTGTGTGTTGGTGTGTAGTTGTCCTCGCACGCCACCGCAGCGCTGCCTTTCAAAATGGCTTATCAATGTTGAATTAAATTTTGTTTGCCTACGTGTATTTGCTTCACATCTCCTTTCCCCAGTTCTTTTCTATACACAACGACAACACACATTTTGTGTGTGAGAAGAAGGAGAAAAAAAACAGATCCTCACAAATTAGATTCATAAATTCACAAAAAAAAAACATGGAATTTATTATCGTGTATGCATTGCCAGGGGGCGCCACCAGTGTCTAGTTCTGGTCTTTTAGAGTCTTTTTGCAATTACAGTAAAATTTAATTTGAATTCAAATGTCTCCATCTCTTCTTGCATACGCAACGTCAAGGGTGGCAGGTGCCTGGCATGTGTTGTACCTTATGAAGTACAATGCTGTGTGCGAAACCAAAAAAGGATTTCTTCCTTTTTTCTTTTAATTTGTAGCTTACACCAGTTTATACCAATCAATTAATTGATAAATAAACAAAAATAATAGACATTGTCTAGATTCCTGCTAACGATTGACCAATCCTATCCTAAATATGAACTATTGGTCATATCCCTCGTATGCTGCTGAATGGTATAAATTGTCAGCATACAATGCTGTGTGCGAAAGCAAAAGGTTTTCTTTCCTTTTTTTCCTTTAGATTTGTATTAAAAAAGGAGTGATTTAAGCATTACACAAGTTATACCAGTTTATACCAATCAATAAATTTGATAAATAAACAAAAATAATAGAAATTTTCTAGACTTCTAGACTTCTACTATTAATTGACCAATCCTAACTTAAATATGAACCATAGGTCATATTTTCCATAGATGCTGAATGGTATAAACTGACAGCACACACTAAACAACTGTCAAACATAATTTTTTAAATTATTTCTTTGGTAACTACTATTTGATTGCCAATGCCAAATGACACAATTTCGTATATTAGGTACTATTTTTTCTGATTAGTATAAGTAAACTGGTATAATTCTAAAGCAATTGGTATAAACTAGTATAAAAAATAGAAAATAATAGAATTCACTCGTATTTTTGCACAACAGTGTACGTGTCTCTTCACAAACTCTATTCAACTCAAATAGAATCTCATTATTATATTTTATTTTTTTTTTAATTTAAATAGTTAGCTGCAGCAAAAGGCCCTTTAGGGTTTTAAACTTTTGTTGTTGACTCTATGTGTGGTATATTTATATGTTTTTATATGTTTGGCGTCTAGACTCTATAGTACGTGCACAAGCACATCATTTGTCATTTTGAAATAATTTTAATAATAATGTTGGCGTTTTTTTTGTTTTGTTTTTTTTTTTGAGTACTTATTCAAGTCACATGAAAAACTTATTCGTTCATTTACATTTTTCAATTGAAAAAACAACAAAATATTAGAAGTAGGTAGCTGAAGCTTATATATTTAATTCATGGTACTTTTTGTTGTTTTGGTTTTGTTTCAAAGCTTCGTATAGGTCAGTGACATTACGTTGTTGTTGTTTTTTTCCTGTCCTTATGAGTTTAATAAATTAGACCAGTTTTTAGGGTGTCTTACTCCTAAGTTATGAATTAAAAAGAAAATGTGAATATGTGCGCAAAAAAGAAGACTAGGGTTTTTGGAAAGAATACTGAACATTTTATGATAATGTCGTGCAAATAAGCAAATATAACAGTTTGCATATGAATGAAATAATTACAAAACTGTTGGTTTTTGTTTAATTGAAAATTTAACTACTAGTAGAAATCTCGTACAAAACCTACTTGGTTTTGTCAGCGGAGCCACATTTATAACACATTGTTCCTTTTTGTATAACAGTTATAGAATGTTGGGTTGAACGGTCCAACGAGATTTCGTAATCTTGTTGCGAAATCTAGTTCGTGTGAAAAAGCTATTACCCCTAAATTGAAGAAAATAACATACCCCGATTGTGGTAAAAATGCATTAAAATGAAAAGGAGTATTCATGCAACATGGTAGACTCATGGCAAACGTGGTAAAGTACAATATCTGGTAAACTAACTGTCATTTCAATACAAATTCTGACAGGTTTGCCACATTTACTAGGTTTACCACGCTTACCACGTTTGCATGAGTACCCCTAATGTCTGACATATAATTCAGTATTTGACACATATGAGGTGAATACGAACTTCTTAACGTCAAGCAATATTTCTGCCAACTGAGAATGGAAATTACCAACAATGTTGAAGCAATTGACTGACACACGCCTCTAAAAATTTATTAAAAATGTTCCCAAAGTTAATGTCTATTTCGGCTAGTTTACAATTTAATGTCAAACATCCATCTGTGGTGAATTCAATACCTAACTTCCGTTGGTGGTATTTTCTGATGGACTCCGAACATGTTGCGTAAATATTATATGAAAAGGAAATAAATAAAATTTTCCAACAACGTGAGTGTTTTTTTTTTTTTTTTTGGTTGTTTGCCTAAAAAATTACTATTCCAAAAGCATAAAATGTAAATGAAGTTCCCAAATATAAAACAACCAACCAATAAGTCAATCAACTTTTATTTACATACAAACATACATAATTCATCCATATTATAGCTGTGTATGTATTTTGTATATGGATAGGAGAGGAAAAGACAAACAACTGTTACAATTTGAAACCAACAAAACTGTGTATGGTAGCATGATATATGGAGAGGTAGATGACTTCATAGCATATGAGACATAAATGTAGGAATATAAATAAAGTTGCCAATCGAACGGCACGTGGATATTATGTTTATTTGTCTGGACAAATATGAAGATATTGTTTGTTTTTCAAATTGAAGTTTTGCTTATAGATAGCCAGACAAAAATAATAAACGAAAAATATATATTCATATGAAATAGTTGAAACTTGAAACCATCGAATAAAGACAAATAAAAGGGATAGATTTATGGAGAATAATAATTGAAAATGGAGAGTTTATGGTAGAAATTTGATGACAGTTATGCTTAGTGTCAATTTTGATGTATTGACATTGATTTTTAGCATAGAATTTGACACTTTGAAACTTCGGGTCATTCAATGTAGGTATGATGTTCTTTTTTTACCTTTTATGAACGTACTGTGATAGAGATCAACTTAACACGATTGACAATCTGCCAATCATTTTTTTTTTTCAAAATATTGAAAAAAATGATTAACACCCTCATTCTTTGTTTTGGTCTGTCAATGGGTTTGTACAAATTTCAGACCATTTACACGAAGGGCATAAGGATTGTAAGAAAATAGCAGACATTTTGACAGCTTGTCACTCGTGTAAAGTGACGTAAGACTGAATATACACGACTTGCAAAGTATCATATAGTTGCCTCTTACAAAACACCCACTTAAAGATCATTGGCCTTATGTTGGTTAAGAGATTCATATTGATTGTGTTCCTATAGACGCCAGGTATGCATCCATCTTGGGTGTTCGAACGTTCTGAGGGGCCAAAAAAGACACATCACTACCTGGGGCTTATTTAATAAAAAAAAAAACTTTTCACTTATCACTTTTCAACTTTTCACTTTAAGTTTGCAAACTTCGTTTCACCAAACGCCAATTTGCAACCTAAGAATAGTTCCACTCAAATCTGTTCTGTATTCAACTTTGCACTTTTACTTTGCAGCAAATATTTTTTTTGCAAAGTGCAAAATAAAAAGGCACATAAATCCAAGGCCCATGCATATGAGAGGCTGGGCCCACAACTGGTTATAGAGCGGCCCGCAAAGTCTATGTGGAAAAAAAGAAAAGAGGAACAGTGGCTTCTTAGAAATGAAGAAGAGGGGACACGAAAAGTAAGCGGTCGAATCTATTGAGGCATGTTACGGCAGGGGTAGGTCTTCAAAGTTCTATCAAAAGGTCCAACGATCTACCCACTCAAAAATAGAGACCTGCCGGGAAATAAAAATACCGTAGGAGACACGAAATAGCTGTTTGGTATTGTGTGTTCCGTTTTATCACGCAATCCGGTTGATGATCCACTTTGGGAAAACTATGCAACAACAACGTCGAGACCACCTAAGTAACAAGAAGTCATTGCTTAATAACGTCTCCACTGTTGAGACTGAAGAAGAGACGATATAGATGACCGGAGAGACAGAATACAAAGTTCCTCTAACAATTAAACCTTCCGAGGAACTTTGCTGAATGCTGTGGCACCAAAAGTCATCGAAACTTGGAAAGCAAGGTCTGAGGACTCATTTATTTGTATTCAGAAAATTTAATTTATATTTAATCGCTAGAATCTCTTGGAAATTTGATGTATTTGTGATCTTCCTTATGCATTTTTGGAGCTTATCCTAAAACCGTAGGGGTCTGTCAGTATTTTTAAACTAATTACCAAGCTGCTTTAAATATTGGGTGCCCAAGATTGTCACTGTCGGTTAGCAGATGTACTTAAATCTTCGCATTTCTTAAACTTCAGGTTCCTCTCAAAAGTTTGATACAAAATTGCAAAATGGTTAGATATATATTTATTCACTTCTTCTGTCTCATAAATTGAAGTAAAATTGCGAAATAAATTATAAATGTGAAACTAAGGTACCCTTACCAGAACCTCTTAATTCCTATATCAGTGGTGGAAAAAAAATACTGAAATAAAAAACAGGACGAAGAAGGAAGCCAAGGCTATGTACTTTTTTTTTCATCCATCGCAGTCTTCATTTTTCTTTGATTTTTTTTCTTAAAGATGTCCCGTCTTTCCATTCCCCGCAGTCGGTGTTAAATTTACTTTTAAAATAAGTCGTTTTTCTTCCTTTTTTTTATTTTAATTCATGAACATTTCAATTCGTCAAAGGCTTTTTTATATTTTTCTCTTAAAGGATATTAAATGAAAAAAAAAAAATAAATAAAAAAAAAAGTTCATGTCTGTGGTGTTATAGTGCGTGTGAAGCAGAACTATATGATGGCAGCAGAGGAAAAGTAGCGTAAAGCACAAACAAAACATTGCAGTGCTCTTCCACATTTTAACCAACCGAAGTAAACAAAAAGCACTCTCAAATAAAATCCCACTTCTGAGATTCTTTTTTCTTACTTCTTCCATTTTTTTTATATTTTATTTTTATACTTTTGTTCTTATTTTTGTTTTTGTTTTTGTATTTGTTTTATATTTTTAACATATCTAAAGTTGAAAATGTTTTCGCGAATTGTTTTTCTGGGAAGTGAAGAAAGAGGGATTCAAGATGTAGGTTTCGGGTTAAAAACTTCCCGACTATAGGTTTTTTTTATTGTTTTAAGTTTTTTTGTATTTTTCGTTGAATGATATTTGTTTTGCAATTTTTATTCGAATCCTCTGCAGTTTTGCCTGCATCATTCTGCATAACTCATGCATCACAATAACTGTGTGTGTGTGTGGAAAGGGCTCTAAAGATGCATCACAGTCATTCATATACCTATGAAAGAATGCATTTTGTGTGTTGATATAGCGCATATGGAAATGTTTGGTGTGTGGTGGGCTAGAGATTCCACTGGGTGCATAGCATTTAACATATTTTGACAAAGCCTCGCACAGATTCTGTGATTCAAAAAGTTTTTTTTTTTTGTTTGTTATGAGAGAATGTGGTGAATCCAGTAGGGACATATACCAACACACATATACTCATACAGATATACTTATGATGTTGTGCTTGTGGGTTAGTAAAGTATTTGAGATGCAAATTTAAAATGCAAATAGGTTTTCTCTCGTTTCGAATGCATTTGTCATGGATCCAACCCAAGTGTATTAAAATTGTCTTTTGGTTGAATATTTTTTTTTTTTTTTTTTTTTTCTCTTTCTTTCATTCTTTTATCTGTTGTCTGTGTTGTGTATTATATGCATGTTATATGCATTGAAATCGTGCAGTGATGAGTTATCTATATGACTCAAAAAAATACCAAACTCTACGTGACTTGTTGATTGTTCAGCAACAATTTGCAACTTAAGATGATAAATTGAAAAGTTTTAAGGAATTTTATATGCTTTGTAAGATTAAATGAAGCAGTTGTGATTTGGTCAAGACAAGCTAAGCTGGGGAGAACATATAAATTTGTATTAATAAATTGTTTTAGGATCATTGCTGCATGCAGCGATGCATGCATTTATCTATAAATCAGATTTTAGTTCCATTTTCTTCGAGAGAATAAGAATTTTTATAAAAAAGAAAACTCTGTAAGCCTAGACGTGGGTTGATATCCAGTAAAGCATTTTAAAAGGTGCCAACACATGCTATAGCAAAAAGTCTCCACGGATGGTATCAAGGTGACACGTTCATCAGCTTGGATGGTGTGTTTTCACAGAGAATAAGGAGCCAGACGTTAGTGCATTTATTTTTGTATAACTTTGAGAACATTTTCCGAAGATCCCACCTGACAACTGCCAAATGATGATTTTTCAGATCTATACACCAAGCTGAACAATATATAAAATAATCTGTCTTGCCAGGATAACGTTTCCAAATCTTTGACCAGCTTTCCTGCTATTAAACAGTTTGGTAACAAACAAAATAAGCACATTTTGTAGAGTTGCTATACTTGAGGTTTTTTGCCTTGCACTTCTGTTGCGGTGCAGGTCCGTTACTTTTCATGTTTCAATTTCTAAAATATATAATTTTTCTATGCTCTTTTTGTTAATAATTTTGTATACCATTTGTTAAATGAATATTTTGTTTTTTTTTGTGTATTTTCAGATTTAAGAGACTACCCCTCACAATTTGCGCAAGTTTACATATTTTTTCCTTGTTTTAGTTTCATCCAAACTCAAAATTCCAAAATTCCATTCTTATTAGAAATCGGTGTAACCCTGAAGCCAAAAAGCTTCAAAATCTAAATGTATAACAGTATTATAACAGTTTTTCCTTTGATTTATGTAGATAGGTTGATGTTTCTAAGCAACCTGTCTTCGAGACTTCAGGTTGAATACATTGGAAATGGGCTCTGCTTATTCTCTTGTTCAGAGTTTGAACCTTTTATATGACTTTTTTCCATTTTTTGGTCAAAGTTAAACATGCTTTTTTTCTCCAACTGGCAGCCCTTACATGCTGTCAAAGTTGAACGTATTTAAGTTTGCTAGCCGCTGATTTATACGCACCAGCTAACGCTATTAGAAATGAGTTTTTTGTTTTCACGTTAAGCTTAAAATCAGTAAAATGTTGTATGGCTTTAACCGAACCATAATCTAGATTTCGTGCAAAAAATACGAAATTTCCCATACATTTTTAGTTTTCAAATTAGTGTTTGTAATCAAGATTACGATTAAATCCAAGGCTAATACCAAGCTATCAACAAGAATTGCATTTCATTGCAGGGAAGCAAATTAAGAAATTTGTATAACAGTGAGGAAGTCGATTGTCAAATTATTGTTTTTTTTTGTTTTGTATTAGACACACTTATTCCACTTAGAACAGTTTTATCTGTCAAAGAGTATTCAGTGATACCTACCCATCGTATATTTCTTTCAGCACCAGGGCGAGAAATGAATGGTGTGAGAAAGCCGACTGCCAAATTCAATTGAAATCAAAAAAGTGTTATAATTTCTATAAAATGCCCTTTAGAGTGTTTTTCAGAAATTAGTGCTACTCATGAACTAGAGATTCTTTCATCTACTTGCGCAAAAAGCATGTGCAGATGGTAGTACTAGGCTGTGAATCTCACATACTCATACTTTTGTACCTGTAAGGGAACAAAGTTATGTGTCGGTAGTTGTATAACAGATATATTTCTATTAAGTTGATGCCGTCCCACAGAACTTGTGCCTTTGTGCTTACTTTATACTGTCAAGCTGCATAAAATGCTTGAATATGTTGAGTTTCTGATAACAATAAACTGTTATAACTGTTATAAATTAGCATGTCTCTATAGTAAGCCATGCAAAAATTTACTTCAAAAATAGATTGTTCCTTTTTGTTATTAGAAAAGCAAAATAATTCATAGCTAAGCTTTATAACTCAATAACCATCTTCCTTCAGCATTAAAGTCACTCATGCTTGGCATAATATTAAAGTCTTATCCCCATTTAAAACTGTATAAACTGTATAAACTGACTGTTACACAAAATGATTTTCCTCCTCTTTTCTAAAATCTCAAAAATAATTACGAAAATGTTTCAAAATATATATAATAACTACCACTTGCTGCCTCTTTTCTATACAAAAACGTATACGCATATACAAATACTACGACTGGAAAACATCGTAACATAAAGACTCCCCATGTTATTATCAAAATAATCTTCAACTTTGCACCATCAGTCTCTGATAAACTGTGTATGAAAGTTGAAAGTTTATTAAACTCCTTCCTTCGGAAAAACAACTACAAAATTTTCAACATAAAGCCTTAAGCCACCGACCCGACCCGATCTAACCATCAAAGCCCAACCCAAATGCCTGTCGTTGCCGTTGCCGTGCGTCGATAGCCTCCTAAAAACATGTTAGGAAAATTTTACCAAAACTAAACTAATTGCCTAGAGAACCAGACAGAATGAGACGATATGAGTGCAACTGACAAGTCATGAAATTTTAATTAAAATCCCTCATAGAACTTTGACTGATGAAATTTTTTTTATTTTTTAAGCAAATTATTATTCCCCACAAGACCTAAATTCTCGATGATGGAACGGGTTTCGGTTTTGTAGTGTGCAGAATGGACTGGGTTGTCAAAAACTATTACAACAAAACTACCTTCAAGAACTGGGAAGAATTTTATTATGATGAAAGAGGGATGCATCTTAATTAATAAACTTTTTCTTTAGAACTTATTTTTGTCTATCTCTTTTTGACACAAACATGTGTGCATCATCGGAAAGGGATGACAATATGACAGAAGTCAAAATTTTAATTTGATTGGCATCACCGATAAAGTTATTTTTGTTCAATTTTTCCTTTTTGTTTTTTTTTTTTGGGAGACTCTTCACTTTTGTAGAAACTTCTTCGAATTGCTTATAAAGTTCTTAAATTTATCAATAATATAATGAAGAAGACAAAATACTTAGTAAAAATATGAAATGGGTGGGTGTGCTGAATGTGCTGAATTTCAGTTCAATAAAATATTTTGTTCGCTTTCAATTTTTGAGCGGGGCTAGACTAAGGATTGCTCTGAGAACCCCAGGCGTAGAAAACATTTGAAAGTAGTTTTATATCGCCCCAAAAATTGATCGTCTAGCACGAAATTTTAATAAGCCGCTCCACCCTAGTCCACCCTAAACCATCGCGGGTTGATGTCATCCAGTTTCGGTTAGTCCCAATCCTAACATTCTAGAGTTCTATTGAATTGGTTTCAACGAAGCTCAGCCCACCGAAGCCGAACACTCTTATTTTTGTCAGCTTCAAGGTTATTCCCGTACAACTCCCGGTTCAAGGTTCTAGCACAGTAACATAGCTTTCCGCTGACGGCCGATCAAACTTAAGCCCTCTGAAACGTTCAAATAAAGTTTCTACATTTTTTGAGCTCATCCACAAGTAGAATGCTCAATAGTTGCTCAATAATGCAGGATCCTCAACTACCTTGCAGCACTTTATAACATCCGGTAGTTGGTCGGTTTCAGTGAGAACATTAAGGAACATGTTAAGTGTCGATTTCTTCTACTTTCTTCTTTTGCAAGTGCTTCCTTTCTCATTTACTGCTTCCGGAACATTACAAACCTTAAAGGCCAGATCTCCCCACCGACACACGTGAAGATCAAACCTGAACCAGTTTTATTTTCTATATTTTGTTGAGCTCAGTTAATGCTTCCATAAACATTACAAACCTAAAAGGCCAGGCCTCTCTACCGACGCGTGAAGATCAACCCTTTAGCCGGTTTCGGTTTCTACATTTTGTTGAGCTCAGTAGTTACTTAGTGTTTCAGGAACCTAAAGTGCCTTATAACCTCCGCTAGTTGTTCGTTTGCACTAAGCATTTTTAATGAAGCTTAGTTTCCAAATGGAAGAAACCGACCACAAATTAATATGCAATCAGTAACATTGTGAGGGCCCCAGGCCTTAAGATGTTGCTTCCATTTGCTTAATAGCTTACGGCACTGTATGATGCCGGATGAGGCATCATACAAAAAGTTTTTACTTCACCTTTTAAAAACTAGTTCCTACCCCCTTTTACTATCTTCTTCCCGTGGACTAGAAACTGAGTGCTATGGCTGGCATTCCCTTCGCACTTTTCTTGTCATTTTATTATTCTGTCATTATAACTGAAAGTGCTGTGCACTTCCTTTCAATTTATGCAGAACACCTAACCTTTACATGGCCCACACTCTCTCAAGAACCAATTGAAGTGCAAAATTAAATTTTTATCCTTCTTCCTTTCTTCTCAGTAGTTCTTCACCAAGGAAAAAAAAATAAAATAGAACTGAACGAACTTACGAACGAACAAACTTGTCGCGCACGTCTTCTTGTGTGCTATGCACGTCGAGCCGGTTGGAGCCCATTAAAAATTGCAAAATTATAAAACGTTCAGATGGATATATGTATTAAAGAGGAAGCATAGTGGAGGGAGGTGTATAGTAAGGGAGTAGAGTAAAAGTAATTTACATGCTCTATAAGTTAATTACCGTCACCTGGGTCTCTTCCAGGTTTTTTTTCTAGAGTAAAGTAGAAGAGAACTACTTTGATGCTCTAGTATAAAATGGGGCAAATAATAATAAGAAATTGTGCACTCAAAAAAAAAAGGCAAGAAAAAAAAAAATTGGAACACAAATGTAGGCAACAAAAAAATTGTTATAATCGCTTTTACAATGGCGCCACTGACAGAGAGGAAGAAAAAGTATGTACTTTGAAACATAAGTAAAAGATTGGTGCTGACACCTGAAGGAGTCTTAAGTTGTTCTACAAAATCTTCTTATGCTTTGATTGGCATCAAAACTGTATTACCTTGAAGGGTTACTCTTAAAGTAATTATTTTCTATGGAATAATTAGGTCATACTATTTGATAAGAGAGCAAATATGTTAATTTATACCAGTCAGTGGATATGGGAGCAAATGCATATGTTTAAAATCTGTCCTTAAATCTACCTCAAAAAACTATTTTGCAACCTCATGTTAATTATTTATACCAATTATTGGTAGATATAAAAAAAGATGATTGCATTCAGAACTATACATTGATCAACAAATGTTTTGTTTATACCAATCACGCGTAGTTCTGGAATATTTATACATTTTATTATGACCATATCACATCTTCAAAGGCACGTTATAAATGTATTTGCTAGACAAAATTGAAGACAGTTACTTGAAAAACTATTCTGAGCAACATTTTTTGTTTGTTTATACCAATCACGTGTTTGCTCTTTGATTTGTATACCTTCAAGCGCAATATTGAAATTATATTTATTTTTTAAGCTCATTTTGTTTGTATTTCTTGGATAAAATGTAAGAAAATATTGCATTAAAAACTATATTTTTATTATTTTTTTATTATACCAATCAGGAGTACTTTTTGAATATTTATACCATTTAGGGCAACGTTAATACCTATTTTTTTCTATTTTCTGGCGAGTCAAATAGTTGCGAATCTTCAAAAAATACATGGCTATGTGATGGATACCCAATTTAGACCAGTTTTATACTAATTGCTCACATGATGAAGAAACCAATTAAAAATAATCAGGAAAGCCCTATTAACTATTCATTAAGACACTTTGAGGACTTTACTGGAAACTAATTAAAACTTCTTTTATACCAGTTAATGAAAAGAATACTCAAAATTACCTACCATAAGAGCTTAGTAAGTAATTATGGATTATGCGAGTAATTCGCTAAGTTGAAGTCATTCATTCATTCAGTTAGACCAGTTTTATACCATTTACTTAAAATATTAGCTGGATTAATGTCAATTACAAAAGCTTCAAATTAAGATGCACAGTTTTCTTTTAATGACAATAATTCAAACGAAAGTTCGACCAGTTTTATACCAGTCAATAACCCAACTCAAAACGACTTATTTCGTTTGTTTTCTTTGACTAAGAAATGTAACACTACTACTGAGCCTTACTTTGACTTTATGAAAAAGCTTGTAATTTTGCTTCTTATAACTTCTTATTAACTACGTATAACAGTTTTACACAAGTTCTGCCATAATAAACTTGGCCCACAATCTTCCCGCGCTTAAAATCCAATTTACGTCTGATTTATACCAATAACTGACAAAAATAAATACAATTATAACACGATTTGTGTATACACAAAAAAATTGTGTACTTTTGTAACAAAAATTCACAATACCATCTGAACCAAAATTCAGATGACAACAAATGACATACTCGTACCAATCGTGTTTGTTTATCATTTGCTGTCATCCAATTTGTGGTTTAGATTGTTTTGTGCTTTTAATGACAAAAATACACAAATTTATATACAAAATTTGGTGTTTACACAAATCGTCTTATACCTTCTAGCTTAATAGTTCAAGGAAAGGCCTATTGCTTTTGGGTAACATCTTAAACAAATATTATACCAGTTAATTATACAACGAAGGAATACAAACTAGGAACAACATTTATGTGGAAAAAATTTACCTATGAATTAAAATTACCGAAGAATCTTCTTTGCCAACGAGTATTTCATAAAAGTGTCTCCCTCTTCATATTTTTTTCTTTTGAAATCAAAGTCACTTTTTCCAAGGTCTCTAGTTTCTTTGATCGCAATATACCCTCATTAACTTGTCTATTTTTTGTTTTTCTAAAGAGTTCCCTTTATCCATTTCACTTGTCACTTCCTCTCTGAATACCAAGAACTATAAAATTTTAATTTTAATACCAGCTTACACATAATTAAAATAGATAAATTAATTAGGCCAATGAGATTAATTTTGTCTTTTTGGAAAACTAACCAAATTCTACCTGAATTAAATTTTCACCAACTACAACTACAACTATAAGAAAACCTGAATTTCCCATCTAAGCCACAATTTAGGTAGAAAATCACTTTAATTAGATCCGCAAAGCTGTCATTATAATGCTGAATTGCTGAATAATTAATAACCTACTGCTGAATGATGCAAAATAACTTGTCTCCTTGGTACATCAAAACATTTCAACTTCAAAGAATATACAGACTTTCAACCGGAAATTCAAAATTATTAACCTACTCCTTGCTAACTTATGCAGGTACACATCTTTTTGATATATAATAAGCCATCTCCCTTTATACCTATACTCTCTATTTTCGTAGTCTCCACATTTTGTATAAAGACATTTTTTTTTTTCAACATTTTTTCAAGAAAAATACCGCCAAAGGACCTTTTGATGTCATACCATACATCGCTTTACAATTACGATGCATGAATTTCATTAAAAAAAAAAAAAGAAGCAAAATACCTTTTGGTTTCATCATTGAGTTTAGTAGTAAAGGTACCAAGGAAAAACTGAATGCTACTTTATACTCTATAGAAACCTTTTCAGCATATAAAAATCATTATAATTATGACAGACCTTCCTTTAATATGTGAATTATATATTCTACTAAGGCCATCCTCCCCTATTATAAGCTGATGTCGCTGTAAAGATATACGCACACACACACACAGAATCAAAAGGACTCTGACATTTCGCCTTGAGTTGGGCAAAGTGTCAAATGACATAGTGTGTACGGACGGAGCCACTGACATAGCACTGACAGTATACAAAAGTTGATCTCTGTCATGTCAAAAAGGTTAAATATGTCAAAAGCAGTTAAGCTTAATCATCATCCCATTTGACTTAAACCTTGCTAAATATATATCTTGTCTGTTTAGTAGGTACCTCTATTCAGTTTTTGTATAGAAGAGTGAGAGATAAGATGATGGCGACATTGTACCCTCTGTACCGTTGTACCTATACATGTATTGAGCAAGTTTCGTGTAATATGGCGCTGCTGGCAGAAATTGAGTCGTTTAATTATAAACGGCTCACTGGTTAAGGTAGTTATGTATAGAAGGTAACATGTCCGGTGGTTTGCCACGAAATAAATCAAACTGAAAACACACTCTTTGTGCACTAATGGAACTTGAGGTTGAGGTGATGGTGATGGCGATGGGGAGTGTGTGGTAAGAGTAATTATTTGATACGGAAGCACGGAAAGGAAAAAAGGGGGGAAGCTGTGTAAGCTTTTGGCAAATTGCTCTTCTACACAAATGAGCGCTAGGGCCTTGGATAACATTGTTGCTGGCAATGACTTGAGTCTGGGTTTACAACAACTTCAACGAAAATGCTCGTAGAGAACATGCAGATGCATGGAATGCACTTAAATGCCTTTGTCGCATTAAGGGCACCCAATTCATGTACTTTCGTCTATTTTTATTTTTTATTTTTTTTTTGTGGCTCATTAGTTCAAAGCTAAGCTACCTTACCTTATACTTGTGTTTCACTGATGCACCTTTGGTTGTGTTATATCTTCTTGGCACATACCAGGTCGCGTCGAGCAGAACGATGAGGGGGCAAGGAAGGGGAACGAGGTAAAAGGCAACGACGACGCACACAGAATATCTACTTTAGATTGTGTGATACCTTTTGACTTTGGCAAGAGTAAGTTTTGTATTTTTAGGTTAGGTTAGTTATCTTCTTTAATTGGAGTGCATAGTAGAAGTAGAGCAAAACACCGACATGCATTAGTGTATATCAGATGTGGTGGTGGGGGAAAGGGGTCTCACTCAACTCAATGTCTGCTTTCAAACTATCTAGATGTTGTAGCGTTATTATCATGAAATTGGGCACTTTATGTATTTGAATTTGTGTTTCGGTTTAATGATGAGCAAGTGTTGCCAGAAGTTAAGTTCGACTTCATTAGGGAGAATATTTAAATAAGCTAAAACATAGATGAGAAAAAAAATGAGCAACTTTTGGGCACAATTAGAAAACAGGTTATAGAAGGCTTTAAAATTCACAGATTTTTATATTTGCGGACAAAATCTTGAGTTCTTTAAGAAAAATAAATTGAGCTACTTTTGAGCACAACATAAAGTTAGAAGAGTTAGTTTTATCTTAATTTTAGTTATCTTCTAGGTGAAGAATATTGTAAAGAAAAGATTGTTTCTTGCAAGTTTTATTGAAATTTAGAATAAATTGAAATATCAGTTAGAAAAAACTGAGCAACTTTTGAACATACTTGAAAATTAGAGCATTCAAAGTTTCCTGGATATATTGTAAAATTCAATTCAATAGAAGCATCAGGGGAAGAGCGGGTTGCACGAACAAACTGTTGGATTTTTTTTGGTCTGAATATTTGGTACACTGTAATAAAATAAGCCAATTCAAAAAATATTGAGATTCTTATTAGAATTCAAAGTTCACTAATGAACAAATTGCGCTATTTTTGGGCAAATCCACAAAACTAAACTTTATTCTATCTGAATATTTTTTTTTTTTTTTTCTTGGAAACGAATAAAAATATGGAGAAAGGAGAGTATCAAATTTAAAAGAATCTGAAAGATAGCTAAATTAAAATTGAGCACATTTCAATTTCAGTAAGAAATCAAAAGTATTCATGTTAACTGAGTGTTTTGTGATCTTCTTACAAAGCAAAGGCATCAGAAGAAGAGCGTATCTCAGTAATGGTTATTAAATTTGAAAGGAGACTATCGAAAATATTGCGCTAGGTTTTGGTCACACAGCCACTGTTTTTTTTAAATTTTAATCTTTTAGGCGTACGAATGCTTCAGAATGAGAGTATACTTAACGATTTTTTCTATGAATTCATAAAAGTATTATGAAAAGATTACAAATCGACAAATTGAGCTACTTCCACAAGTTATCAATAAAGTTGAATGAATTTTAACTGAACTTGAAAACAGAGCTACTTTTGGCCACCGGAAAAATCGAAAGTCTACGGTTTCTGAATATATTTGTTTGTATATTTGAAAGGGAAATTATTATTATAAAATTGATTAGAAATAAAACAAAACGTTATGAAATTGCGCTACTTTTGGGCACAGCATTGTTTCGTCCTCAATTTTCCCAATTTCATTTAACTTTTCCATATTTTTGCCACTAGTGATTCTGATTTTTAAATTTCCTTAAATACGGAAGGTATGCTTACACTATTCAAGGGATTGACAACCAGCCTCGTGGGTGGGTTGCTTTCGAAAATTAGTCTAGTTTGGAAAAAGAGAAATGTTTTCAGACATTGAAAACCTATTTGGAACACACATCAGATGACATGACATGACATGAATTGCATTTCCAAAGTAAAAAAAATTTTGAACAAAAAAATTCGTCACATCAAATTAGACACAGTTTTTTTTTTGTGTTGCCCTGTTTTCTTTATTCATGTTTTCATATAGATAATAAAGCTGTCATCCAAAGAACCCATCTAAAGCCGCCCAATCGATTGTTCGAATTCGAACTGATACAAGGATAATCTACATTGTCAGAAGGACGCACCCTCGACACCACTCGTAAAAGAGAGTGAACAAAAAAGTTATCTCAGCCCACCCCACTCCATCCTTTTTCCAAATGCATGGAGGTACTAATATTTTATTTTTTTTTTTTTTGCCTTTGTTCATCCTATTTTCACGAATTGCAAATGCCATTCAGCACGCCATTGGCAATTTCCTGTGTCTATGTCAGGCAACGTTGAAACAGGATACAAGTCGACTCTCAGCTCAACTCGAAATAAAATTGCATACGCTTGCAGTTTTAATCTTTTTTTTCTTTATGTTTTTTTTTTTTTTTTGCTGCCCGACAGCTGTGTGTCGGATATTTTTTTTTCTCTGTCCAACACCTCGACGCTTTCATCTGCCGTTGGATGAAAGCAAAGCGTTTTACCATTGTTTTGCTCGCATGCTGCAAGGCTTAACGAAAAAAAGTAGGATATACGTTTAACAACATGAAACACAAAAAAAAATGTTCGTAATTTTCATCGGTGCAAGGATATTGTGCTTGGGTTTTTTTTTTAGTTTTTTTTTTTTGCATCCAAGCGCGAATGCCAAAAGAAGACGAACAACACAAACAAAATAGAAATTCCCTTCCTGTTCCTGGGTCTTTGGAACTATGGCTTGGCAAGCCGTTTCGCGTCGCGCGATCTGCATGTTCCATTGATGATTAAAATTCATTCCTTCAATTCCTGAATTTAGACAAAAAAATATGTGTGGTGACAACGGTCCATAATATTAAATAGGGGTTGTAAGGGCGCTCTTGTTTCAGGGGCGCCAGAGAACCTGTGATGAAATCAAAAACGTAAGAAAGTTTTGATGATACCATTTCATGTTGTAAAAAAAAAGAATGCTTAACATTGGCATCACCGTTTTTAGAGAATGTAGTCTGCATACGTAACGTGGTATCGTAACGCAAATATAAAATAACACAAACTTCTATATTAAACTTCCTACCAATCCCTTATCAAAATACCAAATGCCTTGAAATGTCATTTTAGATAGCCTTTAACTTTTCACAAATAATGTGCTCAGTATTTACCAGATTCAATCGGCTCTAAATGAAGTGTTTTACCTATGTAGACAAGTCAGACTATTTCTACATAAATATTTCTTTTTAAAGAAGAGCAAGATGAAGGTTCAATTCGTTGTATAACAGTTAAATTTATCTAATCTCTCGTTTTTTTACTTTTTTAAATAGTCGAACTGTTATACATTCTGCTGTATAACAGTTTTACAGTAAAATTAAACTTATCTCCCTTCTTTTGAGATGTCACTGTGGGCCAGTTCCTACACCTTATCTGTTATAATTTGCAGAGAATTTACAACAAGGACTTATAACTCTACGTAATGCCTGAAATAGCCTTTTCACACCAACCAGATTCCGCAACAATAAGATTACAAAATCTCATTTAACCGTTCACACCACATATAAGCTAGATTTTGTTTTACATTTCCCTTTGTCTCGCTGCTTAAACATGCTATAACTGTTATACAAAAGAGAAAACTGAGTTATAAATGTGTCCCCGCTTACAAAATCAAGTAGATTTTGTATGAAATTTCGTCGTAATCTAGATTTACAAGATTTTTAAAACTGAAAATGTATGGGATTTTGATTATTTTTGTACGAAATCTAGATTATCGTTCAGTGTAAGATCCATATTATGAAGATATCGGTTGCTTAAAACTCCAGCTTTTCTTGAAGTTTTCGTCCACTTTTGGTTTATAAGCTTTGCAACCAAATAAGTACGAACAACTATTGCAAGTTTCGTTATGTTGATTGTATTACTACTTTGACAGGTTATAAGTAAAGTACAGTAGAAATTTTGCTGCTGTAGGCTAAATTTTTTAGTGACATTTGAAAAGCAAGAGTCGCAGAAGCACAAATGTGGTTTTGCGAACCCAAGCAAATTCATAAGGTTGGCCTACTATCGTGAATTTATATTCTTCGTTCAGTTTTCATAAAACTTTCGTTCACTTTTGCTTTCGTAACTAAATCAGTCTGAACTACTGACAACTAATTGAAAGTTTCGTTAAGTTGGCTGCATTATGGATGACATGGTATTTGACGAAGCTGAAAGCTATTTCTCGTCCTTTTTTTTACAAAAAAGTAGTTCGGAAAAAAGTTTGTGATATTTGTTGGCAACACTTATCCAAAATATTCGTTCAAATTTTTCTTTTTTGACAGTTCAGGGGGCGCTGTTGAAGGATTTTTACCCGGGCCAGCACTGTTCCGCAAAAAGAGGAAGTTAAAATGACAGGAGGATAATTTACATACATTGTGTGCTAGCCAACGCCATTATGATATCTCCACATGGCAGAGTTGCACTCTGTCGCGCTCCACAATAGTAGGTAAAAACTTCGTCATCGAAAACTTTTGTTGTAACAAAAATTCCGCTGTTAACTGTGTGTGTGGAACATGGATTGAGACCATCACACACCACCGTGAGAGACTAGCACTTCCATAAAAATCCTGCCCGGTTAGTTGCCAATTAAAAATCGATTATATCGTACACTCAATGAATTTTAGCCAACAACTGTCGGGAATGATGATAAATGGATTTCTGTTATGAGGGGTCATCGTCGTTCGTCCGTCCGTCCGTTCGTCTGTCGTTAGATCCCTTAACCATGATGTCATGCAACTACTACTGGCTGGTTGTATATATTTCTATGAATCTGGATGAAGTGGGTAGCATAATTTCAGAGAGACGACTCTCTTTTAATTGAGTTTTGTGGGTCGGGCATGGCTCATGGAATGGATGGCTCCAATTCTATGAAACCGAGGGATTTTTGTAAGCTTAAACATTTAGGGGTAAAAAGGAATATAAAAAAGTAAGAAGTATATATAGAGAGAGTGTGATCCTATTAAACATTTTCACACTCTTGTCATTTTGATGGGTTAAAAATGTGGTGGACGATAGAAGAAGAAAAAAAAATAAATTTAAGGGCGACAATTAGTGACACTCTGAATATTTTAAAAATTTGCAATCGCATTGAGGGTGTTTTGTGAGGCGTTATTTTACTTCTGTGTGTACCGTTTTCGATGATGGCAGAAATAAATATGCAAAATATTGTAGATTCTATTAGATTAAGTTTTTTTTTATTTAAATTTTTTTAATTCCACTGGTATATAATTTAGGGGAAAAGTAAACCTCAGTGGGTAAATAGTGTGATTAAGGTCAACCATGTTGTACTCTGACAAGATACTAATTTAATTAGAGAGTTGTGTCGTTAAGCTTCACTAAACGGAAAACTGTGATTGATTGGTGGATTTAAATTTTCACCAGGGGAGGATAAGGGTTTTTGACAAAAACTAATAGCAAGCATTGAAATTATGTACCTACATTATGTAAGTTGTAGGTAGGTAAGAAGTAGCCCATTAAACCGTAAATTTGGTTATGGTCTTTCATCAGTTAAATGTGCTTTGTAATCAAATATATTCATGTTTATTAATGTTAACGAAGGCTCATTATAATTTATGCGGTTTGATATTATAACCGTAAATGGAAATTTTATTGAACCTCACCGAAATTCTCAAAGTATTAGTTTAAAGGTCTGTGAAGAAAACTTATACATATATTGGCACTCCATGGGGCTAAGCCTTGATGTGGCGGAGAAGCTTACTTATTACAATGAAACCAAGAGCTATGCAATCACGGAACATGTTTCCGCAGAAACATGCGGAAGTGTTCCCACCCAGAAACTCCCAAAATATTAGACGGTAGCAGAAAAATTCCCTGAATGAAATCAATAGTAGCGTCACTAGCTTAAACCACAATAAATTTTGGCGACTACCGTATATGGGTTTCTCCGACATAATGAGAGTAAAAGATGATAAGGAGCGTTAAATCTGGGCCCTCCAAGTTTCGTGCTGCTGCCGCTGGGGAACCGATGTAGGAATAAATGTGATAGTTATGAAACAACTAGGAGCCTGGAATCTGGAAGATCAAAATGTTGACGTCCCTGAAAAACGAAACTTGAACAACGAACTTCAGATCTATACGTGGTATGTCCAATACCTTATAGAGGCCATGCGCAGCTGAACAGTTAAAGTTCGGTTCAGTTCATCCACAAAATGCTATCGGATGGAGACGGCATACAAAAAAAATAACTGTGTGATGTCTTCTACTGGAAACGAAGGAAACAGCTCTATTTGCATGCTGTTTTGTCACAATCCGCACCAGGGCCAAATTAAGGAACATCATGCTCATGTATGCCAACGCCCTAACAGAGGAGAACGATGAGCCAACCAAGGAAGCATTGTACGGACTTCTTAGAGAACGACGTATGATAGATGCCTAGAGAACGATGACGGCAAGATTTTTCTTGGTGATTTTAACACCAAGGCCGGAAAGGAGATGATATTTGATTCTACTGACGGTCGCAGGAAACAGCCACACAGCCTTGTTGAAACTTCACAAAACGAAGTCAGATTGATCGACTTTGCGGGGCGGCGGGATTGACTGTACTTTTGCTGACTGAATCTCCCTCAAACCCACCAACAGTACCAACTATAAAAGAGCAGTGGAATCATTGCCAACTTATCATCCAGAAGTGCTACCTTTGATAAGCTGAGTTTCTGAAGACAAGCAAAGCAAAAGCCTTAGTTCGATGAGGAGTGCCGCCAGTCCCATGCAGGTAAGGCAAGGCATATGAGTCGATGCTGCAGGCTAGGACCAGAATTAGTAGGAGAACAGCCCGCGAAGTCTATGTGTCTATGAGTGAAAGAAACCACAAGACTGAAAAAGAGGGAGAACGAAAAGCAAGCGGTGGTGAAGTCTATTAAATACTGCTACGGCAGGAGAAGTCCTTGTTTGGTTTTAGGCGAGGAAATTCAACCAATCATCAGACTTTCGCCATCCAGCAAATCCTGGAAAAACAACTGTGATAGTGTTGATAGGTGCGAGTTACGGAGCATGGTCACATTTCAATTTCCCTGTCAAATTTGTTTGCTTGTCCATGTTCAGGATGACAATAGAGAAATTCTCTTGCAGATCAAGTTCCCCTGAAAAATTCAATAGAACATAGGCGGGGAATCGAACCCAGACCGCCAGTGTAATAGTCCATCGCAATAATTCTTTTGCCTGGGGTACTGAATTCAAAAGCAAAAGGAACTAATAACACTGTCGTACAAACAATTATTTAAGACAAAAATTTGGTTATTTTGTCTACATTTTTGTTCTACATAAACGGTTTTAGCGAAATATATTAATATTTTGGATTATGGTAAGGCGATTTTCGTTTCAGAATATAATACAATTTTCCTGCATCAAACTGTTAAAGAACTTTTAAGCCTTAAAACATAAAACATAAGATCAAAAATACAAGTACCCAATCAAGCATTTAAGTTTTCTTTCAGTGCAGGAACTTGCATTTACTAAGACAAAACGATATAATTTAAACCGAGAATCTATAATAGATTAAATTGGTTTGCAATTCGACACGTTTCAGATTCTAACAAAACACCAAAACGCACTCAACAACACTCACCCATATGTATTGCATCATGTCAGGATGGTTTCTGGTTTCAAGGATGTCAGTCAATTCACATTCACTAATTGGAATGACTTATCTCAATCTAATTAATTTTTCATTGCACTCATATGTCTCTTCTATCTCTCTCACATTTTCCTTAAAAAAAAACTTGGACCTATTGACCTACAAATAATTTTCTCTACTGAATCATATTTTTTTTTTGTAATTTTTGTTTTAAACTTTGAAAGGAAAGAAAAAAATTAAAGATTTAATTCACCGTAAAAATTCTTCTCATCATCATCACTTTTATTATCCTTCAGGACATTGATTTTATGATTAAAACGCACACATTTTTTACCTATATAAATATATTCCAATTAATTAAAAACCACTTAACCTTTCTAAAAGGAATAAAAGAAAAAAAAAAACAGAAAATCTTTCAAATCTTTTTTAAATGCAATTCCTTGTGATTTTATTTTTTGTTTGCTTTGTCCTCGTCGTCGTCTATATTGTGGAGAACATAATCATCTCTAACAAGCCTCCCCCCATTATAAAGTTATGATCACATTCCTCTCAAAGTCTGATTTTTTCTATCAAAAGATACGTTCAACTTTAACCGTCACCGCATCGTCGTCATCGTTTTCGTCGTCAGCGTAGTTTTGTATAAGTCCTCATCCTCGTCGTTTGTGGTTATTTCTCTTAAAAATCCATCGAAACTTCTTAATCCATGTTTTTTCTTTATAATTTCATTGGCAAAATAAATATACAAACTTTGAGGTTTTTCTTTTTTATTTTTCCTGTGCTTCTTTATATTTTTGAAAGAAAAACAATCTTAAGGATTTGTGCTTGAAGGATATGCCTGAAAACAACATAAATGTACGTGCTTTGGCTGTTTTATACAGTTCTTTAGCGACACGAATCACGATGAATCGATGGAGGAGAATATCTTAATTTTAGGCTTCAATGGAGCTTTGTCTTTGATTGGATTTTATTCGTTTTTTTTATATTTCTATAATTTCATTTTTATTCAGAGTGAGTAAAAGGAATTTTAATATAAAAATCTATTAAACATGCACCGAAGGTGTCAATTGGTTGTTGTTTTTTTTTTTTCTGCACTTAACATCTACCTACAAATGAATTCACTTTCTTCACATGCAGGTGAAAAATAAAAAAAAATTAACAAAGACAATCGAAAAAGTCAAGAAAATATTAAAAATAAGCACAATAATAATTTTCATTTGTATCTCTGCTCATATCTAATGAAAGTACAAGGATACGAACAACGAACACGATGTAGGTATTCGTCATTTCCATCACCATGTGTGTCTTATACAGCACTTGTCAGATAATTCTTTTCAGAATGATTATTTATTTATGAGAACTACGTGTTTTCTTCTTTGCTTTTGATGCAACTCCAAACAACAACTGGCAAACAGCAAACAGAACTATAGAGAACTACGGTGACCATATTTTCTAAAAGGCGACATTTTCCCTGATCTTTTCCACAGTGTCATTTTTTTTTTAAATGAAAACCCTAAAAGTTAGTGTTTTTTTTTAAATACAAGACAGTTCACTAAGTTTCTGATTTAAATGTGTCAAAAAAAAGTCTCTAGTGGACTCACATAAAGGGGATCCTTGAAGCCTTAACTACAACGGCAAAAAAGTGAAAAAGTGAAACAATTGGTGTACTTTTGCCGCAGCCTAGTAAGAAAAAGAATTTTTTTACCTTTGCAGTTTTGCAAAAAATGGCCATTTAAGTTAAGCCTTATGATAGAACGTTGCAAGTGTTTGAAAACTATAAAGTTTAAAAAAAATATAAAGTATAGCCTTCCGAAACAGCAAATATAAAGTTCATCTACAAACTGATTAACACTTGAGTGGATGGAAGAACAAATTTTTACTTAAACAATTCCAATCTGCTTTCAAATGTACTTAAGTGAGCTGCAGTCGAGTTATTGTAAGCTTTGTCTTGTTTTGAACTCCAAAATGGATGAAAAACGCATGAATTTCTTGTATTCTTCTACCAAATGAATATTGGGATGGATCACAGGTTACCTTTTCAAAAAATTTTCAATTAATTTTATTATCTTGGCAGCGAAAGAATTTTTAATTTTTCGTATTTTTTTCTATTAAAAAAAAAATGTTCCACATACGCCCCAGTGACCACTTAAGTTTAAACTTTAAAAATTCATCACACAATTTTTTTTGATTCTGCAACCTAGTGTAGAGGTTATTTATGGAGAATTAAAAATAAAATATATTTTGACTGATATCTAGTCTTCTAAATGCATTTCACTGATTTGAGCAGCTTTTTGTTTGCCTTTCTAGTTCTAAAATTATCGCTAAATTTTCCCCCCATAGATAAATTCTGACATTACTGTGGGGAATATAGACGTCAAAATTAAACCTGCACTAGAGTTCGATAGTATTTAAGTTAACTTTTGACGTTCATAATTGCTCTATAATAGGAAGAGCAAAAGATAAAGATAGCACTTGTTAATGATTTTCATAGGGCTTTGAATTTTTAGCAAACAGCAATATATCACTCTCTCAAACGTCAAACTCTTCACTTTGACGAAGTTGAAATCAGTTTATCATTCCAAAGTATAGTGTAGAAATAGTTTGAAGTGTTGTATAATGGAACAAAATTAATTAAATCATTTTTTGTAAACAGTCAGCCACTGTAAGCTAATAATGTTTTTATTCCGACCTTGCAACTGTCAGTTTCGTCAAAGTCGGGGCTGTCATTATTGCATTTGACAGATTCGTCAAGATGCCTATCCTTGATAATAATTCATTGACGTTGTTAAGACTTTAAAAAATATTTTAATTTCATTTTGTGCAGAAAATATTTTAACAGAACTATGTATTAAAAAAAATACAAAAAATACTTTTTCAATATTCATTTTGGTAACCCAATTATTTTGTTCTTATTTCCACGATCGGAATTTCCGCTAAGTCAAGTCAAGATTTAAAATAAATCTTCTAGAAATTTACTTGGAAAAAGAAATTTGCTTAATCAAACACACCCATTTTTCGTTAATTGCAAATGTCATCTTCATTCTATCACTGATAGTATACTTCTCTTATCGTATCTGCTCTTTTTTAGATCTCGTGTTCAAAACAAATGAATAAAATCCGTTACTTCGAGAGTAATTTCACTTACTTAGGATTATTAATATGATTTACACATTTTCGCATCCCGCACAAAAAAACTGCAAAAAAATGTTAACCTACTTAATCAAGAAAAACGGAGTACAACCTCAGTTTCAAATGGAAAACAATGAAATTAATACAAGTTCGTATTTTTGTTTTTATATATGCTTCAAATATGTCAAAATTAATCTCCTTTTCTTTGGTGGAAACACTACAAGATTCATTAGGCGCATCCTACAAAGAGAAATCTCTGAGGGCTCCGAGATTTTTTAAGGGGAACATAAAATCACAGCTGTCAGCTTCCTGTAATTTGATGAGATCTCTGAGATGAAAAATGTTTGGATTCAATACCTCAGAGATTTTTTAGTTGGTGGGACGGGCCGGGATATTTTTTAGTTAGTATGACGGGCCTATTACTAAATTATCTCTGAATGCACAAAAAAACATTAGTGACAACGTAACATAAATCATTTTATAAGGTAATTCCCATCCAATTTTAAATGCCCTTAAATCAAGATTAAAAACAAATATCACTGTGATTTACTTGGAAGCACAAAAAATTTTAAAATCAAACATACTTTTTTTTACTTTGCTGAATGCATTCATTGTTGTTGACAAGCAAATGTCATTTTTCAATTCTCGCGTTCACAGGACAAAACCAACTAACTTTACAGATGCCCTCTGATTGAAAAGTTGTCACTGAAATCTCGGACAAACTGAAATATCAGTGACATCTGACCAATCAGGGCTTCTTAAAATTTAGTTGGAGGTGTTTTAAATAAAAAACTTTAAATTAAAAAGGAGATAATTCAAGAATTCAAAAGTCAACCTTATCGTTCATTTAAACGAGAACCAAGGATTCTGATAATATTGAATGAAATACCTTCCTATCTTTTAGGATTTTTGACAACATACCATTTCATTTCACTTTCAATTTTCTAAAATATAAAATTGGATAATATAACTAAAGATAGCACTTACCAATTTTTTATATCCAAAATTATATTGGGTATTCATATTTTTAATACCAGGTACTCCACGTCTATATGTTTTGATGACTCCTCACTCTTAAAACTTCACTTTAAATTATTCACTGTGTTCAAAAACCATTAAAAATTTCACTTAATAAAAATAAATTCACTAAACATAAAGCTACAAATTTGTTAAAAACACTTTTCTCTAGAATTAAATTACACTTACGATCACTAAAAACTTCGATTTCAAAAGAATTTTAAATTAATATTTAATGAACCATTTAATTTACTTTGTATTAAAAAAAAAAAAGACCAAATACCGCACTTTAAATAACCGAAATATAAACTAGAACGCACCACAACAGAATAACAATTCACTACACGATTCTTCACAATCAAACACGAGACAAAACGGTACGTACATGTACAGTAATAATTGAAAACACACGGTATATTTTGTAATTTTTGATAACTTGCGTAGAAAACACGCATCAACACGAGTTACTAAAGATACTAAAAAAAAACTAAGAACCACCAACTATAAAATAGAAATATGACACACTCCGTGGTAAGATGTCATTCAAAGAAAGATGGCTTCCATATTCATAATGACAGTGACAAATGATGGAAAGATTTAGAACATTGGAAGCCTGTTTGGTAACTCAAACGTTTGAAAACTAAGTGCGAAGTCGTACTTAGTTTTTCAAAATTCCTATCGAGTTGCAACAAAAGAGCAAATTGAGAGAATAAAGCATTTCGCCTTCATTGAAAATATGTTACAACTACTTGCTACTATAAGTTTGCTATAAAACAGGTAGCAAGTTTTTCTGTTTCTGGGAGAATTTTGCTATCTTTTTTGAGGGACTTTAAAACTTGTTTACTACAAAATGTTACAAAACAGACCTAATATTAAACGGATGGTAACATCACTCAAAACAAATCATTTTTGTACTTCAACTTTGGTTGTAGCTTGTAGGTGTTTCCCTTTCACGTCTTTATCTTTGCCTTTTCGGCCTCTTATTTTTGTTATTTGTTCGCTTTTGTTGGATTGAGTAAATATAAAAATCGTAAGTGACTGCCATTGTTGATATAATTCTTGGAAAATGTGAATTCACAGCGGGTACGAAGAATAATGTTACACACGTAGTTATGGTAAACTGATAAATTATTTTTAGTTGTTGTTGTTGTTGTTTAAGGAAATAAGTTTGAGGCACTTAAATCATTAATGAAATACTGCCTACCGTAATATGGAACACAGAAAAAGATGAAGCAAATGGATTTTTTAATGTTTTAAAATATGATAGGTACTTTTTTAGCTTTATTGCGTCAAGCTTCTGTCTACTGTACTTTAAAAAAATACCATTATAGTGGTGCTCCTTTTGCAAAGTATTCATGAGTAGATGAGAAATGTTATCTATTCGGTACTGTAGACTGCTTTTAGCGACGAGTAGAACAGAATTAAATGTATAAAAAGGATCTGTTTTTTTTAATTCGCTAGCGATCTTTAACGAACCTTGGTAAAAAGGTTTTTGAGCGCTTGGTGAATACCGCCCTAATAATTCTCTCTTTCTGTTATACATCCATTTGAACAGTATATACTAAATACGTTCGAATCAAATTGTAAGTTACTGTTATACAAAAAAAACAACATATTTTCACATAATTTACCTTATTTTTTTTTAAACATATGTGAAAATATGGACTTAAAGATGCAAGGCATTAATAACCCGCACATCCAGGAAGAACAAAAAAAAAATTATATTTCCCTTATTTTTCTGTATTTGTTGAAGGTATATTTACGCTTGTTAAAGCTGAATGTTTATTTATGGACCATCAGCATCTGCAGATGACAAAATATATATAATGTCCCAAGTCCATACAAGAAAAAAAAAGGGAAGACAAAAAACAGAGAGAACACCCAACAATAAGAAAAAAATACAAATTTAAGAATACAAAATAAATTTCACAGTCACTTTTCCGTTCTTTATGATGTTTCTGAATTTTTATTATTTTTATTTCGTTCTCTGATGACGGTGTGGCCCCGTTAAATAATAAAAAAAAAACAAAAAAACAAAAAAACTATCAGCAAATAAATAAATGGGTGAAAGTGGGCGTGTGTGTGGTGTGTGTGTAGTGAGAAAGCATATTTTGGTACAATGGGGGAAATACTGATTCAAATGCCGTTCTTATTCATACAGGAAGTTGGGGACAAGGATTTTTTGTATTTTTTATTGTCATTCTGATTTTTTGCGGTTTTCTTGTTATTTATTTTTTTTTATGTCTTTTTCATTATTTGTTTTTCATGTGTGGTTGGTGCTGTTAAAGAGTGTAAATACCATCATCGACAGAAAAAAAAAACAGCAGTCGTTGTGTAAATTCAATCAAAATTAATGATGTTTACACCTGTCTCAGCAGTCAAATTCATTTCATGGTACTGTCAAAGAACAACAACTGCTATAGGTATCGTAAAATGAAAGCAGTCAGAACTCGAGGACTGTGATTTATTTGTCTCTAATTTTGAATTAAAGACGGATTTGCGATCATACTCACTGACTGAATAAAATAAAGCAACCCATTAGGGGGTTCACATTGACGAATTCACCAGACAGGGTATTCATGCAAACTGGTAAGCATTCCACTAAACGTGGTAAAGTGGACAATGTGGTGAATCAAGCGAACCAAGTGAAGGACCGCCTGTCATTTTCCCCTATTAGGGTGGTTCACATTAACAACCTAAATGGACCACCAACAGGCAGTACTGTCATATTTTTAACCATCCCTTGCTGGACAAACCATCCTTTGAGTATTCAAAACCGAGGTCGTCCGTTGATAAGCTGTCAATGTAAATCCTCCTATTAACGTGCGCTTAATTTTCACATGTCAGTTTTCAATAACAAAAGACTCGTTTGACAGAACACGGTGACTGATACGAAATAGGAGATACTCAGCTACTCTTTTTTTTCTTTTTCTAATCAGGGGCCATATTCTGTCTCGTCGAATATATATTGAAAAATGGAAACTGAGCGCAATGATTTCATTGCAACTGACGCATTGTTAGTCAATTGATTTTAACTAAACGCTTTAAACTGAACAAAAAAAAATCTCAATAGAGTGCTTAGCTACAGAATGCTGAATGTGCTGAATATGTCCCCTTGACAACAATTTAGCCTTTGGCTATGAAATAAACACGAAACCAATTCTAAAATAAACTGACATTAGTTAAGGTGACAGTTCAATAAAAGGTAAATGTTTACCATTACCATATACCATAGCATGCTTTAGAAAGTTTTGTACAATAGTGTTTTTTTTTTTTTGTTGAGTCAACTCGCTTATCGATAACCAAAATATATAAAAAAAGAGATATGACACCAATCGATCTACTTCACCAGATAAAACAAATTGTAACGTATTTTTCATTTTTGTTAGATTTTTTTTTTTCTTTGTTTTTTTTTCAATTCAAAGTTTCCGCTTATAAATTGATTTTCGAATAAAAAAAAAAAAACAACGATAAAACCCTTTTTTTTTCAACCCATTGGGTGGGTAAGGGTTTCTTCTGTTTTCTTTTATTTGCTTTATAGTTTTTTTTTTTAGGGATTCAGTTACATCGTTTTGTAAAGCTATCAAATGCGTAAAAGCTTCAATGTTTACGATGGTTTTTTTTAGACTTTAGAGTTTAGAGTGTCTAGTCAACAACAACTGATTGAAACGATATCAATCAAAAGGAAATGAAGGTGGAGAATGTATTTTTGTTATTTTTGTTTTATTAAATGAGGGTATCAACATATCGATTACGAAACGTTTAGTTTTTGTTTTCATTTTAATGAAATGACTTTCAATAGGATTTGGGATAGAAAGTAAAATATTTGAAAGTCTATGGGGCTTATATTGAATTAATTGGTTTGAACTTTAAAAATAAGTTTTTTTTTTCTAAACGCAACGAAGCTGGTTGAAAATTTTCCTATAAAATATTCCTGTATAAAATTCAAAAAAAATCGTGTTAATGGCTACGTTATTTTAGGGTTATTTTCTTTAAATTTTTGTCTACGTCTTTAAAAAAATAATCCGAGAAATCTTCACGATCTGTCAATAAGGGCGAGCTTACATTGACGAGCGTACCGGACGAACAACTGACAGAAAGCTGTCATTTTGCTAACATAAGTACTATAAAAATCATTTGAAAACCATCCTGTTTAATAGACGGTTATTCTTTAACTGTTCACAGTTTGCCGTCCGATAAGCTCGTCATATGTATACCCCTAATGACAGTTCCGCTAAAAGGGGCCATCTGATTGTTTGTTTTTTGTTTGTCTTTTCTATGGAGTTATTTGCCAAACACCGTTAACAAAAGTGCTGTTAATATAGATTCCCAAGTCGCTATGCAACGACAAGATAAACGTAGCATTTCTTTGTCGCATTTGTCTCTTTTTAACGAAATTTTGACAGCTGACAGCTTTTGTTTTGGGGATCTTTTTCGTAAGGCTTTTATGATAATCAAAACGATCAAATTAGAGATAATGATAAATTACTTTTTGTATCTAGATTCTAGATCTTATTTAATCTTTCGATTTTCGGAGGGAAAAATAAGTTTCATTCAGTGCTTTCTTTAGTGATTTCGACAGCTCCTTCCAATTGCAATCTTAGACATTAAAATGTTCTTCCATTTTGATAAAAATCATTTTGGATTGACGTGATGGTATGGGAGCTTATTTGTAATGACATTAGGAACGTTCCACAAAGGGTAATATGAATAAAAATGAGCACCTACTCAAATCTCCAATTTTCGGAGTAGGTACTCGATTTGGTATGAATAAAATTCTTGAACACAAACATTTTCATGAGCAACTACTCACTTAATTAACACTGAGTACCTACTCTGAGCAAGTACTATGTTTTATTCATATCATCCAAAGAGAGATCTCGCTCTCCTCAGCAAATTCGTTTAAAAATCTTACCCAACTTTTGAAAATGACATCTCTTACAAATTTTGACAGATAATTCCACGAATGTCAATAATATTAAATAATTTGTTTTTATTTCTTTCCAGACAAACATCAAAATGCACCGAATCACAACGAGCACTCTAGTGCTTGCCATCATATTCATCAGCACAACAGTATTTGCCGGTACATGCGGTCCCAAATTCCCCACCCAATGTATATGTGGAAATGAGAATTACGAAAGTATGATACGCTATGTCGTAAACTGCACAAATGCTGGCCTTCAAAATACAAGCGTATTGGAATTTATGTCTTCCAAAGTGGAAATTCTCATTTTTACTGGCAATAACATTCCACAGCTGCCATGGAATGTCTTTGGCACAATTAATGATTATCCAGATTTGACAATTGTTGACATGAGCAACAATCATATTCGAGAAATTCGTGGAAAAACTTATCATCATGTTCAAAATGTCAGACGTCTCATATTGAATCACAATAATTTGAGTATATCGCGGGACGACGACGATGTTAACCATCATCATCCGAGAGTTTTTTCCAACTTTATGAATTTAGAAGCATTACATTTGACAGATGCCTTCGATGACAATACATCACCACATCTAAGTGAAGATCTACACGATATATTTGTCAATAGTAATCTGGCGAAACTTCAAAAACTCCATTTGGAACAAAATGAAATATCACACTTCAAAGATCGCAAAGTATTTTGTGACTTGCCAAGTTTGCGTGATCTTCATCTTGGTGACAACAATCTCAAAGAGGTCAATTTTGATGTAAAATGCCTTAAAAATCTACGATTTCTCGATTTAGAACGCAACAAATTCGAATATGTCAAGGCCAAGGATTTGATTTTAATGGACGAACTAGAAGAAAGTCCCGATCGCACCGCTAACCTCATTGTTGACTTCAATTTGAATCCGTTTGTTTGTGATTGCAAAATCAGTGTTCTACACGATTGGATACAACAGACAGCAGTGAGAGTTCGAAATGAAGAAAATCTCATGTGCTACCGCAATCACACGAAACCGGAACCAATTATGAAAATTCAATATGGCAAGTGTGCAAGTTCGAAACTGAGAGCTTCAATGACTGGCCACACAATGACACTCATCTTTTTGCTAGTTGTTTTGAGTATGATTTTAATTGCACTTGTTGCGGCATTAATATATGTCAGTAGGGACAGAATTAAATATATGATTACGCCAGTTTTTGATACAGTTTCGAAAAAAGTGCATTACACATCGATCAAAGATGAAGATTGTCCGGAGGTTCATGTCTGAGAATTTATCCTATACATTTATTTATTTAACCTATACATTATTATATAAAAAAGAAAAAAATGTAAAATTGTAAAGCATTAATTTTGCAGCAGCATAAATTATAGAACTTAGAAGATAAGTTTTTCATTTTCAATTATTTTGTAGCGTAAGAGTTGTGTTTTGGTTTGATTTTTTTGATTTTGTACGGAATTGAAAATGGTTTTCACTATAAAAATTTAGAAAATTTATTGAGAAAACAAAATTGAATTATATTGTAAATCATTTATTTTAGTATTTAAGACATAATTCTTGTAGTGTTTTAAGACGACATATCACTTAAATATAATTTAAGTCATTTTATCATTTTTTTAACAATTTAATATAATTTACTACACCCATTTTTGTTTTCTATTTTGCGGTCTCTTATCCTACCGGTCCTGGACAGTCACTTGTTTCTAGGATTGAAAATTTTCTATTAAAACAAAAAAATAAAGCAGCTAAGCAGTCAAATTTTGATAGATTGAAAAAAAAATATTAATCAAATTGAAAAAAATTATCTGTCATATTGAAAAAAAATATTTTTATCCGACAATTGTGGGTTTTTACTGCATTGGAAGGTCTTCCACCATCAACCTGAAATGTAGAAAAAAATCTTTCTTCCCAAGAAAAGCTGAAAACATAAAAAAAATTCATTCTTCCCAAGAAAATCTGAAAAATTGATAGAAATTTGAAATCCAGCCTCGCAGCCTTGCAGCCAAAATTAAACACAAGCTTGTTGGAAGTAAAAGACGGAAAAGATAAGAGCGGTTTGCTGATACGAAACCTGAGAAAAAGTAGCCCATACGTGCTTATGTTCAACATATGTAAATATTTTATTGAGTATCGTAACAGCAAACGGGCCTAAATGCATTTATTAAAAATAATATAATTCAATTAACATACAAATTAATAATTCAATTAAATTAATATAATGAAAATTCAAGATCTTATGTGATACATCTAAAAAATGTACCAAAAAAGATAATAAAATATCCATTTTTTAGTGTATCACTAATATGATCTCCACGTCGTCTTCTTCTGGTGGAATTTCCACAACTCGGTCAGAAAATCGAACCATTTTCTTCTGCTTAAATGGTTCAAAGTGCTCTCGTTCGTTGCCAAAATTTTTGAAGGCACAAAATACCGCAGTCCAAGTGAAGGAAAATCATGTCGAGTTTTCTTCTCTATCGCTCTTGGGATATCTATTTTAGGCATCAGCATATAGACCCTCTTTAGCTCGAAATTATGAATTTTCTTCATCGGGGTCAATGAACGTATTTCGTTCTTCAGCTCTCCATAAAAGTTTGTTGCAATCTGTAAAATAAAATCCTGATTAGGAACAAAGTTATAGAGCAAAAATTATTAGACTTTACATTTTTTAAATTTACCATCTCCATTTTTTATTTCTGTTTCTTCTTATTTTAAAATCATTTTTAAATTTGATTTTAGATATTTATTATTATTTATTTTTTTGACAGAATTTCTATCAATTTTTTTTGCTTAGGTAGACTTTTGAGCTGCCATGGAATGTCTTTGGCACAATTTTTTCCAACTTTATGAATTTAGAAGCATTACATTTGACAGATGCCTTCGATAAAAAATAAATAAAACAATATTTTGTATTCTTTTGTTTTTGAAAATGAAAACTTATAAGGCCATACTAGATTTAATATTATTTACACATTTTGTTTTTCTTTAATTTTGAAAATTATTTGAATAAAAATAAAAAAAAATTAAATTGTAAAATAGATATCTGTGATTTAAGTTAATATAATTAAATAATTGTAAGTTTTTTCTTTCATTTTAACAACTAATAAATATATTTTAAATATTTTCATTAATTTTTTTTTCATGATCTTCTTTGTGTTTATTTTAAGTTTTTGTATTTTTCAATAAAAAAAAATAAATTTTTGTTAACAAAAAAAATATTCTTGTTCAATTTACTTATGAAGATAGCTTTAAAGATTTTAAAGGATTACCTAAACTCATGAAAAATTGTGGTGAGTAATTAAAGTTGAAAGTGATGTTCAGTGATGAGTTTATTGTGATTAATGACAGGTGTCACTCATGCAGTCATTAAGATGATATTCAATGATGAATAAACTCATTTAAAAATGTATGGGAAATTTATTATTAATGCGTTTTTAGATTTCTAAAAACTTTTGGTAAATTGCCAAAAACCTGAAAGATCTTCATTAACTTGACAGATTGATTGAAATCTCAAATAATTCTCCATTGGTTTTCTTAATAGAATAGCTTTTGGATTAGTTCCAATAAATGCGGTACATCGTGGCGTATGAGTAATGCATATTTGTTTTTCAAAAATCTCAAAGATTATCTTCTTATTAAAAAAAAAATATCTATGTTAGCTCAGAAATGTACTACATTGCAAGTGGAAGTAAAGAAGACCTTGATAAACGTGAGTAAAGTGGAATATCTGGCAAAAGAATTGTAATTTTCATACAAATTAAGCCTTATTATGATTGTCGATTTAACTAAAATTCCAATAAAAGGACTCGCTCAAAAAAAGCGAAAGTTTACGATTTAGTAAACCAACTATAGTTGCAATGGGGGAGAAATATAAAGATTGGAGAGAAATTCGTTGTCAAATATTTATTTCAACGGTAATTGTTGCTAC
Source organism: Meliscaeva auricollis (assembly GCA_948107695.1). Lineage (NCBI taxonomy): Eukaryota > Metazoa > Arthropoda > Insecta > Diptera > Syrphidae > Meliscaeva > Meliscaeva auricollis. The sequence goes on along the minus strand of OX403619.1, from coordinate 48,298,429 downwards.
TAGACGTTTTCGTTGTATTGGAATTTTAGTTCAAACGACTTAGTTTTCCTTTCCTTTCAGTAGTCTGGAAAGTTACCGACCAAACAAGAGTAATGGGAGTATGGACAAAATATGATATATATGACCAACCCCAACAAGGCCTAAGGAGTAAGGCCGCTATTTAAGCAGTACTTACTTATATTTTTAAAAGATTGGCCTCCCTACTCACCCATATACTTATACTGATGTACCTATATATTCATATGGCCAAGAGTCAATATGCGCCCAAGAGTCCTACTTGGCCTCGATCTGGACAACATCATTTTATATTTATTTTGGCTCTTGCAAACAGGCTATTAATATAAATTCACATCATATTTTGTGAACCATCCCACTATCCCTTGAGGCACGCGTTATTATACGTTGGCTCATTCCTCAATGCCTCAAATTTGACATTTCTCTAAGACGGTGCGTTCACATTTGGACTCAGTCCTAAGCCGACTTATATTGTCGTCTCTGTGCTTTATCTCACTCCCTCTGAATGGTGAGAAAGAGATGACAAAGTGAGGCAGTGAGGCAGGATTTAAAACCTTTTTTTAGAAATCTACTTCGTACTTCCTTTAGAGAAGGAGCTAGACAAAAAAATTATAGATGTTATGAAAATCCATGAGTTCACACAATTTTGTGTCTGACTTATGCCAAAATAAATCGGTTGAGAGAGTCCAATGTGAACTTTGTTTAACATGTTAAATTTCAACAAGTAGCCAGGCGATGAAGCAAAAAGAAACGAAATCAAAAATTACAGAATAAAGGCTTGCCCAAACCAAAGTGCGACACGATAACGGCAAAATCTATTTACACAGCGTCATATGAGAGTACCTACACCAAACTTTAAAGGCTGTCCCAAACAACACAAAAAAAGCTTGCCCAAACCAAAGTGCAAGAGTGCGACAAGAACTTTTATATGAAAAACGCTTTGTGCTTTGTCGCATTTGGTGTAGGTACTGTCATATGATGCTGTGTAAATATATTTTGCCGTTGTCGTGTCTCACAGTCTCACGTTGGTTTGGGCAAGCCTTTAAAAGTTCTTGTCGCACTGTCGCACTTTGATTTGGGCAAGCCCTTAAGTGAAAAGAGAAACGTCAAAAAGTGGCAAAGAAATTTGGCATGCGAGTCAGCGGAAAAACCAAAGTTTTCCATCTCGTTTCCTAGCCTCACCTTTATCTTTTACTCTGATTTGAGGCAAGTAAAAGCAGACGCACTTATATGCGACACGGTCGTTTGTCTGGCATTCACAATACAAAAAATTCCTGACCGTACAGGTTGACGAACATGTTCTTGAATGTGAACCCCCCTTAAACATGAACAAATTGATGAACATCTCTATTTATCACAACTAGGTGTCACTGCAATAGTATTGAAGCGATTATAAAATCCACCATCCACAACATTTGACATTTCTATTTGAAAAGTTTGAGGAAGGGGTTTGGTGTGTGCGGTGCACCTGTTCCAGTTCCAGCAAAAAAAATGAAGAATTTGTTTTGTTTTGTATTTGTTATCAAGTGAGCTGGTTTTCATTTAGAATTTTGTGCAATAAATTGTTTATATTCCATTTGTTGATAAACTTTTAAAAACAAGAGACACAAATTTGATAATTTTCGAAAGAAAAAAACCATTTAAATAGTAAGAAGGGCTAACATTGGAACGAAGAAGTTGACATGTAAGTACAAAATAAAAGTATAAAAATTAAATCGTTATTTATTTCACATCATCAATTTATTAAACAAGAAAATGTATCACAAACTGAATTGTTTTCTAAGTTTTGCTAGCACCAAAAAATATTTGATTTTAGGTCTTTCTCGGTCCTTTTGTAGGGTAATTTCCTTTGTATCAATGACGAAGATGATGGAGGGATTTGTTTTGAAGGATATAATTTACTCCATCCATTTTTTTTTATGAAGTTCTGTGTGTCTCGTGTGTCTGCCGGTGTAAGCTATGCAGTGCCAAACCGAAAGCAAAGCACCATAACCATAACGATTGTTTGTGCTCCAAGAATCCTCAAACAATTGCATGTAACAAATCATGTTACACAGTCAGTCTTCAGACCAACGAAGCTACCGTCCTACGACTACTAGAAGAGTGAATGAATTGCGGTTGTATATTTTGTTTTTTAAAATCGTAAGGATTGAATGTTACTTGTTAACTTACTGTGGTAGATGAGAGACTCATTTGTATCATCAAATCCCAAATCTTCAACATACAAAATGCTCACAAACATGGCTGCATTTCACTCAACAACATTTTTTCTTGTTTATTTTGACATTTCTCTTTTATAAGTGATACTAGAGCAGGTAATTTTTGGGTAATTTTTGTAAATCCTGAGAGAACCCTCGAATAATGATTTTCTACTTTGAAACCCTCCTGGATTATAGCACAAACCACCCAATTGCTCGTGCTTTTGCTTGTACGTAAGCCTTGTTAAGAAGTATTTTTATTCAACACATGTATTTAGCAAATATAAGTTAATTGAAATTTTGAAAAACTGATAAAATAATAATTAAAAAATCACCATTTCGGGCAAGATAGGTATTTCATTTCCAATTCTGGCGAGTTCTTATTAGTTTTACTATTACTCGGAATGTGCCTGTGTCCTGGCACCCAGCATATGTGAATATTGAAATTTTTGGTCATATCAGAGACGATCGACAGTTTTGAGGCGCTTAGTCAAGGGATTTTAAAGTAGCCTGAATATTTGAGAAGATGGGCATATCCAAAGTGGGAACAGTTTTCTTTAAGCTAAGACAATACTTCTGTTATATCGACATAATTTCCGCTTGGAATATGTTTTTAGTAGGCGGAAGAATAGTCTAAAGTTCAGTGTGTCCCTTGACCTTGTGAGAGAATAGGGAACTTAAAGTTTTTTTTGTTATCGAAAACCAGCAAGGGACAAGTGATGTACATAGTAGGACCCACATTAACTTGGGAATGTTCCGAATGAGTACGAAATGATTTTTTGGCTAACACAGTTATGTGTCCATTGAGAGATAACTTTAAGACATGCAGCTCTGCTCTCAGCTATTTGTTCGGTGCATGTATGTATATATCGAAGAGTGTAGGGTTTAAGAGTTATCTAATACTGAGGAAGGTGGCGAGCGGAGTGCATTCATTATAGTAGCTTTATCTAATATAGGTCTTATGACCAGTTCCCCAGTTTTAAAGAATTTGTACCAGTCTTAACCATACAACCTCCTATTTCGGTAGTTGGATGTCTTGGTAAGTGCAAATGACTCTTGCATCTACCAAAAGTTAGTTGTCAAAAAAAAATATAAATAAACTAGGCTACTCTAGTTGGCAGAGGCATGTTCTCGTCCATTTCGTACCCAAAGTGGTTAGGTTAGGTTTTGTTTTACCACAAAAGCAGTAAGGAAATTCCTTTAATTAAACCAGTTGGAGCTTTTAATAAACCAATGGAGACTTTGAATGTCAATTTAAATGAAGTCGCTTGTATCTTCAAAGAAATATTCACCTGAGTGAATTTTGCGTCGTTGGGAAAGAGCGGGGCATGAACATAGAAGGTGTTGGATTGTTTCTTCTTCCTCCTCGTCCATGTAACTTGTGCAAAAATCGTTTGAGAAGACCCCTTGTCTTCTGGCGTGTATACCTATCAAGCAGTGTCCAGTGATGACACCTATTGTGGAGCTAATATGCAGTCTGCTTAGAGACAACAAGCACTTAGAACGCTTCGGATCTACATAGTACTGGCCAGATCTGTTTAGTCCTTAGACAAGTGGAGATACTGGTCCATCTATTGTTTGTGATCGTAATAGAATCTTGTTTTAGCATAAGTTTACATATAGCGATTGGTATTCCAATATTCACCTTTTTAGGTAAAATTGGACTTACGGTTCCTTTTCTTGCTAGTTCGTCGGCTTTACAGTTACCCGGAATGTCTCTGTGTCCCGGCACCCAGAATAGGTGAATGTTGAACTGTTCTCCATATCCAAGAGAGACGAACGACAGTTTTGGGCAGTTACAGAGTTTGTGGCAGCTGAACCGAGCGATTTGAGAAGATATGAATATTCAACGTGGATATCACGTTTTCTTTGAGCCAAGATAGTACCTCATTGATAGCCAGGATTTGCGCTTGGAACACGCTACAATAATCAGGGAGACGGAAGCAGAGATTTAGATTAAGTCTTTCTGAATACACTCCACCACCCATCCAAAGTGGATAAATTCCCACAAACTTAAATGTTTCATAACTTTAAAATTTTGATATTTACTATTAAAAAAAAACGTTTAAGTCCCCACTGTGAAAATTCATCCTACCGTTAAATCTAAGTCGCAAATTCATTAAATTTGTATAGAAAATATTTTTTTTTGATTGCATACCTGCAACTGCAGCACATTGGTAATTTGCTGAGGGCGAAACCCACGGAGATGAATGCCTTTTCGTGACCTAATAATGGAAAAAATGAAGAATAACCAGAACGAACTCTGTCTGTCGATTATGCCTCGAGAACAAGAAAAACTTCTTGCAGCAGTGTACGCACATTCTTGAAACAAACTGGTTTAAAATTCATTACCTACTTGCTATAGGTAGAGATGACGGCAACGACAACGACAACGGCGGACGATAGTTAAAAAAAAATCTACGCTATCATAGTTTCCATTAGAGAGCGTGCCTTGCCTACTACTACTATACCTTACCTACCTACTTGCCTTGCCGTTTTGTCTTGTGTCTGTTTCTGTTGTGATTGTAAGTTGTAAAGTTGTGACGCGTCGCATTCTCTATACTCTATACTCTTTGTGAAGCTATTAAATTTCCAATTCCAGTTTCAATTCTCATTCCACCTGTGTAAGCTCTGTTAAGTAGAGTGGTCTTGATTTCATTTCAATTATTGAAAACAATCAGTTTGTAAGAACTCATTCGAGTGCCAACAGTAAAAATAATAAATTCACTTCGGGACAACGGTCGTGACCACAGATTTTGGGAATTTTAAATTTCGAATGCTGATTGAAATTTAATTTGTTGGTGTTTCTTTTGCCTAATACCGAGTGTTGGAAGTTTGAAAAAAAAAACGTGAGTGAGTTTGTGGCTCGAAGCCGAATACCAAAACATATTTTAGCAAATTCCTTTCTACGAGTTGTGAGAATAGTTTTATGTTGTTGTTATTGTTAATGGACGACAACGTTGATGGAAGTGTTCTTTTACAGTGGTTCTCTTTAAGTTAAGTGAAGGCAATCGTGTTGTTATTTTTGGTTAATTCATTCTTGTTAAATCATAAAACCAGTTAAGTGATTTAATTAAATATTAAAATTATTTGTTAGTTTATCACACTGAGGGCTACCTATAAAGTGGTTGTGTGTTTTACATTGAAAAGTTTAATATTGATGAATTTAATTTGAAAGTCTTTCGTGGATTTTGTGTTTTGCTCCTGCAATTTGAGTTTTTTGTGGTCTCCTGTAATAGCTTTTTTGCAGCCTTCTAAATCTCTAGCTTAACAGCTCCTATTTTGTATCTTCAACCGACAAGTCTTACTATATTTGCCTTGAAAAAGTAAGGCATTCATTTCGTAGGTACAACAAGATCGCGATTAGTTTTTCTTTAATTGATTTCCGAGCTTAATTTCCAGCAATGCCCAGTTTATGATGGGAATAGACGCTTGTTGATGAAACCATAGCTTACTTTTCTGACCAGACCCGCTTTGTCCGCCTCGAACTTGTTAAATAATTCAAGATATTAGTGGAGGCTTTTAAAAAGGAGTTCTTATGTTGGACTGGGTGCTTTAAATTATTTTTTTGCGCATTGACATTCCGTATTATGCTGGCCTTGTCGAAGATTTATAGCATTTTTTTATGTCAGCGGGAATGGCGACAATTCCTTTAACTTCATCCTTATGAAATGCATGCGTTTTGTCATTAATGGCTTCTTACCTTCTTTAAGTCTTCTGTTTTTCTTTTATATGACAGCATTTCCTAACAAACTGATTTTTACTGATTTTCGACCCAACTACTGAAATTTAAAAAAATAAATTCTGAACGCAGATAATTTCGAAACCTACGTTCGAAACAAAATTTGGATTTCATTATCAAGGAGACGGTGCGACGAGGCGGTTGCAGAAACGCTTTACTCATCTAGCTGAAGAACATTTCAGTTTTGTAATAAAATATGGGTTAAAGTTAGTACGAAAACCATAGGTATTCCTGTCTGCATTCTGAGTCGTCCGCAATTAGTCGTCTTTTTTTTAGGTGCCTGTGTAGTGTGTACTCATCGAGCTAAAGAAAAAAAAACACCATGGTGGCTTTGGACTGAAATGGTGTAGCAAAAAAACTCAGTTCTTCCGTTCGGTACCTTGAAAGGAGTGGGGGCCATTAAAGTGGTAATTCTATGCCCCCATCCCCTTACTCATCGACCTAAATGATAATATTGGTGTGAAATGAAAAGTAATAAAGTCTTCTTTTATTTATGCCGAGGTCTTCCTTCTCAAAACTTATCTGTTTCTTCTTCTGCACTGTTTTAAGGTTGGAAGTGATGAACTTGAATTCTTTTAGTGTAGGCAATTTTTAAGAAGCATACAAAATCAAGGCAATAGCTTGAAGGTTTCTGATAAATGACCCAACAAATTAAAAGAATTCTAATTCTGATCAATTAGTCAAGATATAGGCTGTGGGCTTAGGACTTATGTTTTCTTTTATAATTGAGAGACCTTCCTTGTCAAAGCTTGGCAGTTCTGTCACACTGCTTATTCAAAGGCTGGCGAGATTTCTGCTAAGGTCCTGCATTTTAAGTGTTGGCGACTATAGAAGTCTTCACTCATCGAGCTAAAGGATACAATTTGACATCAATAATGTCTTCTTTTATAATCCAGAGGTCTTTTACTTGACGTGAAAGACCTTTTGGCAGTTTTGCCATGTGGCCTGTTTAAAAACTGGAAGCTGTCAACGTGAGTTTGTTTGTGTGTTATGTATTGGCCGGCTGTGTGTTTTGTTTATTGGCCGTCTGAGCACCTTTGCGCTCATTGAGCTAAGGAATGTAATGTAATTGGTCTCAAATGGGAGACTTTATTGTCTTTTTTAATAATTCAGAGGTCTCCCTTGTCAAAGCCGGGCGGTTTTGTCACGGAGTCTGTTCAGAGGCTAGAAGCTATCAACACGAGTTTTTTTTGAGATTTTCTATTAGGCTTTGTTGCCCACATTACTCTATCTAAATGTTTTTTCTGTTTCTTTTATCGACTACCTATGGATGTTTCCATTGTAACGGGTGTGACACAGTTTTCATGTCTTTTACTCTTATCTTTCCTACTATCCATTCATTCGATAGATTGCCTATGGCAGTTGCTGACACATCCTTGCTGCACAACCCAAATTATTTGAATGGACTCTTCTAATTCTAGATTCTCACGATAATTGAAAACTTCATATCATAGTTTACATTTTGCACCGAATTTAAATTCATCATACAAGGGGACTTCACGACTGTCAAAGGTACAGAAACACTTTGGTTTCAATTTTCATTGGGTAGCTGCAGCTACCTTCTAATCTGTTTTGTTAGGTTAGTTTCTATAACATTACCTGTCATTGGAAACAAGTCTGGGAAGTGTGTGTTGTTTTTAGTTTTCAGTACAAACATTTTACAGCTCTTAGACCGATAGGCGGTCCCGATGTCCTTTACTTAAAATCATTCGTTTCGTTCAACGTTCGAAGTAGGAAAAAGAATCACTTAATTTTTTTTTTTCACAAACAAAAGTCGCTGATTTTTCTACTTATTCTTAAACGAATTGAGTCACCTTACCCAAATGTTAATTTCTCATTGATCATGACTTCATAATCAACCAACAAGATCATCTTCAACGAAAGATGATCTCTGCGTTTAGCTGTATCGTTAATTTGTCAAATTTATTAATCCCACACACACACTGGCACATAATTTCCCTGACTCATTATAATTCCTGAGAATAGCAACAATTGTCTACACAACTATACCCTCTATTAAGCTTGTCTTGAATTTTAACGGCATTCCAACGTTAATCATACATTTTAATTTTGTAGTAGCAAAAGTTTCAATTTTGCCATCGCTTCGTCGTAGTTTATTCTTGTTCTTTCTCTGATTTGTTATTTTCTTTTTCTCTCTTTTTTATTATTTTTATTAATCGTGTTTACCTCACCTGGGTACCTATTATGCACGAATTCTATACCACATGGGAGTGGTATAGGTAGAGTCATAGAGTAAGAGTAGTTCAAAAAAGGTTTATATTTCAGTTACTGTTCAACGAAGCATTGCAAAAATAAGTCTACAAGTACTGTGTGGTGGGTGGCAGGATGGATATTGTGTCTCTTTTTTTGAATGAAGGTCTTAACGGCCGTTTAAGTGAATGTTTTGTTTTTGTTTGCATACTTCATTTTGATCTCATTGTTCAGGTTTGTAAATATACGTAGAGGTTCATCGAAGCGTCAATGGAAACTTAAACCCGGTTTAACGTTGGCGTCTTTGATAAATCCTAGATCGGAGGCCTCTGCTGGCGTCCGTCGTCGTCTTCATCAATAAACAGAAAGTGTGTTATTATTAATAATGATGACGATGATGTTACTGTAAAAATGTATATTTTGCTTTCGTTTTCTATCCGGCCGGAGGCAGTGCTTAACCTTGTTTTTGTGTTTTATTTATTTATTTATTTTTCTGCAACAAAGTTATGATAAACTGCAAACAGCAAACAGGTTCTTTTTTGATGTAAATAAGTTAAAATCATGTTTTCGATAAATCAAGAATCTAATAAAAAAAAAAATTTGGCGGTGTGTTTGATGGTTTTATTATGTGAAAGTATATTCATTCAACAAAAAAAAGCAAGATAAGATCATTTGTGCAAAATTAAGCTAAGTGATGATTTAATACTTATTTTCATCCCTGTCGCTTCGATAGGGTACAACAACCTTAAAAAAACGTACTAGGTCTCCAGAATACTACTAAATACTACTGTTTTTGAAACCATATTAATTACATTTTTGTGTTAAATATTTAAGACAAATCGATAAGATCTAAAGAAATAACTTCTTAACTTTCGCCAAAATATTGCATTTCTTGTAGAATTCGAGAAGAGAAGGTTGATGTATGGCCTCTCAATGTTAAATAATAAAATAAAGTAAACTAAACGAAGTAACTACAACAAATTGCTCTACGTGCTCGACAGATTTCGTCTTACCAGTATTGGAGTGATCTAAACGACATTTTTAAAATGTTTGAGTTCAAAATTTGGCCTAAAAGACAAAAAACGACAAAGTTTAAGCAGATTTGTCATATTAAAAGATCTCAGTGTGACAAAAAACAACGTTCATTGCATAATTCCTTCTCTTTGACTTTTGTATGAAAATATGTTCTATAAGCACCCAAAAATCCCAATCCGATTTCAAATTTAAATGCCACATACGTTGGTCAAAAACGCCTCAAAAATCCCAATCCGATTTCAAATTTAAATGCCACATAAGTTGGTCAAAAACGCCTCAAAAATTATGTCACACATGCAATATTGCTTTTTTCTATTTACGATTCAAAATAATCTTCTCATGAAGAGAAGACCTAAAGTTTAAGTAGAACTCAATAGCCACTATTTAACGATTTTTTTTTTTAATTGTTCGGCTGAAAATTTTTAAAATACTCTCATTCAAAACTGTTTGTGTTAAGTCCCCCTAAAGAGAACCATTGTTTTTTTTAATAAATTAATCTATTCAAATTTTCTATAGGGGTATTCATTTAACCTGGTAAACTCTTGGTAAACGTGGTAAAGTAAAATATCTGGTAAATGAACTGTCATTTCCATACACATTTTGACATGTTTTCCACATTTACTAGGTTTACCATGGTTGCATAAATACCCTTTATAGAAAAACCTTTACAAGAATATGGTAAACTTTTCTGAAATGGTAAATCTGTGAAACTTTTAACGTTTAATTTACTTCAGTTTAGATATAACAAGGAAAGAACCATAATTTTCTCCAAATAATTCAAGTATTAATACATAATTTACACACATTTACCTAAAGTTCATTTTATTGGCGGTCATGAAACATGCCTCCTACACTTTCTCATTTTACCAGATTGACAAGTCTACCAGTTTGCATGAATACCCTTATTATGAAGTTTTTTTTTAAATTCCTACGTTTTTACGTTCTTTAAATACTTGTACCTGCTTGTTGCGAATTGAATTAAATAAATACACAATTCATAATCTTATTTACCTTGAATTCTATCAATAAATAAATGTTTGCTTGAAAGTTTGTTGGAAAGACCATAATTACCATTAGACAATTAAATGACCATAATTGACCGGAAAAATAGGCCTTGAAGTCTAGTTGTAACTTTAAACATGAATTTATTTGTGTTTAAACCTTAACGGTGATTGAATGTTATTTACGATTGTCCAGTATATTCAAACACAGATGTCTCTGTGTTCACTTAAAAGAAACCAGCTGTTTTCTGATAACGAAAAAAAAAATATTCATGGAAAAGTCAAAAGTGACATAACCAACCAAATGTTTATTTCCGAATTCCAAGTCAAATAGAATTCTTTTATTTTTATTTTCTTTTTCTCTGTATATAGATAAATAAAAGTAAAGTTCTGTAAAATGTCTAAATACAGTGATTTAATTAAACTTGGCACACAATATGCCCGTCGAATGGATTTCTTATCAAATCGTATATTTGGTGAAGTGGCTCGCACAACAAATGATAAATCAATGAAGGTTGTCCGAATGTACAGCGAAGAACCCATTCACATGCGTGATTACGTCAAGAATTGGTATCCCCGGCATGTGGAGACACATCTTTTAATGAAACAACTCAGATGGTATGGTCTTTTCCGTGATGAACATCAAGATTTCAAAGAGGAAATGAAGAGATTACGACGACTAAGAGGAAAAGCTCCACCAAAGAAGGGTGAAGGCAAACGTGCTTCTAAAAAGTAGAAAACAAATAAACCAATAAATAACTTTATTCAAAAACAAGTTGATGCTTTTTTTATTGAAATTTATTTCTTGATTACATTACAACTTGGCCTTGCTGAAGAATTACAATTTTTAGTAACGAAAAATATAGATGCAACATCGTAGAACAGAACTTGTTTTGGTAAAAACTTCGTGTTGTGGTTTCTGGATTGTTGACTTGTTGGAAAAATTATTTATGTTTGCTAAGGCATTGTACATATTTAAAAAAAATCCAATTCTATTGAATTAATAAGTTGTTTTTAGTTTTCTTATTGCTTAGGATGGATTTTTTAATCTACCACAAGATGATGAAATGCTGGCCTAACAAATAGTACAAATATAATATGATAGTCTATTCTCTAGTGGATGATTCGAATAGGCAACAAACTATGAGGGGTTGCGTGTCTAGGGCCACACTTATTTCATTATGTTTTTGATTCCGAAATTAGTTTAGAATAGAACAGTGCCTGTCAAAAAAAAGAAAATTTGTAGATTTTCCCTACAATAAGTTCACCAAGGCCAAAAACAAAGAAGTGCTTAGTTCTATCCATAGTAGGTATTTGGTCAGCGATAAAACAATATGTACTAACCATTTTCTTTTTCAATAGAAAAAAAATGTTGCACATACGCCCCAGTGACCTCTTGACATAAACACAAAATACTATTACGTACCATTTGGTGGAGCCAGTCGAAATTTATTGACCACTTGCTGACTTTACAAATAATTCAAATTATGCACTATCCATAGTTATTCTCCAAAATGTTAGTTTTCTTTTTCCAAGTTATAAAAAAAATACGTAATAACGTCCTTTTGTTGTAACGAAACTGAAACATTTATTTAATAGTTTACGTAGAGGAAAAAGTAGAACACATGCCTTGATAAATATTTAAGTTTTTTTAAAAAACAAATGGTCCGTTGATTGATATGATTGTTCCTAAGCAATATATATTTGATTTATCTCTAAAATTATTATAAATTTCTAAGATATTTCAATACCAACAAGCTTATTAGAGAAGAATTTGCGATCAAAAGAGTCGAGGGTCTTCAAGGAATAAAGACTTAGAAATTACTTTATGTAGTTTGAGAGGCTCTTAAGCAGTACTTATGAATATATTTTTAAGGCCTAGTTAAGTAAGGATGTCCCTCTATTATAATTTGGAACAGAAAAGTTCTGTTTTTATGTATTGGTATTACGAGAGCATCATAAAAGTAGTATATTGGTATATTATGTTCTAAGAGGTTGCAAAACGATTTTGAAATTCATCTAATTTTATAGAACCCCATTAGTAGTCCACTAGACCTAGCTGCTTTGTGTGACAATATTTTAGCTAGGCTATAAACTTCATCAGTCGTGATATTACCATCCAAAATGCTATCGACACCAAAAGTAGTGAATATAAGAACGCTTTTTCAGTCCCCTCAGGAAGCATTCAAGAAGAAAATTCCAACAATATAATTGTTCACAGCATCCATCAAAGAATTCCCAACACAATCTTTAGTTCTTCATTCAATTGTACAACATTTGTATGAACTGCTTCCACTGAATCTTCGGTGTCGTATAATTGTTGTTGTTTTTGTAATTCGTGTTTGAATGCCAATAAAAAAAAATACTTATTTTTGTGTCTTCTTCGTTATGAAATGTGTTGATTACACACACAAAAAAAATGTACCATCTAAAACTAAGAAGATTGCCTTATTGAGCTGTTTTACTTAGAAATCTTATTAAAATGAGTGGATAATAAGATATTTTCTTAGAGAAACCTTTTTTGATTTTACGAAGAAAATCTTATTAAAATTTTAATAAGATATTCACATATTTTTGCACTTGGTACTTTAACCGAAATTGTCGATATTATTTTATATAGTAGACTAGCCTACTGGTAAGGTGTCTTCCGGGTTATCTCAAAATTCCAAGTTCGATACCCGGTATGATCCAATTTTTTTCATTTGTAAATTTATTCTTAATATAAGGTTTTCCTACTAAAAATGAGAAGATTTCTTCTTGTATAAAAAAAAAAAAATAGAGTAGGTGGTATCATTTCTATTTTATTTGGTCAATTTTTCTCTGTGCACCTAAACTATAATAATTTGGTTCAAGTTAATCTCATGTTTGGTACACTTCTTCTTCTTCCTTTTTATATCGACGCTGTTATGATCTCGATGTCGAGAAGATCATAACTGTCCCACGTATCTGCTTCACACTAGTGATCCGCCTGTGGGGTTCGCCGCCGGTGTGACCTCAGAAATCGGCGGCAAGCCTCCCGGTTTTGTATGGTTCTACGGTTTTCTATGGTATGTAGGCCTACCTTTCTTCTTTCTTCCTATCGTTGGATGATATTGCCTTTTTGACGGAGTTCTCAGGATCTCTCCTTTGAACATGGCAATACTAACTGAGTCGGTCGTGTTCAATTTTTTGGGAGATGGTAATTTTAACATGAAGGCTTCTTCGTATCTTCGAACTTCTAATTGTATCAAGCTTTGTTTAGCTCATGTTTGGTACACTAAAGATTCATAATCTGTCAAATAATCATTTTTGTGAAAAATGGCCTCACGTTGTTTTGCATTTCTACCACAAATATTTAAAGGAATAGAGTATTATTTATGTTGAGGGAAGAGAATGTACCTCCTTAATAGATGGTATCTCTTGTCATCTGGCTATGATACTTATAATTATTCTCCCCTTCATCTTCATCTAGATTACAAATTGTAAAGATTTCAATTGTATCTTTTTTTAGAATGCTCTTGCATGAATGTATCGAAAAAACATCCAGTTTTGACAGGCAAACGGACCACATGGGGACTGTTATCATAAACTTTGTTCAATGAGTCAGTTCTACAGTGTTGGAAACAGAAAAGTATAACTTTTTGGTATTAACTGAGAAAATATCTACTCTGTCCTGTTCTCTTCTAGCTTTTTTCTTATTAAACAAAGTTGTAGATAAAATAAGACGACTCTTATTTCTCCCCCCCATTCAAAATTATTTTATTTTTTTTTACTAAATTTCTTTAAACCAAAATAAATGTAAATTTAAAGAGAATCTTTCCTCAATCGCACACAGTTTTTTGAATGTTCCATACATAGTATTCTCGTCATAACTTCTTATTCTTAATTAATTTTCTAATAAACCTTTTTTCTTACTATCTTTCCGCTTCTAATTAAACAAAAAAAAATTCTCAAAGCCTTGCTCAAAACATTCAAAATCATCTCTTTTTCATTTCTCTGTTTTAAATCTCTTTCTGCACAAAAAAAAAAAAAAAACATTCAAACATTCAATACCCCACCAACTCCGACGCTACTTTTGTTTTCTCTTTTAACTGGGAATAGACATTCCTCAAGCCTCTATCATCGCTTTGGTTTCATGGTTTGGCGTCATCCACAGCCACACCGCTGAGTTGACCAACAACTCATTTTCTAACGATACCCACAACAGAGTCTTTCATTTAGTTTGCTTCTCGTCTCTTTACGGTTTGGACTGGCTTTTTGAATACAAAAAAATATCAACAGCGACAAGAGTACTTAACTTGTCTACCTACTGACCAATCTGTTGTTTTTTTTTTTGTTAGTTTTATTCCATTTAATTGAAAATAAAAATTGCAATTCTTTTGCGCGTTATCCATTGTCGTCGTCGTCGTCGTCGTCGAACGTTCTGGTTGTGTATAAGTATACTCGGGGTTTCACTAACTCGCGCTTCGTCAATTAACCGACATTTACTCACACTCACACATACACACAAGTAAATGTAAATAATTATATCTTAAGAAAAAAGTTTATATTTTTTATAGTTTTTTTTGTATTCTTCATTAACCAAATATGAATTCCAGGTCAAAATAGACTGCTATTCGAGAGTGCAACATTGTTAAGACAACCGGAAGCGCTTGTGTTTTTATTTATGTGCTGAATGTGGCTGTTGCAAAGCCAAAAGAATTCAACGATCTATTAACAAGAACAACAATAACACAGCAAAATGCCTCAAACCGTGTCATCAATCAACGATCAACTAACCAAACTAATCGATTGTCAGGATCTTGGTGATATAACCCCCGAGCTATGTGACTTCTCGTTGGAAGAACAAAATGCTGTTAGTGAGGCACAAGGCGTCCAGCCATCAGCTGCATCCGATTTCGTTCCGGTATTGGGCAAATCAGTGACCTACATTGTGACAGTGGTCATGATCAATGATCAAGATGAAGTTCTAATGATCCAAGAGGCCAAACAATCGTGTGCTGGAAAGTGGTATCTGCCCGCTGGTAAAATGGAAACTGGTGAAACTATCAATGAAGCGGCTGTAAGAGAAGTCTTTGAAGAAACTGGACTGAAATGTGAGATGACAACTTTGATTGGCGTTGAAACTGCTGGCGGCTCGTGGGTAAGATTTCTACTCACTGGACGAGTATTGAGTGGCAATTTAAAAACACCCGATCAAGCTGATCAGGAATCTCTGCAAGCCAAATGGTTTGCTGACATCAATGACTTGACTCTGCGCGCCAATGATATATTGAATCTTATAAAAATGACAAGAACCTACAAGGCCCGTGCACAATCACCAGCATTGTGGCATTCAGATATGATGCCAATACAATATGCTCACCATAAGAACTACTTGCGAATTGTGGCAGTGATTCGGAAACGTGCCACAAACACACTCAATGTTTTGGTTAGCGAAAGGAATGTGCATCATTTGCCCACAGTTGAAATGCATCCAGCACGGAGTTTGCATTCGACACTGAGGAAATTCATGATCGAGCTGTTTGGAGCTGAACTCCCCCAACATCGCCCACATGGCCTTTTGACTGTTGAACATTCTCCTGCTGCATATCCACACACAACAGATGGCTTCTGTTTGACACTGTTGGTGGTGTTCCGGCCTCCAATGGAAGATGTGGCGGTTATTGGCAAGGCCGTCTGGCAGGAGGTGAGCAAAGAACTGGAGGATAAGTTTGGACGAATGGTGGGAAGTAATCATTCTACGCTGCCACTCAATGTTATTAGATAAACTACTGGTTGGATAATGATGATGATGATGATGATGATGATGATATGTGTTTTAGTGTACCTAGAAGAATTTTTTGTGCATTTTGAATCTCCATAGAATAGCTGTCTGAAATTGACAAAAAGAAAAAAAAAAACACAAAAACAATAAATTAAGGCACTGTTTTTTGTAAATATTGACACTAATACATTTTTTTTTTGTATTTATTTACATATGTCTCAAATTGATATTTAGCTTTATTCTGCCAGAGGTGAATGTCTAGAATATTTCTCATTTTTGTCGCAAATATTGTATCGAAATAAATGTTTAGTTAAAATTTAACAATAATAATAATTATGAATCTCTCTTTATCTACATAATATCTGTATCTCTCTTGCTTATTGTTTATTGTTATTGTGGATCGAAAGGTGTATTAATCCGCAAAGTATATTCAAATGTTTTATTGATTATTAATTAATAATAATAATTAAAAAACGATTATGTTGTATGTATTATTGTAATTTAATAGTATTTATCTCTTTTTTTTTATTGATGCTTTAACACCTTTGTATTAAAATTGGGTGTTTAGCGCGAGTTTAATTAATTTAAATAAAAAATAACTTATAGTTATTTTATAAACTAACTATTCGTTGTTTAATTTCCAAGTAAAATTCTTTTAATCAGGAAGTGAGATGCGTGCAGTGATGGGTTACACGGGGATAGCGACAACTGTAATGCAACCTAGATCTATACGAACTCGAAACTCGTTTCCACTAGGGCCAATCAAAGGTAGGTCGAAGGTTGTCACTACTATAATAGATATTTGTATGTTTTCATGTTCTACTTTTGTAAGTATAATTAGTTTCGATACTAGATTTGGGACATATCTGTGTGCAAAGATTTTTTTTGATTAATTTTTGTTGGGCGAAAGTCAGTAAATATAATCAGGCAGCCATTCCTCCACTTTTGGTTCTTAGTAAGTAGCAGTAGTTTTAAATCATAAAATAAAATTTTTTATTCTATACAGAAACCGTAATTTTAAAATTTAATAGGCTGTTGACTGTTTGTGAAACCGGCCATTAGACTTTTGGTGTTATCGCATTATGTTTGATGTTCGTTCTTAACCTAATACCGAACAACTAGATTTTAAATGATAAAACCGAACAACCAACGAATGAATAAACCTTGTAATTTCAAATCGGATTAATTATTCTGAAGCTTAATTTTTAAATTTTGTTTTTTTGGGTTTTGTGTTCATTTTTCTAAAATTTGACTTAAATTTTAAAGAAATTAAAAAAAGATTGACTTCATTTTGAAGGTATTTAATTTTTTGGTCATATCTTTCCTGTTATCGTCCTATACAAAAAAAGCTATAAAATGTGTTATCGAGCTGTAAGGTGGTTTATAAAAGGTAAAATCAAAAAAATTCTAAGGTAACGAGAAGTCAATCTTTCAAAAGAAAAACAACCGACTACAATGGATGTCATTGTCAGAACTGGACCAAATTCAAAATCGATCCACACAGTCAAAAGTCCCTTCTCCTTTTTTGAAGTCCTTTATAAAGGGGGCAATAGAAATAGTGTTTTAATATATTATGTAGATTTAAAACAATTTGTGTGATTTAAACAAATCAATTTATTCTCCGTTGAAGTAATTTAACAACAGTATCAAAAAACTTATATAAAAATCAAATCCATAGATATTTCTTCTTATTTCTTCTTCAAGCATTTACACCAATATCTAATTCAAATTCTGAATTAAAGACGCTATTAACGCAGAAAAACACTTTCTTCATAAGCTAAACACAAAATAAAAATTAAAAAAAAAACGTCTTTTAGCAAAGAAATGTATACACATTTTTTTCAACAGATAAAATTCTATTTCTATTCTATTTTTATTTTAAGTTAGAAATAAGAAACTGTATTGAAATGTATTAGATTTAGTATACACTCTTAAATATTAAATTCGAAGACAGCACTGGTACTCTTAGAAGGAACAATTACCATACCAGGAGGAGGAGCCAACAATTTACTGATTAACAGAACACTACACACACTACTAGCGCTCAGTCTCTCTTTATTTTTTTATATTCATTCCATTATACTACATCCTTCTCCAACATGGTCGCCCTACAAATACTCTGAAAGTAAATTTTCTGTGGGGACGTGAACGTGACCATGTGATTGTTCGTTTTATGCGCTTAATAGTGGTTGTGCATGTGCAGTGTAGTTTAGCACTGAGCTATACCTATGTATCGCCTTCAAAACAACATAAAGGTGGGTGTCCATTTGAGAGCAAAAATGGTCCGAGCAGTGTAAATTAATATTGGGAAAGTGGAAACGAGCACTATGGTGTGTCGACATGTTTATTTTTTTTTTTTCTCGAATATTTGCATTTATTTTCATACAAAATTCCAATCGATCTACCAGGCGATCATGCTGGAGAACTAGTTGTACTATTTTCGTCCAAATATCACCTCATCATACATGTGAATTGATTACGGTCACTCTTCTCTTGTTTTGGAAAAGCACCGTTGCCAGAAGGCGGAGCCATGAATTGAATACAATATTCATATATTTGGTCCGTTGTATGCTCTCAATAGCTACAAGGGGTAGAGTGTAGTGGGTATACAATCTACATGCACAATGTGGATTTCAGTGTAAAATATTTTTGTTTCATTCGTTGTAAAGTTTGTACAAATGGCGTCAATTTGTTTTTTTCTGAAGTACACCATATTTGTTTTTTTTTTTTGTAATTTTCTAACCTTGTTTCATATTCCAATAAAAACTGCGGAGTAGTGTCAGTGTGATCTCAATTCTCAGTTCATAATTTTTCGTTAACGTCTTTTCCTCATCTCATGATTAAGGTGATCAAGCAATCATGCAAAATTAACAAAATCCTTGAAAAAATTATACGGTGGCAGCAGGAATTAGAATAAAGTATTTTTTTTTTTTTATTTAAAAATTACCAAACACACATGATTCGTTCACATTTGAAAGTTAAGTTAGCTGCTTCGCCGTCAAAACAACAAAGGTGGGTGTGCATTTAAAAGATTAAAAATGCCTACATAGGTACTTACTTAATGTTGTTTTTCATAAGAAATTAAGATCTGAGATTGCGACCATTTTAAAATCTTGGTAAACATAAAATTGTAAACAGATGTCAAATATTTAAGCAAGAAGGTGGTGGTAATCCAGTTAAAGGCTATGAGAATAAAAGTACTGTGAGTAGTGTAAATTGACCTTGAAAACAATTCTACTCGAAGAATAATTTCTCTCAAGTAGAAAACGCATGTTTACATTTTAATGTTGTCATCTAGTTCTTTTTTTTCTCGAACGTTCCAAACAATTTGCATTTATTTTAATACAAAATTCCTATCGATCTACCAGGCGATCATGCTGGAGGAGTAGGTATACTATTGTTGTCAAACTTTCACCTTGTCTTGTCATACATGTGAATTGACCACAGTCAGTCACTCTTCTCTTATTTTGAAAAAGCACCGTTGCCAGAGGGTGGAGCCAAAAATTGAGTACTGTTTACACATATTAAAACACAACACATTAAAAGAAATTCTCTCAACAAAAAAACATCAAGCATGACCAAGTAAAAGAATTTGTGTGATTTAAACAGATCACTTTATTCTCTGTTGAAATATTTTAACTTAAGTATCAAAAAACTTATACAAAAATCAAATACATATATATTTCTTTTTCTTTCTTACTCCAGTATTTACACCAATACCTGAAATTAAGATGCCATTCATTAACACAAAAAAATACTTTCTACAGAATTTAAAAATATAACAGATAACAGAAAAAACTCGATTTCTATTCTTATTTTTTTTTAAGTTGGATAAATGAAATAAGAAACTGTATTGAAATGTACTAGCTTTAGTATACACACTTCAATATAAAACACGACGACAGCACTGATACGTTTTTCAGGAGGAGGAGCCGACAATTTACTGATCAACAGAACACTCACACTACTAGTGCTGGATCTCTCTTTATTTTTGTATATTCATTCCTTATACTACATCCTTCTCCAACATACTCGCCTACTTACACACCGAAAATATGTATGAAATTTTGTGACGTGACGTGACTGCCCGTGTTAATCATTTTATAGTGGTTGTACATGTGCAGAGTGGATATCAATGTTTACTTTTTTGTTTCATTTCTCAATTTTCTATCCTTTGATATTGGATGATCGATGTATTTGTTTTCTTAAAATATTGTTTTCTATTTTCAATTGAGATAAAAGGTCTGGCATCCAATGATTTTTGTTGTCAATAATGGCGAGGAGGCGAAATGATGGAAAAAATGATTTTGATACAAAATTTCCATCGATCCACCAGGCGATCATGCTGGAGAAGTAGGTATACTATTTATCTCCGAATTTCACCTATGTAATAATAAATGAGAATTGACCACGGTCACTCTTCTCTTGTTTTTGGAAAAGCACCGTTGCCCGAGGGTGGAGCCAAAAGTTGAATACAATATTTGGTCCGTTTTATGCTCTCAATAGCTACTTGGGGTGTAGAGTGTAGTGGGTTTAGGGTACAATGTATACATTTACTGTGTGGATTTAAGTGTAAATATGTTTGTTTCATTCGTTGTAAAGTTTGTACAAAATGGTGTCAATTTTTTTGTTTTTTTAGGTGAACATATTTTTTTTTTTAATTTTCCAAGCTTGTTTCATATTCCAATAAAGGCAGCGGAGTAATTTCATATTCTCAGGCAATTTCTTCGTTTACGTCTTTTCCTCATCTCTCATGATTAAAGTATTAAAACTAAATTTAAACAGTGAAAAACAAACTTCTCCAGGCACATGCTAAATTAATAAAATCCTTGACAAAATTATATGGTGGCAGCAGTAATAAGAATTAAGTGTTTTTTTGCTATTAAAACTACCAAATACACGTGCGTCGTGCACATTAATAAGTTAAGTTGGCTGCTTCGCTGTCAAAACAATATCAACGTGGATGTGCATTTGAGAGGAAAACTTCCTTACTTTTAATGTTGTTTTTCATAAGTAATTAAGATCTGATGTTCGCTAAGTTTTCTTAATAAATGAGGAAAGCCAAAGGACATTTTTTGTTGTAATTTGCGGCAATTTTAAAATCTTAGTAAATATAAACAAATGTCAAATATCTAAGCATAAACGTGAATCCAGTTAAAAGTCCAAGTATGAGAATAAAAATGCTGCGAGTAGTGTAAATTGATTTTGAAAAAAATTACAAAATTTCCACATGGATTTTATTAATTTAGCATGTGTATTTTTTTCCTATTTAAATTTAAATAGATTTGCTTGATCACTTTCAATAAAGTATTTAATCATGACATGAAGCTAGACGTAAACTTCTACTTCTCCACTGCCTGTACTGGGATATGAAACATGCTTGGCAAATTAAAAAAAAATTAATATGGTGCAGTTCAGTTCCAAAGCAGATTGTCGCCATTTGTACGAACTTTACCACAAATCAAACAAAAGTGTTTACACTGAAATTCACACACATACAAAAATATTGTACTCAAGTTTTGGCTCCACCCTCTGGCAACGGTGCTTTTCCATTCCAAGAGAAGAGTGTTGTGGTCAATTCACACGTATGTTGACGTGAAATTTGACAAAAATAGTATACCTACTTCTCCCACATGATCGCCTGGTAGATAATGGAAATTTTGTATGAAATTAAATGCAAATTCTCCGAACTCATTCTAGAAAAAAAGAAGCCCACAGGATGACAACATTAAAATGTAAACATGCGTTTCTACTTGAGAGTAATAATTCTGCGAGTAGAATTTCTTTCCAAGATCAATTTACACTACCTTTTTGCACAACTTTTTCCTTCTGTCACCTTATAATTCCCTGAAGGATATTAATACTTTTACGTATGCATGGATATGTTTTGTCCAGTTTAAATTGTAATACTTTGCTTGATCTAATCACTGATTTAATCATGAGATAAAGCGAAGACCTAAAAATTATGCACCTCACTACTCCGCTGCCTTTATTGGAATATGAAACAAGTTTGGAAAATTAAAAAAAAAACAAATATGGTGTAGTTCAGTCCCAAAGCAGTTGACACCATTTGTACGAATTTTACTACAAATGAAACAAAGTGTCAACACTGAAATTCACACACATGTACAGACAGACCACATAAAACAGACCGAATACATAAATATTGTACTCAATTTTTGGCTCCACCCTCTGGCAACGGTGCTTTTCCATTCCAAGAGAAGAGTGTTGTGGTCAATTCACATGTATGATAAGATGAAATTTGGACAAAAATAGTATACCTACTTCTCCAGCATGATCGCCTGGTAGATCGATTGGAATTTTGTATGAAAATAAATGCCAGTTCTTCGACTTGGGAAAAAAAAGAAACATTGTCGACACCATGGTGTGCGTTTCAACTTGGGTGTAATAATGCTACAAGTCCAACTTCATACTAATAAAACATATAAATAAAACAATGTATGCAATTGTGTAGGTATGACGTTTGCATTTTTGTTGAGAAAAATGTTGAAGCCTTCCATTTCTCATGATAGCCTGGTGTTTAGAGAATATTTCAAAATAAGAAATATAAATTTGCAGAATCGGCAAACACAAAAAAACATACTTACGTACTTTTGGTGATAAATCGACTACATCCCTCATAGCTAAACTCGTCACCACGTTAAATTTTCATACAAAAATCCCATCGATCTACCAGGCAACCATGTTAGAGAGTAGGTATCTCCTTCGTTCGTTTACTTTTTAGTTTTTAATCGAGACTCATTGACTTTATGTTGGTATAGGTGTGTTCAAATTTAATTTTCTGTTTCTTTAAAAGAGTTCCGTTTTTCGAGGGCGGAGTCTAGTCTCTAGTATTAGTTCTCGTACCAATAGACAACTACATACTAACAAAGCTTGTATGTTTTTAATACAATTGTGTAGGTATGACGTTTTAAGGTTTTGTTGACAAAAATGTTAAGCCTACTGTTTCTCATGATAGCCTGGTGCTTAGAAAAATTTTCAGATTTAAGAAATAAAAATTTACAGGCAAACGCATAAAAAAAACATACTTACTTTGGTGATGAAAATTGTCTTACGGGATATTTTTTAAATAAAAGGCAATTTTTATTTTTGATAATTTTTCTTTTTATTTATATTACCATTTTGGTCTGTATTACAAAACAAAAAAATATATATTTTTATTTATATTTTACTCTGAACTTATAATAAATCCCTTATTTTTTTTTTGAGGATTTTCTTTTTTTCTTTTTTTAATTTTGCACTTAATACAAATCTATAAAAAAGAAAACATATACAACTATACGGTTTAATTCTTATTAAAAAAAAAAAATAAAATAATACACTATAACACATTTGTTCCCTTTGGAGAATAATTTTTTTTTTGTTTTTATTTTTTCTTATTTAACCAGAAAGCAAAGGATTCTAAGATTTTTTTTTGACAATTTTTTGTCTCTGTTAATTAAATTTATTTTTTTGAGTACTAGTATCATTATTATTATTTTTTTTTTATTATTTTTTTATATCTTCATCTAAGGCACTTTTCACTTAATTTTTTTTTTCAGTATAGGATAACATCTTTATTTTGTTTTTTTTTTTCTTTTATTAAATGTTTTTCATGATAAACATTTTTTGTTTTTAATTTATTTTTTGAGAATACATAAATTTGAATTTTCTTTTTTTTAGGATTTTTTTAAATTATAATAATATTGTAGACTAGCAGTTTTTCTTTTCTTATAAAAAGAAAAAAATAATAAAATTATAAAACTAAGTTTAAGAAATGTGTTTTTCTTTTTGCATTAATTAAAAAAAAAAGTGCCTTTTACTTACAAAATAACTACGTTTTGTTATAGTCAAAATTTTGTTGTGGTTGGTTTATGTTTTTGCTCTTTGTTTTTTGTTTTTTATTTTGTTTTAAGGAGATAAAAATGTACATTACATATACTATTTATAGAAAAAAAAGGATAGAAGCCATCAACTATGTAAATTTAATTTTTATTTATGTTAAACAATATTAAGAGACCAAATTAGTTTGAAAATATATTGCCTTGCACATAATTTTGTATTCATTTTAAAAGCACTGTAATTTCAAATAGAAATTGTATACTTTTTGTAGTTTTAAATAAAAAATACATAAATCAAACACTTACTTAAAAAAAATGATATTTAAGTTTGATAAACATTTCAGGTTTGACTGCTTCTTCTGGGAGAAAATCAGCATAGCGAAAGGTCTTTCGTGAATAGGCTTTTAATAAACTGATCATGTGCCTTTGTAGTGCTTTATGTTTTAATGTACAATAAAATTTAAAATAAAGAATTCAATTTATTTTCAATTTTGGAAATTGTTTCGGAGTGACACATTTTGTAGTAGGTATTATCTAGTAAGTGTATCTGATTGATCAGCTGTCAAAATTTGACTATAATGTATGGACTACGAATGATAAATGATGATAGCTTGTATATGCTATAAAGCTTTTCTTGGAGCCACACAGCGTATCTTCATTTACAGTTTGTATGAATGATTTAAAGTTTTAAAAAAATACTTCGGAAAGACTTCGGTAAGTGAGTTTTAGAGAAGTAAGATGACTTCGGAAAGATTGGGATTGTTAACGAAGCTAAGTAAAAGGGGTAAATCGTTAGTAAAACAATCCCTGGGAATTCGAAATTTGGGAATGTAAATGACGAGGGAATGTTTTCGGAATTTATTGGTATCTGGAATATTATTTCCAGGGAAAATTATCTGTCAGTAAACATTTTGTTTTCAAATTTCGGACCAATTTATTTATACAGGTCAACAGATGGGGCTTGTGTGTTTCGTTTGTTTTTTGTTTTGTCCAGGTTTTACCATTCCGAAGCTGTACCGAAGCTAAAATGTACATTACTTGTTTGTTTAAATCATTTTTTGATCACAATTTAAATGGGTTTTATCTATTTGATTCTGCAGCTAAAAAAATACAGAATGACAACACAATATTCGGAATGTAATTAAATAAGATGATAATAGAATTTTGTTTGATGATGGCTTCTTTGGCTAGACTTTAACTCAATAAGTGACTTATTTGTTCTATATTATTAATGAAACTTTACCTTCATAGAAATGCTAAAATGTTATTTAAAAAATAAAACAAAAAAAAAAAAACTACATTCATAATAATGGTGTCCGGAAGGCAGTATGATTTAAAAAAATGGCAAAATAACGAACACATCTACTTACGTTACAAAACAAAAAATCAAATCAAAATAATACAGAAAAAAATACAAATTAAAACAACAACAAAAAAATGCTAATTATCGATATTAAAACTCTAACAACCTGTGGTACCTATAGGAAAATGTTTTTTTTTTATATTTTTTACAATCAATTTTCTGATTTTAATTAAAATAATAGTCTTAAAAAAAATTAAAAAAATTAAAATAAAAATTGTCTTTTTGTTTGTTTAATCAATTATTACATAATTCTCCTACCTAACAACTATTTTAATTTTGTTTTTTGTTAATATTAATTTGTTTTAACATTATTTTTTTTGTTTTCTAAATTTGTTCCATGTGTTTATTTTTTTATTTTTGTTGTTTCAAAATTAAATTTAATTTTCAATTTGTTTCCCTAGTTAAATTTTTATTATTTATATTTTTTGATCTTATAATTTTATATATAATTTATTTGTATTTCTAGAAAATATCTGTTTTTTCTCCTTTCTTATATTGTTGTTTTTTGTTCAATAATTATTTAGTGGATACAAATGTTTATTTTTTTTTGTAATTCTTAAATCTAGAGATATATCACTTTTTCACTTAAGTATTAAGTTTTTTTTTCTGTTAATATTTTATATTTTTTGTTGATTTGTTTTATTTTAATTTATTATTTAATTGTATTGAGTTGAAATTTTCCATTGTTTTGTAATATATTTATTTATTTTTTATTCTGGGTTAGTTCTAGGATAGTTATTTGTTTTTTAATTAAATTCAGCTTTAGCTCTTTTGCTAGGGAAGCAGTTTTGTTCGCATTATTTTTAAAATATTTGTTATTTTGTTATTGATTTTAGTTTTATAGTGTGTGATGTACTTAATTGAGTTCGGGTATATAGACCCCCTATTAAAGTCCAAGTACTAAGATTTTTTTTTTAATTTTTAATTTTTTTTTGTTTGTCTTTTTTAAGTTTAGAGAGAATAGAAAAGAGAATTATACATATTTTGGTTTTAAATAATTTCAAGCTTGACTCTGATAGCATGTGCTTATTATTAAATTTGTTATTATTTTGTAGTAGATATTACAAAAATGTGATGTTTGAGGAAGAATGAAGAAAAGTACAAATAATAGAGAGTATTGTCGAACACAAAACAAAAGAGCTGAATAGCAAACTTTTAAATATTACAAAAAGACTGTTTTCGAATAGTTTCGACTGATTTTGTTAGTTTTTTTTTTTGTATTTTTAAGACAAAAATATGTACAGTTTTTAATTAACTGCTTAATAATTTTTTTTTTATTCTTTTGAAGTTATGCATATTCAAAATACAATTTTTATTTTTCGATTTTTTAACTTTTTTGTTTTATTTTTAATTTTTGTTTTATTAAATTAAGACAAGTACATACATTTACATATATACGAACTAAAAATAACATTCATGCGACAAAAATACAAACAATTATAAGCTATACAAATATACAATTTAAAAAAAAAAATCATAAAAATAAAAATATTTTATATAGTTGTTCCATAAGAATATCAATATTGAGAAAGTTGGTGATTAGAAAAAATATATATTATTGATTTCTTTTTTTTTTATATTTTACAATGCATTTTATGATATGAAGTTTTTAAGTAGTTAAAAAGTTACAACACTGATAGATATTTTTCCTTTTTTTTTATTTTTTTGTTTTGTTTTGCTTCTAATTCGAAATAAATATTTTTAGCATAAAATTTGTGAGTAGTTGACAAGTATTATTATCTGGCCAAAGGTATGTATATAAAATTAGTAGTTTTGGAAATATAAATGCAAATATAATTGAATGTAAGGCGAAGACTATAAACAAAATTATTCATTTGTATATTATCATAAATGCGAAAGTGCGTTTTTGTCTTCTTATGAAATTTGGTAGAGGTATTTGAGAGAGATCCAGGAGATTTTAAGAATGTTGTTGCTTATTTATAAATTAACTTCTGCGGCCAGCAGTTCTAAGTGAAGTTTGTTTTAAGAAACGAAACATAGAGGTAAGCAATAATTGTCAATTTTATAGATAGAGTTTTCATACTCAGCTTATTTTTTTTTCTACTTCTGAAACAAACTTTCTTTGCTGACAGTAAATGGTTCATTAGAACTAGTAATGAAAAGGTTTTGCTTCTATTTTGCATTGAAAAATATTTGAATTAAAAACAAAAATAAAGGTAAAACCAAATAATCGTGACGGTATAATGTTGTTCAACTAGTTTCAGACAATTTCAAAGCTTGTCGGTGTTATATTTTTTTTCAGAAATTTGACACTCTTTTCAATTTAGTGCACTAAAATTTACAATATACCAAAGAGTAGGTTCTAAGATTTAAACGGATTAAAGTACGTTAAGTCCCTGATAAAATATTTTAAATCGAGCTAAATCAAGGTTCAGTGTTTAATGGACCAACGAAAAAATTGTTTTGTTAGCCGTTGAACTTTTTCAATTTAACAAAAATGTTCTACGTACGTATGCATTAAGAATGTTTCCACATTCCCAGGGATTGTATACTAATATTGAGTTAATTAATTAAATGGGTAAGCAGTTCGTGGAGAACCAGTCCCAAATGAGTTACACTTAAAACTATTCTGTTTTTTTTAGAGTTGTTAGTCAATAATAAGGAGAAAATAGTTTTTTTTCCATTTAATCTCCTACAAATACTACTTTTGCAGTAGAATTATCTCATTACACTCCTTTATGAAAGGCTTTGTGAAAAGAATTTAAAAAAATCCTGAAAAGCCTTGAGTTCTGAGAACAAAAAACACCAAAACTTGTGTATTTTTGAGATAAATATGCACAAAAGCATATGAACCACATATTGGATCAAATAAAATGACATAAAATGATAAACACGATTTGTATATCATTTGGTGTAATCCGAATTATGGTTCAGATGGTATTTTGTATTTTAATTGCAACAATACACAAATTTTTGTGTATATGCAAGTCGTGTGATCTATGCTTAAGCCTCTTCTGATATTTTTTCAGAGTAATTTTATAATTCATTGGTCACACAGCTCAAAATAAGACAAAATTAGAATCGTCAAAAAGTAAAAGGTAATTTTTACTCTAAACTACTCACAAATATTATTAAAATTACCATACTTTAAGTATCTTCAATATATTCCCAATTTTTTTTGTTTGCCCTTATTCCACACTTAAGATATTTTTTTAAAAAAAAACTACTTTCTCATTTTTACATAAAATAAAACAAAATTTATATCTTAAATCTTTAAATTACAATATAATACAATTCGTTACAAAAAAAAAACATACACTTTTAGCCCCAAATAATTCTTTTTCTACTATGTATGTTTAAAATCGCCATTCAAAATGGAAAAATCTATGAAATCTCGAATTTTGAAATTTACTTCTTAAATGGCGACTTTAAAAATTGTGAATAGTCTTAATCTAAACACGTTCTTAACTACTATTTATTCGTTTACTTTTAGCAAACTTTAGGTTTTTACTTATAGACATTATGTTTTTTTTTTTAAATACAAATTAAAGGAAATTAAAAACATTTACACTTAAATTAATAAAACAAAAATTAATAACTAAAATTACAAAAGAAAATAATAAAAAAAAAAATAGATCACTACGCAAACACACACGCATACTTAAATAAGTGTTGGTTCCCGTCATCATTATCATAATACATAGTAATATCGGTATCTATATATAAGTATTGTGTATATAATGTATAACGCTCATTTAAAATAAATATTTATACATTAAAAAAAATAATAAAAATAAAAATAAACAAACAAAATGCTTATCATGCATGTGTGTGATCAGTATTTTATAGGTATACGTTATTTATCATCTTTTTGTTCTTCTAAAATATATATGCATGTGTGTGTGTTAATTATATACATACATAACATGCATTATATATAGTATATATTTTTATATTTAAAAATAAAAATCAGATAAGTTTACTTAGTAAATTCTTAATGATCTCCGATAAATATCCTTTTTTACTACTAATTTGTCCACTACTCGTATCTAATTTAAGTCTTTTCTTCTTTATCATTCTTTGAAGAGGAAGGAAAAAAGGATATTTATCATAATTACTATACCGCACATCCTTTTCGTTGGCCATACATTATTCTTAATTCGGGATAGATGATTTTTTTAATTAGCTGATTTGTTTTTCCCGCTAACATGGCACGTCGGGGATCCTTTTTGAGAATTTTTATGCCAGGCTTATGGACTAGGAATGCATTGTCCAATATATGGAATTCATAATCAAGGACACACAGGGCATATCCCTAAAATATATACAAAAAAAAAAAAAGTTATTTTAAATTTTAATTATAAGAAAAATTTAAAAAATCATACCTGAGTCATTTTATCACTTTTGCCTTCCCAACTTAATCGCTCATCATAATGAGGATCTGCGTTTGTTCCAATATAAATTGGCTCCCAATGGACAAAATAACCAACTCTCTTGCCAATATGGAATATGCCCAATTCTTCTGTTTCATTGGCAGCCATCCATTCTTTTGATTTAGGCACTCCATGACAACTGGAACACACTCGTTTGTGGAATGGTATGGCTTTGCCAAGTCGTAATAGTTCTTGTAATTCAGTTTTGTCTCTTGGCACAGCTGCTGAACTTTCGACTTCGAAAATCGATAGAGGAAAGACTCTGTAAAGTAATATGAAAGAAATTTTTTCTTTTGAGACAAGAAAAATATAATATGGAAGCATTCGTTTGATTCAAAAGTTCGTTTAATTAAATAAAAATGGAAATAGGGGGCTCATTAAACAAAACTATTAATATAGTCTGAATACTGACAACAGAAACTGTCAAAACGAATGTTATCGACATCAAATTATCTTGTCATTTCTACGCAGTCGACACAATTTGGTTTTGATCAAGTTTGGTTCGTGTCTTTGCTACTTCTCGCGAAAGAAAATTGTTCACGTGGAAAGTTATTTTTTTACTAGTTTCATTTTTTTTATAGAAAGGGTGGTAATATGTTTTCATAGAACCAAAACTGGCTCTTAGATTCTTATTGACACATCAAACAAAATATAAAAAGTCTTACCTTGGCGCTTTTCGATGCAAATACGCCTCATTCCTTGCAATCATTTCCAAGAATTTCTTCACCAAACCCGGATTGGGATACAATTCAATATCACTTGCCAATATAAAATGTGTTAAAGCTGCATCGCGTGCAATATTCCGGCCAACATTTACCGGATAAAGTAGTTTCTTTTGTGTTTTATACAAATGACCGCCAGATAAATTGAAAAATGGCGGTGGTATGGTACAATTGTAGGCTGAACTAAGTACCTGATCACTTTTTGGCACAGCCTTGGGGATATGTTTCGTACTAAAGTATATATGAAATGTGACAAATTGTCGAACGAGGTTACTTTCGGGCAGGCAGTCTCTTAGGTATTTTATCGAATTAACAGTTGGCGCAAAATCTGTGCCAGGTGCATGCAAGGCTATGCTAACTGGTGCATTCCATCTGTAAATTAATAAAAAAATATTTCATTGCAGGAAAACTTTTTTTTTATCATGAAAAGTGAAGACTTACCTCTCAAGCAATGGAATAAGATTATCCAAAAATGTGTAATCAGCGTGCGTAGTGTAAGTAATAGTTTCATGGCACTTAAGTTCGCCATGGTCGGCCCGCACATAATTCTGCAGCACCCAAAAATCACCTCGCTGCAGTGTGACCGGTTTGTAGTCGTGTTCATGGCACTTCAGCAGTGACCGCAGTCTCTCATCAAAGTCTTTTTCATCACCAGTCACCATGTAGCCATCGGGACTGGAATTATTAACATAAGAGCTAGACTCTTGGATGCCACCAGCATCCAGTGTTGAATCAGTCGGTGCTTCTGAGATTTTCTTGTTGTCAGGAATCATTTTTAGTTCGAGAACTAGAGGATGCTCCGGTGTGGGATTGTCATTTCCTACTGCCGCCGGAGCTTCGTCTTCTTCTTGCTGCTGGGTCTGTGTTTGTTGTTGCTGTTGTTGTTGTTGGCGTTGTTGTTGCAGCTGCTGAGGTTTGTCTTCAGAAGTTGATTGAGGACTTTGATCCTTTTTATAGAAATAAGATAAAAAAAAACATCATTACAGTTCTTCAGAGGACAATTTTGATTATGCTTACCTGTTGTGACAAGGGTTCCCGTACATTTGCTTGTTCACCCTTAAACGGGGCAACTGCATCCAAATGCTGAGCCTTTGGTGACTCATCCTGGATTATGTACGCCGATCCCGTTGAGAAATTACTTCCTCCACCAATCATCACATGACTCCCAAGGTACAGGATAACGGCCACATTTATGATGATACTGCAGCGCAGTAGCCAATTTCGTCTAGTGAACATTTTCGAAGGATTTTTTTGTATAAATTTCTTGAATTTTGAAGAAATTTTTGTGCGGTGTTTTTTTAAACAAACAAAAAAGTCTAATATTTTTAAGTACACTTAAGAGATACGTGTGTGTGTGTGTTTTACAAATAAAAATTGTTTTTAGTTAGAATTGTTGTTAAATATAATAATTAATGTAGCCTCTGATTATTTTTTGTTTATATTTTCTGAGGTTTTATAGTTTTTTTTTAATTTTTTGTTGTTGTTGCAAGTTGCAATTATATTTATAAATCTTATATCTCAAAAGTGCTGGTAGTTTTTATGTTTTTATTTTAATTTTTTTTTTATATTCGAAGAGAGACAATAACGACAAAAGGGCTAAAGGAAGAATTTTCAGCTTTTAGTTGAGCGTTTCAGTCGAGCCCCTTGGGAGTTTTTAAATTTTTCATTTGTTTTACGATAACCACGTGAGGTTATTTGCTTTTTCGTCCTCATTTAGAGTTATTTTGTTTGATTTGCTGCCAACAATTTTGTTTTTTTTTTTAGAAAGTTTATCTTCTTTTTTATTTTCGTTTTAAGTTGTTTTAATTTGTTTTATGGGTTCCATTGATCTTACTTGATCAAATATCGATTTATTTCTGAAAATAAAATAAAAAAAACATCGTTAGTTATGTTTTAAGTTTAAATTTTAATAATTTAGAAAAAAAATTAAAAGAACAAAAAAGGGCTTATTTTATATGACTCATTGCACCCAGAGGCAGTAATTTAAGTGACACCCTCAATAAATTATCCAACAAAATATTAGTATTCAGCTTAAAACAAATTCAAACTAAATTTTAAATAAATTAAATTAAAAATGTAACGACTTTTGTATATTCTTTTTAATTCCCCACACAATATAATATTCAAATAATAACGTCTTTTATCTGTTATACAAATAATTAACCCACAGTGCATTCAATTCAAATAGTAGTAACGCATTTCGTGTCTCGTTTGTTCCCCACACCACACTAAAATAAGTTAGTTTGAAGCACTCATTGTGCTTAAGCAAGCTAAAAAAGAGATGAAACGCTCCATAATAAGAGAGAAAATGCGACACAAAATACAAAAAAGTGTCTTCTGTGAGTAATAATCGTCACAAAATTCAAGTTTTTAATTCAAAAAGTAACGTCTTTCATTCTGTTATACCGAAACCGGATACACATAAATTTATTCACCTCAATATACACACCATGATTATTTTTTTCACATCCACATGTATCTCGCACATCGCTGACATCATAATCTGTCATTTATGACAGTTCATGAGAAAAGTCATTTGTGCACAGACTTGCGCGGGATTTGGATTTATATTTTTGTGTTAAATTAAAATTTGTTTATTTTCATCTTGTTTCATACAAAAATTACAAATAAAATAGAATAAACAATGTCAACAAAAACATTATCAAACGATTTAGATAATTGTTTAATAAGTTTTGATAGTAAAGTATTAGTCACCAATTTGCTGGACGAATATGGTGGTTTGTTAGAGGAATGTGCAAAAACTGTTCAGGAATTTCTATCTGCCGAGGAGAAGAAAGGCAAGGAATTCGAGAAAATATTCCTTCTTCGTGGAAGACAATTGGAGTCCGATGATGAGGTAATAACTTTAGTTCCTGATGGCAAATTGAATGAGAGAAAAGAAAAACTGAGAGATGCCCAGAGTATGCTTTATAGTGCAGAAGTCAAAGGTGGTACCAAGTCGCCACCCACGGCATGTGTTCCATTGCAAGAGATGGCAATCAAATTGGACAGCTTGGTGGTTAAAGATATTCCAATAATGGTGAATGCTGGTCTATTGCCAACTTCTAATGGAACTAGCGCCAAAGAGCCAGCAGCTACAAAGAAACCAGGAGGTGCGCTTGGAGCAATGTTCAAAAAGCAAGAAACTACAGCAGCAGCTGCTGCGAAGACAGTTCCTGATACAAGTACACCAAAGAAGCCAGAACCAGAGAAGAAAGCAGATAAATCAGGACCTCTGGGTGCTATGTTCAAGAAGCAAGAAGCAGCGGCATCAAAGAAAAGTCCCAAAGCCGAACCAGAAAAAAAATCAAATGCTCTGGGAGCAATGTTTAAGAAACAAGAAGCAACTGCTGCTGCTGCGACTAAGAAGTCACCCACAGAGAAGAAAGACCAATCAGATTCTAAAAAAGGACTAACCAATTTTATCACAAAGAAGAACCACGAAGAAAAGAAGGAAACAAAGACCACAAAGGAAAAATCTCCAGCTCCTAAGAAGAAAGAACAACCAAAAATCAAAGAGGAACCACCAGCATCCAATGTGTCTGTTTGTTTGTTCGAGGAAAGTGAATCGTCCGATGATGAAGAAGCTTTGGACGCACTTAAGCGCGAAGTCCTCACAGAAGATGAAGATGACAAGCCAGCAACAAGCAACAAACGTCGTAGAATTATTGATTCCGATGATGAAGATGAAGACACCGGTCCAGAAGTTAAAATCGAGCGAAAAGAAATCAACGCTGAGAAGGACGAAACAGGAGAAGTAATAGAATCGGATGAGGAACCAAAGAAATCTGAAACATTCTTGGACGATGATGGATTTGTTGTAACGAAAAAAGCTAAAAGGCAATCAATTCCAAGGAAAAAACCAAATCCAACTCCAGTTAAGATAAAAACTCCATCGAAAGTGAAGAAAGAATCTCCACCCACGACGAAGAAGAAGGAAGCTGCAAGTAAGGCAACAGGGCCGAAAACAAAACAAGGAAATATTATGAATTTCTTTACAAAGAAGTAAGGGGGAAGGAGGGGAGGGGAGTTTTTTGAGTAAAATAAAGGTTAGAATTTATGTTTAAAAAATTTAATGTTCTTGTTGTTGTATTTTTGTTCTTTCTGTTATTTGAATGGTTCACAGGAAGCATGGAAATAGGGCGAAAGGCGCGTATTTGGTCCACAAGGAAAAGGAACAGAAAGAGAAAGAGTTGCAATCTTGCTATCAATTCGAAAAGTTCAAAAACAAAGCCTCCACCTCCTCTGAGCTATTCATGTTAATGAATTCCAATTGAAACCAAAAAGAATCACAGAATCCGTGTGTAGACCCAATTTGTATGAGATTTTGCATTTCGATGAATTCTGCGATAGCCTTTTTTTTATCGGAATGAGTCAAAATTCTACGATACGATTGAAATAAATGATAAGAAAAATTGAATCAAACGGAAATTAATCGGTTTACGACTTTCTGCAAGCGAAACTAGACATAAATTGTGTTGCTGGTTACCAGCCGCAGTTATCAGCTTAGTGTAACCACAAAATTTCGTGTTTGATGGCGTCATCTGGACTGGCTGTGGTTATCAGCTGGGGAGGATGGCGGACGGCCGCAACAAAAAATGCTTTACCCGATTGAGCTAAAGAAAATTTCACTTTTGTATTGAAAGATAATCATTAGTAGGTACAAAAACCACAAGACTTCCCATCCGCATCCTGACAAGTTATTCGCGTAGTAAGGTGCATTTGGTACAATTTTTGTTTTTGAGGTGTGGATGAAATTGGTGGCAATTTAAAGGTAATAATGTACAAAATTCTAAAGTCTTCTACGTCAATGTTAGAAGCGATGAACGCAAGTTTTTTCGTTAGATTCTAGTTTAGTGGCTATGTTGCTTAAAGAATAAATAAGAGGTATTTTTTAAAGTTAAATTAAAGCTCAGACTTACGTCCATAACATTGACTAATTTCAAAACAACTTTTATAGCAAGGTAAAAGTAGAATATGTCAACAAATTGGTAATATTTACGACAAATAGTTTAAGTCTCAAGAGACTCCGAGTCTTGGATATCTAAACTCTCCAAGATGTTGCTTAATTGTGAAAAATCTATATGTTTTAACATTTTCAAAAGATATTTTAATATAACAAATGTTTTGAAAATAAATTAAACAATTTCTAAATGTTTACTTTTCATCGGCGGAAGGCAAAATTGTTCTAACTCCATAGAATTTCTAAAGGACTTAGAACAATTTAGTTTTCCGCCGTCGATTTGTTGAAAATTGACCCAAAAATGTTGAAATTTATCAAAGATACAAGGAAGTTGGGCAAAATGTACTCTGTAAATAATTGTACTCGCAATTATTAAAGGCCCCACATTATTCCGTCTTTGATGGCAAAGTTAAACACGTTCAACTTTTTCCAATAAGCAGCGGTTATCGTCTATTTAAAACTTTTGCTGGCACACAGCGGTTTGTTTTAGCAAGGTGTGACCTATTGCTTTCAATGGACAACCGAACATGATAAGCGAAAAAAAACCAAATGATCGAACGTGGTGTACAGAGTATTGTCAATTATTTAAAATATACCAGGCCTTATGTTACATTTACAATCTCGGTTTAATCGACGGTTTAACATATTCGTTTTTGAATTAAAACCAAACAACCAGATAGTGTAAATAGAGTAAGACCCTCTCGTTGTTCGGTTTTAGTTCAGGAACGAAAATTCAACACAGGTGATAAAACCGAGAGTCTAAATGTAGCATAAGCTATCCAATGGATTGCAATAAATTGTGGAAAAGGCAAGGCCTTTTGTCCAGAACCGTAAATTTGACTTTGTTTATAATTTGTGCTTGCTTTTAACTAAGGTCATGGTTTCGGCGAAAGCCACACCAAATAGTTGGGTAAACTTTATGGGGATGATAAAAGAGAAAAACAATTCTTTTTGGCAAAGTTAAATTTTTGTCCATTGTCTTCCATTGACAAATTAAAGATTTCTTTAACATACTTATGTGAGTGTGTATTTAAGTAAATCACAAGTTTTTGAAGAACATTTCATTTAATAAAATTAATTGATCGATCAATATGGGTTATTCCAGAAAATTTATTTGATATTTTAAACCATAAGAGAATAAAAAAGTTCTTCGTCGCGTGACTGATGCGAACAAATTTAAAGCCATTCTTTTAAATTTATTAAACAAAATTAATTAAATTTAATCATATTGACCCATGGAGTATGTTTTTTTTTTGATTTATTTTGATTGATTGCTCAAACCTCAAAGAAACTAATTGAAATATTAAACGAAAAAGTTTCAAATTTAGTGTAGGTAAACGCTTTGTGAGCTTTTGGAAATTGTTTGGTAGTGAGTGCGTTTGTGGTTCGGTTTTAAAGACTTTAGAGCATTTTTTTAAAATGGGAACTGTTAAATCTTCCTAAAATTCAAATATGAACTAAAGCATGTGTAACCCTTATCACTGATAGAGAGTAGATGTAATCCTAAGTTTGATAAACAAAATGCACAATTTTAAGTTTAAATAATAGAAAATATAGGGATTTATCGAATATGAGTAAGGTGGGGATTACAAACGTAAGTTTTACTTAGGTAAGGTTAGGTTGACGTGTCTACCGGCAGGAGTGCCGATACACATACACCATAGTTTGTTCCATTGTGATACCACATTGAATCTAAGGAAACTTTCTTTCTAATCGTTAAACCACTTCAAGGTTCTTATGAAACTGGGGTCGTTATAGTAGAAGTATTCCAGATAGAGTCTTTGCGATAGAGCAGAGCATCTACAGAGAATGTGGGGAATCGATTCCTTCTCTTCTTCGTCCTTGCAGCTTTTGCAGAAATCGTTGGAAAGAACTCCAAGCAATGTCGCGTGCCTGCCTATCAGACAGTGTCTAGTTATAACACTTATTACGGAGCTGCTTTGCGGTATTTTCAAGGATATTAAGGAAATAGTATGGAGATTTGATCTTGAAACAATCAACTTTTAATTTGAACATAGATATGGTTGTTAAAATACAGAAAAATAATGGAAAGATTACATTTTAAACGCTTTTTTTTTTGAAAAGTTGTAACTAGTGATATTTCTCCGGCAGTGCGATATTTAATTCACAGTTTATGGCACATAAGAGTTTTTTAAATGACCTTCAAGCAGAAAAACAGAAAAAACAGCCGGAAGTATACAGTAAAACAATTTTATTTTGCTCTTTGTGTGTTGAATTCTCCATTAAAAGTTCCTTCACCTTTTCAAATCTTACTTAGTCGTCAGTTATACTGTTACTGTAATTTATTATTTAAAATTTTACATCACAATTCACGAGTTTAAAGGAAATATATACATTCAATCTCTTCTTTCATAAAGGTTTCTTTCTTATAGGCGAATTAGAGACTTTTACTGAAGAGAATTTTACTACCCAGAACTTTACATGGTCTGGTCAGTATAATTAAGTTGATTTTATTTATCTTCTCAAATAAAATTTTGAATTCAAAATGAATCATTTGAGTCGGTGGATATTTTTAATAGTGTAGGATACAATGTTTTTGTAAACCTCATTATTCTTTTGAGATTAATAAAATGAGAAGCAAGATTGTGATGGTTTGAATTTCAAACAGTTTCTGGTTTTTCGATTGAAGGGTTGGTTTTGAATAACAAATAATAATTATAATAATTCAATATTTTTGTTTATAGAAAAGGATTTGAATGTCTTGAATATTTGTTGTTTACTTTGTTCACGAAAGCATCAATCAATTATAGGTATGTAGGTAAACTCATATCTAAATGAAATCACACAATATTAAGTTTTAAGTAAATGTTAACCCATCAACCATAAACTAATTTTATAAATTGACACACAATAAACTAATTATGCATAATTGACTTTACCTACCTTACCAACTACAAAAAAACATCAAAATTCAATTCTGCCAAAATGAGTCCCCACAGGTAAAGTTAGGTACATTAGATCTCATAAATTAATTTGTTTTAAAACCCAGACTTTTAGTCAAATATTTGTTTTTGTCATCGGACATAATTTATTTGATTTCAATAATATTTTCAAATATAATTCTATAAGCAAAAAAAAAAAAAAAAACAAAAATAAATATGAAAAATTCAATATTCAGTTTATTTCGTTGCACTTCAATCATAATTAAAAAAAAAAAAAACAAATAAATTAAAAGTGTATGAAAGGTTTTTTTTTTTTTTTATTTTATTGTTGTTTATTTTTCACTTTTGATATGATGGTAGGGAAATTTTATTTTTTTAAGGTTTGTTATTGGTTTGCTAAACAAAAATCGTAGGTACTAGAGATGATTTTGAGATCTTAAACTTGATATTGAAATGATGGAAAAAGGGGGGAATATGTTTCGATGAAACAATCAAATTGAGCAAAAACCTACCACATAAATGAAGGTTTAATGTTCATTTATATTCCCAAGATAACATTTTCTTTTGCTTATAAGAAGCACCAAGA
Source organism: Meliscaeva auricollis (assembly GCA_948107695.1). Lineage (NCBI taxonomy): Eukaryota > Metazoa > Arthropoda > Insecta > Diptera > Syrphidae > Meliscaeva > Meliscaeva auricollis. The sequence continues at coordinate 48,259,709 of OX403619.1, read as the reverse complement.
GCCTTACAAGAAGAGTTTTTTTGAGAGTAGATTGATATTATGAGGTTTTTACAGATTTTTATAGAAATGTTAATTGCTTAGACTCTTGTACTTTTATCGTTATAAGATTAAAAATTACAAGAGCTTAAATCTTACAATAAAATTCTATGAAAGTTTTGATATTTCTACGGAGCTTAAATCGATCTATTTAAGATTGAGAATCTTGGCTAATTGAAAAGAATATAAGTTTTTAAACTGTTTTAAGTATAGAAATGAGATTTAGAAGAGTCTCTGAAGAGGTATTTTTTAATTTCTAGAGTTTTAAGCTAGAAAGCATACTAGGTGGGCGAGGAACCCAAAGAATCTTTCTGAAATTAATTCTTTATTCATTATTTCTTCGTAATATTGCAAATGTATACGATTTTACATCATAGAAGGAGCGGCCATCGATCGTAAAGTCAATTGACCACGACCATATACACCAGATCTTGTGCCATGCGTTTTAAAAGTAACTAAATCTGTTATAATTTGACATAAGAAATCTCTCTATAGACACAATATTATACAACATAAGTACAGCCTTTTCAAAATGCATACATTTTGTCAAAATCGGACATTTTTTAGCGTAAAATTTTGTCTAGTATATCCAAGCAAATTAAATTCAAGATAAGTCGAATGTTGCCCAAAGTTTCTTAAAAGAAAGAGCTAAAATATATACTGGGTCAAAGAGAAACAATATATTTCTAAATATCTCCGAGTTCGGAAAAAAATAATTAGTTTTGAAATGTTTAAGGAGTCTAATTCCAGTAAATTTATTTCTTTTTCAAATGAATGGCATAATAATAAAATAAAATTAGTTTTAAAAAGTTAAAACTTATGAAAACTGAAAGCAGTTCATGTATTTAAAATTTGTTTAAAATTTTTATTTGATTTTATAGAGTTGTTTCTTTGAGCTCTCGAGGCCCAATTACATGAACTACAATTTTGAAATGGAATGCCCTTTTTTGCAATGAACGAAGGTCCGTTTTTTTACCCTAAGTCCAGATTTTGGGGGTGTTACGGAATTGTTACAAATCGTTTCGTAATCAGTGCAACAAGCTCTTCAAAGATTTTGAAAACTGAGAATGTATGGGAAATCTATTAGATTTTGATGAGATTTTTAGATTATGGTTCGGAGTGAAAGCCATCTAAGGCGACAAGGTAATCTAGTGGACTAATCGATGATATCTTTCGCAACTTCTGCCATCGCATCTTCCAAAATAAGTGCCTTTTCATACGACCCAGTCGTATAATTTAACATTTCACACCCAACTTTGACCATGTGTTGGTATATTAGGTCCAGCCGTCCAGCTTTCAGGGGATCTATGGAGTTTTTTTTTCAATTATTTTTCGTTAAATATAAAAATATCTTTCAATTTCCATAATTGAAGTTTTTTTATGCTCATGTTGGTATGAATTTCAATATTTGTTTTTATGCATGAATGCGAATAGTGATTTATTTACTGAATTTAAAATTTGAAAAAAAAAAATACAACCGAGAATATCTCTATACTCTTAAAAATACTTGCCAATAAAAATGTACAAAAAATCAATTTTTTTTTATTTAAAAAACAAAGGCAACGAAATAAAAATGAATAGAAGATGAGGCGTGTGTTGATGGGGTGGTCGTATAGGTTTATTTGGAGGAACTTTGCTTTGTTTTTTTTTTAAATCCCAATTTGCCATCATCGCACTTTTGCATGATGTGAATTATTCACATCAGACACTGAATTTTTTTTTTGTTGGGTGATGTCTGTATTGTTTTCATTAATTTCGATTATTTGGCTACAGCAATAGAGCGCCGGACAAGGAGAGAAGTTGTGAATATACTACGAACGTCACGAGTACCTATATGAGTATAGCTTACTCGTATAATAGGCAAGAAGGCTGGACTAGACTGTGTAAAAAAAAACCACAAACTTCAGGTTTAGCTTTTGCGTCATTAAAACGGTATTGTTGAGTAATTGGGTTTTGGGGTTTGTGTGGTTTTATAAATTGAAAATTGAATAGAAAATAGGATGTGAATTCGAATTTCGAATTCAATGGAATTTTCACCATTTTGTCTATGTCTTTGTCGAAGAATATTTTCAAAAAAAAAAAAAAAATAGATAAAATAAATTCCTTTGATAAAAATAAAATTAATGACTAAACGAATAAGGGTACAAATAAGAGACTAGGTAGAGGTACCTACATTCTCGTTGATTGTAAGTTACAAATAATAATATTCTTGCATTCTGATCCTACATTCTGATGAAGATGTAGGATGAAAATGAATGGTGAGAAAGAATAATGAGAATGCAGGATGAGAATGTAGGATGACAATGCAGGATGCTCAAAACTAGCTTCAAAATATATATTGGATGGGTTTCTATTTCAAAATTTCTCAATTTCAATTCAAATTAGCCGATAAAGTAGACATCAATGAACTGTTGTTACCATGCAAAGTCACTCTACCACATGTCTACTTATTATAGCTGCCAAATCAACCATATAGCTCTGTCGTCTGGCTCTAATGTCTGTCGGACCTAGTCACGAGTATGGAGTTACGATTATTATATTATTCGTGGTCAAGGGCAATTGGTTTTTTTTTTTTTATTTTTGTTTTAGTATGGTCATTCCATGCAATGAATAATTATGTTCAAAGAGAGGTAATAAAATAGAAGGTTGGATCCAAAATTCGTTGTGACTTTTGGGTTGTGCATGATCTGATAACATCTATGTACTTAGTGTAAAGTTTTTTTTTTCTTGTAATTTAAATTGTGTTGTGTGCTGGATAGAGGTACTCATGCAACCTGGATGGGAAGGAATTTTTTTGAAGATGCAAAATGAAGATGCGGAAGGAAATTTAACTTTGAAAAAGTATTTTAACGAATGTAATAGCAAACACACCAAAAGCAGGTTTTACAAATGTAAGCGGACCTTAATACTTTTATTTAATTGCAGCGCCATCTTCTACAAAAGTATTTAACGAAAGCCTTGAAGAACAGAACGGAAAGGAATGAATTGTATCTGGAACATTCTTTCTTAAAGAAATAAGACATATCTAGGTATCGAGGATAGGTTTGGGTATAAGTCTCCCTCGGAGCATAGTGAATATAAATGCATGAATAAATGGGATTCTGTCTCAAAATTTTGGAGCCACTATTTTGATTTTTGAATTTGTTTTTGTTATATGTACTTAAATATTTTCAAAACTTATTTTGCAAACTCACTAAAAACTGCTCAGCGGATACCCAAAAACCGAAAAATTTAATTCTCTGGAAGCAGATTTTTAAATTTGTGCCATATTTTCAAATAAATTGCTTTTAAAAAATACTAAAATTTATCATTCTCGTATTATTTTGTGTTAAGTTGCAATTCAAAAGCAACCAAACGGCACAATTGTTTTTTGTACAAATTGTCAAACATTTTTGTAAAACAGTTCACTTTACAAAAAACCTTTGATAGATCATTTTTTAGAGCAAAGATTTGTCCTTAAAACAAGAAATAGTAACTGGGTTACCACAAGGAAGTGTATAAGGTCCAATTTTGTATCTTTTATTTACACACCATAGATATACCTCAAACAAAAGACACTATCGTAACAACGTTTATTTACGAGTTACGACACTACAATACTAGCAGTAGAAAAAACAATTAGCCAATCGATAGTTAAATTGCAAAATTTTATCGAAAATGTCAAAGGATGGAAAAAAACATGACGAATAGCGCTGAACGAACTTAATGATTTTTAAATTTATACAAAACATAAATAGATTTCCTGAATTTATGTAATGATTGAGTTCTATTTGCAAATGAGGCAAAGTATCTCGGAATGACATTTAACGCGAAATTAAAATGGAATCTGCAAGTGAAAAAATATGCGAAGAATTACAAAAAAAAATTAAAAGAAATGTTACACAAATAGAAAAGTCACAGAAATACTTGACGAGAAGAAAACGAACTCTTACGAAGAACTAAGCTACCTGATGGAATAAATGGAAACCGCGGCATAGGTTAGGGGGCATGCATGGGACTATGTTTTAAAAAATATATAAAAATACACTTTTTTTACCATTTACAATATAGACTTTAAAATCCTTGAATCAGTTCAGTACGCTTACCTGAAAATAGAAATAAAAAAAGCGTTTAGTTTAAGTATTTTTCATTGCTATGTTTATTTAAAGCTGGTTTATTGGAGAGATCAAAGTGGGAAAAATGAAAAAAAAATGTTTGAGTTTTAGAATTTTTTTAAGAATATTACTCAGAACTTAAAATTCAAAAAAATGTAACATTCAGGGTGCCCCACCACCGTACATTTTTTTTCAATTGAAAGATTTTAAAATGTATTTGAGGAAAAATAAACGTTTTGACAACAATTTCTAAGTGGTATTTCTAAAAAACACACCTATTTTTGATTTTTTTGAATTTGAAGAATTTTACAACTTTACGTGTAATAATGTGATAATAATGCGAATCAATGTCGCAACACCCTGTATGATGCCCGATGCCAACACACTATGCTGTAATAGACGTCAGATTCAGAGAGTCTGTATCCTGGGTTGTATTAATTAGGAAATTGGAGATTCTCCGCGGCAATTTTGTGTCGTTGCTCCACATTCACTACGAAAGGATAGAAAAAACCATCAGTCAGTGATTTTTTTTGTCTTGATTTTTTTTTTTTTTTTGCAAACATCACCTCCCTCTTGGATTATTTTGCTACTACTGATTGCTTCATTGATTCTATATTCTCCCCGAACACAGGAGCAGGTATATAATGGTCCATCAGCATCATATACAAATCGGGAGGGACATTCGTGAGATAGAGAGCATCAGCGAAACACACAACGCAACTGAAGTGGAATTAATTACCTTTGAAATAAATCCTTTTATATATTTTTTTGTTTTTTTTTTTTTTCTTAATTTTATCCTTTCGCTGTCGCCATCGGGAGCACTTCGATTTAATGAAATGCGTCCACCATCATAGCCCAGCCACCATCGCATCGCATCGCTGCTGCTAAGCCTATACACGAAGAATATCGAAGGAATCACTCAAAAGCTGATCTCCCTTCCGCAACCATTTCATTAATTCAATATCCTGATGAGAATGAGAATTTATGTATAAAAAAAAAACACATTTATAGACCAGGGATAATATCTGTGTGTAGGTATTTTTTTTTGTTGGTGTGAGATAGGTACTATTTGATGGAATAAAAGTATGGGCAATTTTCTGTTTTTGATATTGGGATTTTGGGGATTTTCAATCAATCATTTCATTTCGTTGAGGGATATTCATGTGACACTTGAGCGATTGAGTGGATGTTGGTAAAAAAAGAGACACACACACATACCTACAAAGTTAATTGTCTGAAAAAAACGTGGGCTTTTTTTTCTCTTCTTCTCATTGTTTGTAATGAGCTCTGAGATGAATGACTTGTTGGGGAAGATTTAAAATTTTTTTTTAATGGATGGAAAATAGGAAAAAGAAAACATTTTTTTTCCATTTTTTTTTGTTTTCCTTTTTAAAAGTTAAAAACAGCTTCCGGCTTAGGAACTTGCTTTGGGAACTTAGACACGTAAATTTGTTTGGAATATTGATGGTAGGTGTATACAAAGGCAAAAGCAAAAAATTAAAATTCTGCTGAGCGACATTTTTGCATGTTTCATCATTTCATTTAAAAGTAAAAGAGGCTTTGATTTGGGATGATGAAGAATCACAAGCCACAACCTTCCCTCCTCGCTGCTTTACAATTTTACCTCGACGAACATTTTGTTTAACTTTGATTTAACAGTCAAAAATGGTAGTGATAAAAAATGCATACAGAGGTTTTTCACTTGTTGAATTGATTTTGACACGATTTTTGAATTTCAATATTAAATCTGTAGTTCTTTTCTCGCCTCATTTTTAATGCATTGAAAATGAAAAAAAAAATAATTTTCAAAAAGGGGGTATGTCGTGACGAAAAAAATTTATGTTCTCTTGTCAAAACAGATTAGTTTTTCCTTATTCTAGTTTTTACGCAGCTGTCACTTTGACGTTTGACATTTAGATTTTTTTTTTATTTGACAGGTGTCAAACTTTTGCATGGCGGTTTTCACATTATTCCCTTCCTACCAAACAAAAAAAAAAAAAACTCTGAGATACCAAAAATGAGTATTTTCTTGTTCTACTTTATTCACTTAGCTGTCACTTTGACGTTTGACATTTACAAATTTGTATTTGACACGTGTCAAACTTTTTCATTTAGTAAAAATACTTAAAAAAAAACAATTGTTGCTTCAAATTAAAGTACTGATGGTCACCATAAATTTATTCTGATAGTAATAATTGCAATATTAATTAATCAGATAAGTTAGTGGAAACAATATTATGTATATTTATGAGTGTAGTTATTAGGGTTGTATTGAAGTTGTACTTTTTCTAAGAATTATAATCAACTAATTTCGAATTCACGATTTTTTTTCGATTGTTAGTTAAAACAAAAAATAAACAATTACACAAAAGAATTGCTGATGTTTATCTTTATGTTACGGTGATGCAGAATTATAATTGTTTTAACTTATTTTTTTTTGTATGAATGTGCAGGTAATAAATTAAATAACAACAATATAAATTGTTTGGTTTGGTAATGCGATAACAAATAAAATTGTGTATTATGATAAATTTTATTTTTATTCTGATTATTTAATTGGGGCACGTTAATATTTGGTTTTATATTATTTTTCCGTTTTCAATGAAATTTTTCTTGTTAAAAAAAATGCACATAAACATGTGTGATTCAGAGTCTAGCCGACGAACGTTTGATTGAAACTATTAAACAAGTGTTGTCTGGATAGTTCTTCTTTTCATCAAACTGGTACACAAAAATGTGTTAAGTATATTGAAACACATTTCATCTGAATAAAAAAAAACTGATTTTAACACATTTTTGTTTTTTTATACGTCGTCTCTATATAATTCTAGGTTTACTTTTTTGTCAATTTGCCATTAGGGGGACCAACATCGAAATAATTTGAAAACCATTCGGCTTACCGGTACGTAGTCGTTTGAGTGTATACATTAGGTGTGTTTTTTTGTACACCCGGCCCGGGACTTAGCCCCTCGGTTAAGTCCCAAAAATTCTCGGGGCTAAACTCTTCAAAGGGGTTAAAACCTGTGCTTCCAACTCATTTTTCTGTTAAATCATCGATAATTTGTATGAAAACAACAAAATTAAAGATGATTTGTAAAAACATGAAAACAGAAAGATATGGCGTTTGGTGTAGAAAAAAAAAAATGGTTTATTTTTTTTAACTCTTACAAATTATTTGGTTTTAATTTTAAAGTGTGTGCATTTAATAGTTTCATAAAGATGAATTTTAAGAAACAAAATTAGTGAAAATCTTTGGAGCCATTAAAAAAAATATACATAAAATTTTCAAAATATTTTTCAAAAAACTAAGCATTGAAAAAAAATTTGCTCTTTTTTATGTAAGTTAAAAAAATGTGTATTATTCTTAGGTACCTATATATAAAAATTACGTGTATTATCCCCGCCTAAAATTTAAAGAATTTATTAATTTCTAGTAAAAACAAAATGTAAAAACTAGATGCTTAAATTTATATATAAATTTTTGAGAAACTCCAAAATTAATAAAATTAAATTCCCAAAAATACAAAAAAAAGTAAAAAATGGATTAATAAGTTAAAAAAAAAAAAAAAAAATATGTTGAAGAATTTAAAAATTTGGTTTTATTGAATAGCGATAAATTAAAAAAAAAGAATAGTAAAAAAAGCCTTTTTTTATTACATAAATTATATAAAGTAAAACGTTGAATTTCTTGTACAACAAGTGATAACTGAGCTATAGCCTCATAAACACAAAAGTACCTACCGAAAAAAAGTAGAGAGAAGAAAAAAAAAAATACAAAAAAACTAAAGCCAAACAAAAAATTTCTAACTGACATTTGTATTCATTTAACCAACAAAAATTGTTTACTTTTCAACACAAAAAAACGAAAATTTGAAAAAAAAAATACTTCCTTTGTATTTTTTAAGCCCGGATGATACTTCTTTTTATTTTTATTTTTAATACTTTAAAAAAGAAAACAGAGCAGTACGAAATGTTTCAAATGAAAAATCACATAAAGAGTGCGTGTATAAAAATTATACACAAAAAGCCATAAAAGACAAAAAATTAGTAGGTACTAAAAAAGAAAATAAATTTACTTTTTTACAGCCATTGTTCAGATTTTCCTGACATTTATCCTTTTAAACTTGGCAGATCATTTGGTTTGTCGTTTTCACTTAAAAATTGTAATTTTGTTTTAATTTATTTTTGTAAAAAAAAAATTCCTTATCTACACACATTCCTGGTTTTTAACTGATTCATTTAATTAAATTAAAATTTTTTTTCCAACACAATTTTCAATATTTTAGAATTTTATTGTTTATTGTTTCTTTTATTATTATTTTTTCACTGATTTAGAGCAATCCTCAAATAAAGACAGGTAACTGCCAGAGACTCTTAAACAATCAGATAGTAGCATCGAATTTTTCAATCACTCATTAGGGGGGTTGAAGTCTTTCTTCAAATTTTTCGAGTAATTCATTTAACAAAAAATACAAATCATACCTGAAAAATTAATGCTTATACTCATTATCGATTCTATTGAGGATGACTGTGCAAAATTATAGTCAAATGAAGATTTTTTTGACAGTTTTAATGTTTTGAACGCGATTTTTGCAAGCTTTTAGTAATTCTATGGACCATTGAATACCTATCAAAGTTTTTAAAAGAAAAGTTAATGAAAGCGTTCAAGAAAATAATACTGATGTGTTTTTTTTTACATTTTTTGAACTGTCAAAATGAACTAACCGCGGCGTGCGTTACTCAAAGTGAATGATGGTTTTATAATACAAATTCTATATACTACTGAAATAAATAAATAAATCAGCCAAGTAGAAGACTAAGCACTTTTTACTCAAAGTGTACTAAGCGCTTACCTAACAATTTTTAAGTATCGCAATTTATTTTAGATTCGAGTTTATTTAAACTGAACTGAAAATCATAACAAAAAATGATGTGATTAAACTTCAGTCTGACAATAATGACAGCTAGACTTGTCCTACCAAAGCTTGCATTACTGATCAGTCATATCTTATCTACTGATCCATATCTACACAAATTTATTAGTAAAGTAAAAAAAAAAAAAAAAACAATGCTAAAAACGCAACGTAATTTCTCCAACTATAGGCTTCAGGAAGCTTGCATTATAATGACCACATTAAAATGAAAAAAAAAAAACACTATACGATTCTGCTTAACACAATCAGTTCGAATTTCTTTACAAAAGAAAACACGTTTGGAAACTTTGTTAACATATCGGCGCCATATTATAAATTTCATCAGATGCAGATGATGCACACGTTTTAAATTATACAAAAATATATAAAATAAATATCTACCCAGTTGGTTATTGGTTATAGTGTTATCAACTAATTTGCATTGTTAGATAGATTGTCTCCGGTCTGGTCCAGACACTATCATATTGTTAAAACAATTCCTTTTGTAATCCAAAAATGATGTTGCAATCGGTTTATGTATGTTTACCCAACCGCTGAATACACATTTGCATTTGCCACTGATATTAATTATTAAAAATACTATTTTTTTTTTTTAGATTCACAAACACAACACAAATACTGGCAAATATTTAAAACAATTAGCCTTGTTTCATTCAATTAATATAATTATTATCCACACAACCACACGAAACAGATATTAATTAATTTAATTTTTTTTTTTACTTTTTTTTTTAAATATTTTCTTGCTGGAAAAACAAAACCATACACAATTTATTTGTGTGTGACCACAAAGGTCATTTAAAGTGTGCTCTTGAATTATTTAATATAAACGATTTTCTTCAAAGCATTTTATGATAAATAAAAAAATACAAAAATAGATGTATCGATAATTTTATCGATACTTTGGTGTAAGGTACGTGAGTATCACATTTAATTTCGATTATTATCGGATCGATGAGGAATTTTTCACGTGCGTAGTAATATTTACAAAAAAATTAAAACAATACAAAAAGAAGATCACAATTTGAAAAAAAACCCGGTTTGTTTAGTTGTCACAAAAAGCACGTTGTTGTCACATTCACTATCGTCTATCGGTCGCTGTAAACTTTTACACCGAAAAGGTAATGCTGGTGGGTTTTGCGATTTAAACAGTAAACTACTCTATTCAACTCAACTCACTATTATCACTAACCACACCACCGCTCTCTTACACCCCGAACATAACTGAATCTAAGTAAGCACTCCGGTTACTGCGGGAGCTTCCAAATGCGAGATGTTTTTTTTTTTTTGTTTTTTGCGATATTTTAAATCTTAATCTTAGCAAATAGTGTGACCGTTTGCTTGAGGGGAAATTTTTGTTGTTTGTTTATTGCAAAGTTAAACAAAACACAAATAAAAAATAAACAAACATTCATTAATAGTGTTGATTCTAGAAGAACGTAGAAAGAAATGTTTCACAGAGTAATTTTTTGAGGTGATGATTTCTTCGCGAAAATATTGGAAACAAGTTTTAGTTTAGAAGTTACTCAATTTGAGATTTTTCTCAACTCTCGAAAATCAAGAAAAAACTTTAGAATTTGCTCAACTGAAGGCTGTTTTCATAGACAAAGTGGAGGCTTCTGAGGTAATTATCATGTAAATGATTTAGCATTCCCTAACAATCTGGATTATGAAAAGCTCAAGTGGCCGAAAGAGGAAAACTGTTCAACTTTTCATTTCAAAAAATATTCTCTTTGCAAAGTAAAAGTGAAAAATTGCAAAGTGAAAAGTGATAAGTGTTTGGTGAAATAGGTACCTGATCTAATTTTTTCATTTGAAAATTGTTGGCTTCCCGTCAAAAACCATTTCACCGTAATATTCGATCTGCTAAGAATGCTCATCAATTGTTTTCTAAGTATAATTTCGGAAGTACCGCCAAGTTTTTAACAATTAAATGATAGAAGGAGAAGTTCCCATCGCTAGCTTATAACTTTGTCTATAAGTGAATTTAGAAGGGGATCTTCTGCCAAACTGGATTAGGCTTAAGTCGACTTATATTATTCTGGCTACTTTATAGAGTTGACGGCGCATTTTAAATGTCCACAGTGGACTTTTAACTAACTTGGGTGGGTTATAACTGCACAAATTTATTGTGAACTTATAAAATTGGTGGGTATGCTGAAAAACTGAAAAACCTAATTTTCAAATATATAGATTCAAAGTAGGATGTTCCTAGAGTTTTGAGTTTTCGAGCATAATATGTCAAAAAATTATTTAAAAATTGATTTATTTTCAAATAAAATTGACGTATACTCAAAAACTTAAAATTTGTCCTTCAAATACTTGTTGTCTGGTCCGATTTAATTTTTTTTGACTGTTTTCTCGAGGAATTCCCTAAATTTCTTTCAGAGTGGTTAGCTCAATGTTGTCCATCGAATTTTTAACGCGATTATTGTCGCTGAATTGCATGATTTTAGTGAGTGTTTGCCCGTGGAGGACTAAGACTATTGCGAGAAAGTCATCTAGTGTTGGTGGCACTTTTGAAAATGTAGGCTTAGGCTAAGAGATGACAACAGAAAAACGTTAATCATTGTTCTCATCCAGTCAGCGGACAATTAGTATTTCCGTCATATTTGTCTTGAATGTCTATCCACAAGAAGGTAAAACAAGTCAATTTCGAGGAACAATACAAATTTTGTCAAAATTGCGAGAAATTCGGATTTTTTTCGGGTACATACGAAGGTATGTTTTATAACAGATTATAACAGTTTTCAGTAGTAAAATAATTCAACAGAACCAACTGTAATATCACTCAAGTCTATTATGTTGTTCCTAAAACTGTCAAAAAAAATCTCTCTCAATTATGGTGAGAGAACTTGAAAATGAATTCGAAAAGTTGCAACCTATATGTTCGAATGAACATACCTTTAAATTGAAAGTAAAAATGTCATATTGACAATGTTTTATATTATTATTTACAAACTGCCTCATTTGGTGAACTGAAATTCAAGTGTTCTGTTATTACTATAATTGAGAAAATTTTGATTGACAGCTTAAAGAAAAACATAATAAACTAATCAGTTCTGTACGTTTACTTTATTGCAAAGTTTTGCTGAAATTGCGTAATTTTGTTGAATTGGAACAAACGATTAAAAATATTTTAGAAAATTCCCCTCTTAGTGTAGCATGGCTAAGGAAATAATTCATATCATAAGCGTATTGATGTCAAGAGGGCATTACCTATTATCATCCAACTTATCAATAAAAATACTATAACTCGACTTGTTGATTCATTCAAAAGTTTTGTTTGCTAAATGAAAACAAAATTAACGTACCATAATGCAGTTTTACACTTAAGTTTGTGTGAATTACAACAAATTTATCAACAAATGATGAGAAGGCACTCAACTAATACTTTATTATCTCGGTACTTAAGAATGTAAAGTGCTTAGCAAAAAAAAAAAACAAAGTAAAAAAAATTCAACTGGTCACACTGAAATGTATGACTCCGTAAAATCATCAAAACAAACGTAAAGAGAATCTCAACTTCACACACGTTTTTTTTTTTTTATTTATTTAATTGCGGTTAGCCAAACGAAGACGACAACGACAACGACAACGACGCTATTGGAATCTAGAGGTCAGGTTATGGTTGTTGGATTTTGCGGCGGCGGGTGAGAAAGTGCGTAATGCTCATTCCATCAATGGAATTTAAGACTCTCAAGACCTCAAGACTTGACTTTGGGATATTATTATTATTATTTTTGTGCAAGAGTCTTGTTGTCTTTATTTCTGCACTGCACATTCGTATCACTTACAACAACAACAGGTGGGAGATGTCTTATGTCTATACTTAGCCCACAGAAACAGATATGTTGTATAGACATCATGAAGGTAAGGCGATAGTTTGAGGAAGGTCGGTTTGTGGTAGGCATAGACATAGCCACACAGGTGGATAGTAGGACAGAAGATGAGTTTAGCATGTCAAGTTGTTGGTATTAATTTACAGTTTTTCAGGTGTAAAAAGTTTATAGAAATACTTTATTACAATTATTTAAGAGATCAAATTTTATAGAAGGATATTAGAATGGAGGTTTTGGAAGTGAGAGTCTTGTGAACCTTTCTTAAGAACTGGAGGTCTGGTAGAATTTGTTTGTACAATTTTCTAAGCTAATACAGTTACTATACAAAAGTACTTGCTAAGATGTGTATGATGTTGAATGAAAAACCCAAAATTTCGACTGAAAATTTCGAAATTCGAAAGGAACATGAACATTTCTACCTTTGAACAGATTTTTTGCGACTTTAACCCCCAAAAACGTTTTCTAAAATTTGAGTTTAAAAGTTAGTCGGTTTTTTTTTCGAACTCAAATTTTTTCTATGTTCTTGGGGATGTAATTTGAATGTTGACCCTATTTAATCCTACGAAATTTTTTTTAATAACAAAAAAAAAAGAAATAAAAGAAAGGGAATGCATCCAAATTAACGTACCCACACAAGTAATGTCACTTAGTCATTTTCTTTTTGGGAGCGAATAATACCTGAAAAATGACACACACACTTTTATTGACTCATTTGCATTTCCGGCTCCTATTCAGCTGATTTCTTTTTTACACAAATAAAAACAAGATTTTTATTTTTTACATATCAACTGAGGTTCTTCGAAAAAAAAAATTAAAAAAAATTCCGTCACCTTTGTAAAAAGAAAATACCATCACATCCAGCGAATCACAATTAGCAGCTTTTTAGGAATTCCACAAGTTGCGTCATCAAATATTTACCAATAAACACTGATTTTTGTCTTTCAAAGAATGAAATAACAGCACAGGGTCGGATTAGGCGAACGTTCTAGGAGGAATTTAATGACATTAATATTTGTTTGGAATTTGGGATATTTAAACACAAAATCCCAAAAAAAAAAAAATTTACCATTTGAAAATTATGAGAAAATATAAAAAATCCTGAAACTGTTCACCAGAGTTCTTGAAAATCAAAATCAACAAAACAAAACCTAAAATCCCAAAGAAAACTTAATCCCCAAAAAGTTCTGAAGAATTAAAATAACTAGAAAATCATAAAATCCCCAGAAATCAAAGAAATAATATCTATACAAAAAAAATAATACCCAACAGAAAATCCCAAAGAAGATTTTTGGGGATTTGGTGATTTAACTCGTAGAACGTTTCTCCCTAAAGGGATTTCGTTCAATGTAGTTATCCAACCAAAAAGGGTAAATGCATGTTGCAAAAAATACAGAACACCCAAAAACTTTAATCTATCGAAAACTCAAAATCCGGAAATCCCACAAACTTGAAGGCATCCAATTTCAGAGGCCATGATCGAAAATCCTAGAATCTAAATCTTACATTTGGGATTTTGATTTCAGAGCTTTTTGCGGGATTTAAGGATTACGAATAATACGAATTTTGTATATTCGCTTGTATGAATTTCAGATTTTCTGCAATTTGGTTTTAGAATTCTGTTATCGAATTTTATTTTGGGATGTAAGGTTTTTAAGATCCTGTTTTATGGGATATTCAGTTTTATTAATTTCAAGTAGGTTTTATGGATTTTGGTCAACTATTATCCTCTGAAAATTCATTTAGGTCGGGATTTTTAGAAATAAAATTAGTGATTTAACTCCTTTATGACCTTACAGCACTTAACAGCAAAATCAAAGCACCACATATTTTTGCAGACATTTCTCTAACCATCAGATGGTCTTTTAAGGTTTCCGCCTTAAAAAGAAATACTAAAAAAACATTTTCATCATTCCATCATTATTGTCAAATCAACATCAGCGACACCACACAAGCGGAAATTAATTTCAAGTTCATGCCGCCGCATTCACATCTTATATACACTTTTACCACACACTCTATCCAGAATATTTTTTAATGAACTTCATTATAATGGAAACTTAAAAGAAATTCTTCAATTTCGTATTTCTTGTTGAGGATGGAAGATATTTTTCCTCTGTGTGTTTTATTTTTTTTTTGTAAATTTATTTATAGCCACTGATGGTTAGGTTATATTGCCTTGAGCGGTTTAATTAATTAAACGGGATTTCTGCGCGAATGTTTTTGAAAGAGTTCATTCACCAATGGATTTGTCTTTCTTTTTCTTTTTTTTTTTAATACAGAAGAAGATTTAATCCCATACCACCTGGGAGTTGGTTTTAAGCAATTAGTGCAATCCGGTCAATGATGCCATTTTTTTTTGTTTTTTATTCTTCTGTATTTTTTATTTACATTTTTTTCTCATTGAAATTGCAAACCTTTTATAATTTACATGTCAAAGAAATCATGTAAAAAAAAAGGTTGAAGAACTTTGATACATTTTTAGAATTTCGCCTGAGGAAAAAGAGAACCAAAGTAATAAAATTAAATCAAGCCTCGGGGCTGATTTTATTGAACAAGCCGACGACCGACGACGACACTGACGACAGGGTAACAGCTACAGTAGTTCTCGGTTAAGTGATTCTCATAAATTAAAACTATCTAACTTATTTTTGTAAGATTAATGAAGATAATTGGAAATTTTGTTTGAAAATAGCTCATTTTTAAAAATAGAATGACCGTAATTTGTTCATAGAAATACGAACTGTCAAATAAACCTAAATTCAAGTGATGCCAAATAGCTTCTATTTGTCTAGATAAAGATAGGAGAACATGAATCGGTAGGTGGAAGAAATATCTTCACCGATTGTTGAATATTGATGCAAATTAGTCTATTCAGGAACAAGTGACAAATGAATGTCAAAATGAACCAACAGGGAGCAACTATCTTCAAAATTGTTGCTAAAAGAAGAAAATTCTATGAAAATACTCGAAGGGTTGTTTGTGGAAATAAACTACTGACCTAATCCAGAGTAAGAATTAGAATAAAACAACATCGTGATTGGTGAAGATATTTGCATGTTTTGATTGATTGTGAAGAAGCGCTCGGAAGACAACCAGGAAATGTGAGGTGGATGACTTAAAGACCATAAGTAGTTTTTGAAATCTACGTACGGATGAAAATAGATATGAACGAACAAAGATAAGCCACTAAAAATTTGCAATCAATGTTGGGGTGCACCAGGGAAGCATCTTGAGTCCTTTACTTGTTTTTTCGCTTTATTAAAGTCTTTAGCTTTTTACTTGTAGGAAAGAAGACGAAAGAGCAATCGATGTTTGGGTAGATATATTCAAGGGAAATGCTACGTTATTCTTAGTAGCAAACTATTTGTTTGCAGCAAAGAAGCTTTCTAAAATATTGAAATTGATATCGATAATGACAAAATCGGTCAAAATTGAAAAAAATCACAACTTACTTCATTTAGTATGTTAAACACATTCAAAATTGTTTTTATTAATTTTTGTATGAAAATGTGTCGAAGCACTAGTAAATTTTATCAATAAAAGAATTATGCTAATTAAATTACTTAAATGTGCTAAAAAGAGTTTTCTCCGGGTTCATTCAGCGATAATCCACTTAAAATAACAAAATCAATGCAAAAGCAAAAAAATTGTGTTTGTATTTTTTTTTTTTTAACAACTCAAAGCCAGTTTAAACCGAAAACCAAATCGATTTATATTTTTGTTATATCTTGTTGCAAGATACACAAATTTTATTTTCTCCCCAAAGAGTCAAATCGATGCAGATACACTTTCGAAAAGTTCAATCATTCGATGAGTTTAATCATGTGAATGAATAAACAACAACAACACAACAAAAAATACACCGTGTCTGGATTTTATAGAGTAGAGAATCTCTTTCAAACGATTAAAAAAAAAACCTATTATATCACAGTTTTTTTTTTGTGTGTTGCACTTGACAAAAAGTAGATATCTGATAGCGTGCTTTGAAATAAATCGCAGAAAGTAGATAATCGAGTTTCGATTGAAATCAGTTTTTTTTTTGCTTTTTTCTTTTTTTATTCGATTAAAGAAAAGAAAACACAAAATGACCAAATTAGGTCGTTGGATTTTTTTTAGACCAAAAAATGCGTACAAAAAAAATATATGAAAAGACTTTCAAGAAAGAAAAAAAAGTTTATATTTTTTGCGCACTCTGCTTGTTCCTTCTTTTTTTTTTGTTTCTTGAGTTTTTAATTACTAATTCCACATGACAACATGTTTTGAGGGCAGATATTCTTTCTTTGGTTTTTTTTTTTAATTTAATTTAATTTAATTTAACTTGAGATACAGGTATAAATATTACAGGGGCAAGTCTTGAATTTTTGTATAAAATTGAGGTCAAAATTTAAATCAATCAATTACGTGAAAGTACTGCTAAAATGCATGACAGATTCTATTCATATGACTTTGAATCTAGATTCAGAGATTGTTTTACGACAAATTAAATATTTGGATCTGCAATAACTTTTAAATTATAATTTATTTATTTTTTTCTTTCAAAACTATTTTTGAGTTTTATCTACATTTTTGTGTCACTTTTGTAATGTTAGTTTTCCGAAGTGGAACCTACACTTTAAGCTGTTGTGGATAAGAGGGGTTTTTTATCCAGGAAATGACAGACAAAATTACCCAGTACTGCCAAATTTGGAATCTATTCATTAGAAGAGATGGGAGGTTGGGCTGGCAAGAGAATTGGAAACTTAACGAAGGTCGTACTTTTGAAATGAAAGAAGTATTTTTTTAAATGTTACTAACGGTACCTACCCCATAAAATAATTTAATTTTTGACATTCTCTGAAACGACTAAAACGACTTTTAATGAAATTTTATAAGGAAGCTTAATAGCATTAAGAATATTTGATATCAACGTTTTTAAATTCTCATTTAAAAAATGTTTAAGATTTTTTTTTTTTAATTTTGATAAGGCATGAACTTTGAGCAGGTTCTTGGGACCAGTTGTGCATTTTATTTCTTTTGATGAAAGTGTCTTTGAAATTTTGCTAAACATGTTTTGTGTTTTGAATGTTGGGTATTCTGAATTTTGTACTTTTTCAATATTGTAGTTTAAAGATTATGTGATTTCGGATTTTTGATTGTTGGTTTTTGGTGACTTTAATCCCAACCCGAAGAAATACGAATTTTATTGCATAAATAATAACTTACATAAGAACTTGATGGTACATACCTGAAATTAAAGAGAATTTTCATAAATTAGTTTGAAATATAATAAAATTTGTATTCAAAAATAAAAAAAATTAGCATCATAAATATCTTTCAGTGTATTTTTTTTATGGGCGAAAAACATGGTCTTGTTTCTGAGATTTAAATTTTTCTTTACTTTAAAACATAACACAAAAACAGTGCAAAATTCTCTGCAAATGTATAATTTTCTTTCTATGGCCAAACCTTGCTGGCTAAAATTACTATCAACTTGCGAAAAAATTATTTTCTCAAATAACTGTGTTAAAACACAATCTTAAAAATGAGGATTTAAACAAATTAAATCAAAAATTTGTTCATCAAAAATGTAAATATTTAAATTAAAATTAATATTTGGCTGCAAACTGTTATGAGAAAACACATAAAAATGAACTTACATTTAAACTAAATTTCATCAAAATCCAACTATTTTTTTTGGGATAAAAATAAAAAACAAAAATTGTTATTTTGGCATTTTTCCAATGTTTTGAGGTTATACAAAAAAAAACTATGCAACCAAAAGTTGTAGATCTTTTTACTATCTACAAATTTTTATATAATTTGTTTTTAATAGAAAGCCTACAAAACTCAAGATTTTCGCCATCCACTCCACTATTTCTCTGCCTCTCCACCAATCTGTTGGTGGAGAGGCCCATTTCATAAACCATTTCCTACATTTTTTCAACACCCATCCCATATCCTGATACTAGTTTTGTGAATTAACAACTTAAAAAAAAAGTTAGTAAAATCTCAGTTTTTAGATTTTATTTTTAAACAATATTTCGATGTAATTTTTTGGCTCTATTAAGACAATACGATTTTCTTGGCCAATTTTTAAATGATTTTTTGATTAAAAAAAATATTAAATATGATTTTAAAATATTTGTTAATACAAAAATGTTTAAGTTTAACTCTATATGCTTAAAATCAATGTTAAAGTTGATAAAATTAGGAAAATATCAGAATTTTTCAACTTTTTTTTAAAAACGGCTTAAATTTTTGTTTTCTTAAAATGTATTTTTTCTTATCAAATCAAATGTTTTTTTTAGTTTTGAGCTCAAACCAATTTTAGATGAAGTTTATGTCATTTAATATTTTTTTTTTAAATTTTTTTTTAAAGATTTTTCGTGTATTTTTTTTTTTACTATTTACGAAATTGCTTAAACAAAATAACAATTATTCAAAATAAACTTATTTTTTTTAAATAAAATTTAAATAAATAGAAAAATAGTGAATCACGCATTTTTGTGTGTAGTCTTTGAATCAACTTGTGAAGAACCGCATATTTTCATTTCATAGGTGTACACTTACAATCTGCACTCACAAAACATTTTATATGCAAATCACTTTACAAAAAAGAGAAACAAAAAAAAAAAAAATACACTTGTCGGCTGAATAATCTATGAAATTCATTGCTGGCGCAAATGCAAATTGCAAAATCCTAATTTGGGATGCGGCAATGGCACGGCTGATGCGGTTGTTGTATGGGATAGAGAAGGTAAATTCATCCTAGGTATGCTATATTATAGCCAAGTCAGCTATGTAGTTCTTGCTTGAAGGCTGAAGACATTCGTATTTATATACAATTGTCTGTGTATATGCCTTTAGGCACATTGTATATAGTTTTGTTATGAGTACGAGTTGAATTTCTAATGGATAGAGCCTGATAGCCTTGTCAGGAATGAGAGAGAGGTATATTCTCTTTAAGTCATGTGTCATACATTTCTAAACACTTGAAGTTGACATGGACTTGGAGCTTATAAAAGCGAGAGAGGAGCAAGAGACTAGAGGATTATATAGGGAACTTATTCTTATCTTCCCCCTCTCACCCTTCCCCCCCCCCCCTCACTCCAGACATCAATATAAAAGAGACATATGGTGGTGGTGGGCATTTTATTCAAATTTCTTCCTTGTTCTTTTGGGATTGTGTTGTCTTTTTAGTATAAGCAAAATGGGATACAATAGCAAGCAATAGTTGAATGAAGTTACAAGAAGCCTTGTCAAGAGAGTAAGTATAGGTACACATTTATCTCGTAAAGATAAAATAAAAGACAACCAAATTACAAAAAACAAAAAACAACTCTTTCTGCATCAGAATGAGAAGGTATATAAATTCACAGGACACACATCCAAGAGATTGAATAGTATTATAAGGCTTTGTCTAGAAGGTACAAACAATATACAGTGGGAGCGAGGTAGTTTAAAATCTGGAATTAAGTTATCAAACAGAACTAATAGAATAGGAATATTTATCAGACTTTCTACTATGCTTACCTTACAAACAACGAGAAAGTTACTGACGAGCTCTTAAATACGCCTACTGCCAAGCCCATTAATTGAAAAAAAATACGAAAAAACCAGATTCAATGGCAAAAACATAGAGCGTAGAGTTGAAAAAAGGAGATAGTTCAGTTGTTTGCAACATTTTCGAAAACGATCAATGTTTTTGAACAATATTAAAAAACAAATCTAGAACATTTAAAAAAGATGGAAAGTTGCCTTTTGCGAAGTTTTTGAGGAAATCAAAGTCCCCCTTTAACCCCACCCCCGATTGTCAAAAATAATTTATAAGTTAACCAAAAAAAAAAAAAAAAAATCGAAAATCCAGCCATGACGGACATTTTTTGACTATGGAATGGAGGTCCGAACCAGTCATTGGCCATTTGAGATATAAGGTCTAAAGTCAAAACTATCTCTAATTTTATAAAATAGCAATAAGTAATTTAAAATTTATTTACTGAAAATCAACGATTTTAAAAACTTTGAGGTCCCACCTGTAGCCTACTTGCTGATCAAGATAAAATTGCATACTGATTGGCAGTGCCACCTTTGGTCGACTCAATTGGTCTGAGGTCCCACCTTGACAACGATTTTCTTGGTTAAATCTACGAGGTTCTAACTCCCGCCTACTTACTGTTTATAGCTGATCAAGTTAAAAGCAAATACCTAATTGGGGTCTCTTTAGTCTATGATTGACTCAATTGGTCTCCGGGGTCCCACCTTGACAACGATTTTCTTGGTTAAATTTTTGAGGTCCTGTCCTGAGGCATATAGTTAAGAAATCCGACGTTATTTTTATTTGGATTTGAGTGGCCTTATAATTTTCAAATTTTTTCCACATTTGAAATATAACCTGTCCCAATGTCCCATTCTTAAATTTAGATGAAGACCTCCCAACTTTGATATATACCATACAATGACATCAGGAAAGTTAATAAAGAAAGCATCCTTGGTGAACTATCATCAGCATAATGAATAGAGAAAAAGATAGATTCAGGTTACTGATTGTGGGAAAATTTCCTTGTTTGTAATTTTCGGACCTTCACATACAGTAAAGGTTTTGTAAGTAATGGACAAGTACTTACTTATACCTTCTATAAATAAACACATCGTATATCTTGAAATCAAAGTAATTTTTGTTTTTATCTTTAAGTGCATAATGTTTTGTTTAAACTCTTAAACTACTGATTTGATTTCCTTATGTGAAGTACCTATACACTTTGAGAAAACTATTTGCTTAGTAAGAAGCAAAGACAAACATCAAAGTCATTCAAAATGACTATCAATTAAAATTGAATTATACAAGTTGGAGACTTTGTTTATTTTTCAAGTAGTTACAAGTTTTATTTTAAATAATTTAATTTTTCCAAGAACTTAGGATAGAAACATTATAAAGTTAGTTTGTAGACAAAATAGAGCACCAAATGAAAATCTCAATTAATTATAATTATATGCAAACACAATTATGTATATTTAGTTTAAATACCTACGTAGAAAAAGAAACACAAACTAGAAACAATCCTACAACTAGCCTTTAATAATTCACGCTCAGGGCAGTTCCATATGTGACCTACACTACATTTAACATGACCGCCGTTCTGATTTTTCTTATGTTACCAATATTACCGTTTTTACAGTTTAATCTTAAGCATTATTTTATATAAATTTTTTCAATTATCCGCATGTTGTAAAAATGTGCTCTTGGAATGATGTAAAATATGATATATTTAATGAAGAGTAAAAGTGAGCTACACTACATGCCAAAGGAAGTTAGTTGCAAAAGTGTTTGTTAACTTGAAAAATCTTTCTCTTTACAGGCCTTATGATTTAAAATTGTATCTGCAGCCAAAGAACTTTATTTATTGCATAGATCATGAGCTACACTACAAGCCGAAACGTGAGCTACACTACCGTCACTTTCAATTGTAGAATCGTACTGTTATTTACAGAACTTAACATAGGAACTTCAAAACTACTATTTTTTATGGAAAATACTTTAAATTTTCTTCAAGTACTGATTAAATCTTAAAATATTTTAATTACAACGAGTCTTTTAGAAAATTTATAGTAGTTTCTATTACACTAAAGAGTCAAACTGGCAATAAGATAAAATGACTAAAACAGCAACAGAGGTAAATTTATTACAGATTATTAGAAAAATGTAAGAAAAAACCATTCGATAAAAACAAATCAACGACGATATTTGACGAAACAAAAAGTATTGATTAATATTCTTCAAGTTTTACGTAAATAAAAAGGCAGAAGAGATGAAAAGTTCTATAAAGAAGATCAAAGAACAAAACTAAAGTTAGAACCCTCCGATTTCTGCAATAGAAGGGAAAAATTACATAAAAAAGGGGCAAAAACCCCATTACAGGCCATTACTGAATATGTTCTTAGTGGCCGGCTCTTCTTCGTGAGCTACACTACAACAATGTTCAGGGCAATTTTCAAATTATTAATTAAGATAATAAATTTTTGAGGTCGGCATCAAGTAATTAGTTCTCTGAATTAGCAAAATTAGCCCCTTTCAGACGAACAAACCAAAAGCGCCCATAAGAATGTGTTTCCAGCAACCGGCTAACCGGGCCGTTAAGTCGCTGATTTCGTGTGAAATGTTCCTTAGAGTTCCTCTTCAAGAAACTCTCCAACCACTAGAACATCTGGGCTTTCTACTTACTACTTCAAGGTTCCTCTTTCAGGTGCTCTTTGGGCCTTCGCTTTCTTCGAAGAAAGGTTTCCCCGATTGGGTTTCAGAAGGTTCTTTCTTAAGATTACGTGCCAGGGACAACAGGGCTTTCCGTTCAGGATCCAAAAGTGGCAATACATTACAATTACTGTGGATGAGGGTTCTCCTAGTGAGATCGGAAATATTCTCAAAGTTTTCCGTTTAGGCTCAAAAAGGAGTTTAGAGAGCTTTCTAGACATTTTCTGGACTTTCCTGTTTAGTATCCCAGTCAAAGGTTTATCCTCAGGGTTTTTCTTTGGAGTAAGTTTCGAAAGGTTCCTTTGTGAAAAGCGTGCCGGAGAAATCAAAGGTAACGTTAAGGTTCTGAAAGGTTTTCCTTGCGGTTCCTTTTCAAAGGCCTCCTCTTCAAGTGTTCTTTTGGATCTAGATTCTTCCTTTGTATAAACGTTTCCCCGAATAGGTTCTGGAAAGTTCTTTCTCTGGATTGCATGGCAGGAATATTCGGAAAGTTTCCTATATTTGATGTAAGAGATGGTCGGAGAATTCAAGATATTTCTTTGAATTGCATGCAGAAATATAAAAATTTCAAGCTTAGGATAACAAAGGGCTTTTCCATTATATCTGTCTGTTTGTTTGTTTTTAAACAAAAATAACCCCATTCAAAACCCCCTTTTCTATAAATATCACAAAAAAAAAAAAATTAAACTTCAATAAGCCCTTTAATGATTTAATACCTCCTCGAAGGATTAATCAATAAAATTACAAAAGAAGAATTAAAGGAAAACTTTCAAAAGGCTTTCAACTCTTAGGTATAAGGAAAGGATATAGTAGTTAGGGTAGGTAGGTATATACTTTTAAGACTTTTATGGACATTTAATAGGTTTCACTTAATCAGGAGAGGTTTAAATTTATATAAAATGGGTCGTCAGTTGATGACACACCAAAGATTCCTATCGATATGGGCTATTAACTCTTTTTTAACAACTTTTTGATCACTCTCAATACAATAATCTAAAGTGAAGACAAAAAAAAAAAGGGTTAAACAATCATAAGAAAGTTTTTTATTCAACCCGAATTTGTATATTTGTTTTTTTTTTTTTTGTTTCTTAGTTTGTTGTTGTTGTTGTTGAATAAAAGAGGCTTTCTCTAATGTAATTGAAGTTACTTTAGTAATTCCGCCTACCCAACACACACACACACACACACAAAGGGTTCTATTAAATTTTATTTTGTTCCTTTAGTTTATTTTATGTTTCCTGTTTGTTTTGTTTTTTTTATTTTTTGTATTTTTGTATTTATTTCGAGCGTGAAAATGTTTTCCTGATGTTGAAGCTTTAGGCATTTGACCTACATAGTAAAAAAAAAAAAAATCCCTCAGGGATAGAAAATAAATTCTTGGCAACAATATTTTAATTGGATTCACAATAATAAAACTTTAATGTCGAATAAGTTCTATTATATTGGAAAGTCGTTGAGTTCGAAAAGTGAACTATTTTATTGAAAATTCAATTAAAATACAAGAAAAAAAAAAAAGAGAATAGGTAACCTTAACATTGCCACGTCAAAACTGACAGGTGCCACTAAATTTTTGACGTTTTTTAGATTTTAAATTGGATCCAATTCAATTGGAATGTACTTTAACAAAAATACAATTGCCAGTTAAAAATTGCCACTTTTATCGGAATTTTTTTTTTTTAACTTAACAATGAGATTAAAACTTTATAAAATACACAATGCCAAAAATTTCCTAGGTCTGTTAAAGGAAAACAGCTAGTAAAAATAGGGGTCTATTTTCACTTGTTCAGATGGGAGGGGAAAAGTTGACTTAAAGCAGAAAAAAAAAAAAAATACAGCAGAGTTAAATAAAAGATTTAATTATATTTGTTTTTTTTTTTTAAAGCAAGAAAAACCTTCTTTCATTTACGTTTTAAATAAAGTAAGCCCAATACATAGTTTAAGAAAACAAAAATTATCAAAATTTTTATCTGATTTTTTGTCAAAATTCTACGTTATAAGATATAGTTTTATCTTCGAAAATTCAAAATTCTGAGTTTGAAATTCATTTTGTTCTAAACAATTTATTGGATTAACCTTATTTTAAATGTTAATAAATAAAGTCGATATTAATCCCATCGACTTACGGTTTTGTTAAAGAATCAAGCTTTCTGAACTGCAGTTCCCTTTTTCGTAGGTTGTTAGTTCGTGGGACTATCACTTGAGAGGTCTTGGTTCAAATCCAGCCCATATAACATTGCTTCTTTTGTATTCTGTGGGTACTGGATAGGTACTGGTTCTAGCGACATATTCCCTAAGCGCTAAGCCCTTGTGGTTTCCACAGAATCCGTAATTAGTCAATTGAAAATAATACTTGTTGTTATAATTCACACTCACATTTAGCAGAATCTTGTAAAGTCTTGTTATCATTGTAGTCCCTTTCATAAATCATCATAATCCAATAACTTATGTTAAAACTTTATTTGTTATTGTCAAGGTGAGAATGCGTAACTATAACCATTCAATAGTTTTTCAAAGCTCAAGAAATTCCTTTGTTTTTTTTTTTCAAACATAGTTTGGATATAAATTACTTGATTGGACATAAATTACTTAATTGTTAAGGAAAACAAAAAACAAAACAAGCAAATAAACATATTTACATGATCTTCCGGAACCATTTGTTTTTCTTAATGTTGATGAATGTTTTGACAATTATTCTTAACAATCTCCAAAGGCACAACAATACCTTTATACAAAAAAATTAAAAAAAAAAATCCAAAACTAATCATCAATCAATCCTCGTCAAACAAAACGACAAAAGACGAACTTGAGTTATTACCTGGTACTTAAAAAAATTTTAATAAACAAACAATATCAAAAAGATCTTTAGAAGATACCTCAACAATAGAGAGTGCGAGTTTATGACTATTTATGTATATTCAAAGAAACACAATAGAACGAACATTGAAATCTTTTCATTTTTGTTGTCTAATGAGAGACGAGACGAGACATTGAAAACCTTTTCGTGGCAAACACACACAATATGCGAATGAGACAAACATGAAGATGACCAATTTGCACCTGCGAGTAAGCTTTTGGTCTTGGTGTATAAAAATAGCAGCCACAAATATGTATTTTCAAATCATTTTTAGAATTAATGTCATAATATTATACTCGCAGTCGGAGTAAATGAGTATGACTAACCAAACAACGCAGAGGTATTTTGCAGTCTATTCGGATTCGGACGCCCTTCTCGGTCAATTTGTTTATATTAAATGTTGCCGACCAAGGTGGCTATAATAGCCAACAACAAATCACGGGGATGGAAATACTTAGAATAGTCAGATGTGTCTAAGATATCTATGAGTTAGCCTGTCGAATGGTGTCAATCAAATGATTGCAGCAGGCTGCCGTTGAACAAGGCTGGATTTTCTAAAAGTCAGGCACTGGGCAAAGGGGCCTATTACTTTGATCGAAATTGGTAGGAAATTGAATATCCCGAGTATCAGTCACTAGAAATTTTTCATCTCGGCCTAGTTGCGCAACAAGTCTTTTTATTTACGAACGAAATATACTCTAAGCAACCTAAAACCCAGGATAAAAATGCCGAAAGAGAAATCCCAAAAAACATCCCGAAAATCATAAATCTCAAAAACTTAAAAAAATCCCCTACTAATTTCACTAAAAATTATTAAAATAAAGTTATTTTATTTTTTATCTATAATTTTGAGTTTTTTGAAATCTGGTGTTTTGGGTTTTATGGATTTTAGATATTCTGTTTTTTTTTTTAGAATGGTGGTATTTCTCTTTAAAGAATTCGGGATTTTGAGATTATTAATATTTTGGCTCTTGACCTCAATCCAGATTTTACTTTGTAAATAATTTATCCAAAGGATAACGGCTTTCGCACTATTTTTATATATTTTTTTTGGGTTTTGGGGATTTTTTTTGATTTTCGGAATGCGAGTATTTTAAGTTTTCTGGCACGTATGATTGATTTTCGGTTTAGGTTTTCTGGAATTTTTAAACATTTTCCTGATTTAAGGTGTTTGGGATTTACGATTTTATAAATTGTTGGGTTATAAGATTCTAAAGTGGAAAAAAATGATGGGATTAAAGGTTTTCGAGATTTTGTGTCTTGGGGTCTCAAAATTTTGACCACCTACGCAATTTTACCTTTAGTATAATTTATTTGCACGGCAGGAAAAATGCACAAACTGTTCTTTTTTTGTATAATACTGTTTGGGGTTTTAGGCGTCCAGGTTTCTGGATTTGTGAAATTATGCGATTTTTGGATTCAAAATTTTTGAAATTTAGAGATTTCGGTGTTTTGGGTTTTCATTTGATTTTTTTTTTGGGATTAAAAGTTTTTATGAATGTTAAAATTTAAATATTTAAATTTTCCAAACTTTGGGAATTATGGCTGTTCGAAATTTTGAGTTATATGGATTTTCATGATTTTAACTTAAAAACGGGTTTTAGGAATCATGAATAGATTGATTTGAGTTTTTGGAATTTCCCGTTTTTTGGATTCAAAGTTGCTGAATTTCAAGATTTACTGGATTGTTTTTTCGGGATTTTGGTTTTTTAATTGGATTTCTTTTCGGAATTTTAGATATTTTAAGTTTTCTGGGAATTTTGATTTTTTAGTTGAGTTTTCTGCGAATTTTTTTGTAGTTATTTATTTGATTACAGGAGGATTAAAGGTTTTTGAGTTTAGATTTTTTTTAGATTTAGTATTTTCTTAGGATTTTGACTCCAATTCAAACCTTTCTTTTTATATAATTCGTTTGGGGTTTTGTATATTTTTTTGAATTTTAGATTTTCAGACTAAGGTAAAAGTCTTAGGAAATTGGGATTTTCAAGTTTCTGGTCTTTCTATGTGTTGGGTTTTTATAGATATTTTGATTTTCTAATTTGTGGGATTGGTTCTTGTGTGTTTCTAATTTTAGACGTTTGTGATTTTAGGTTCTTGAAATTTTAAATTTTTTGTAAGATTTTCAGGGATTTTAAACCCAATTATGTAATATTTTTTTCATTTGTTTAAGGGATTAAGAGATTTGTAAGGGAATTAAGAGATTTTCATGGCTTTGAACACATATGGGCATACAACTTTATAATAATTCTAGGGTTTTGAAATTTTGTCGCTTTTTGGAAAATCTAAAAAACGACAATTACGGAATACAATTTTTGCGATTTAAGTCAATAAAGTGTGAATAAACAACGCTGCTATTCTACCTTGTGTCACAGGAAGTCTTGTCTCATTTTACCCCCAAGGCTCTACACTTAGTCCAGTCCTGTTTAAGACTTTATCTTTATAAATGAATACACGTTTAATCATTCAAACAAAACATCTGCAGATTCTCTCACGAATTATAATTGATGATGTTATACACGATGAGGAAATATATATTCATCGGCCATCATCATATTGCCTCGACTACCCTAAGCATCAAAAAAGACAAAACAACTACAAAAAAAAAACTACCATTAATGTTTTTTGTTTGTTGTTTTGTGTTTCAACAAAAGATAGATACACTTAAAGGTACTCGAGAGTATGTTTTTATTTATAATCGTATTTTTTGCGACCTATAGCCAGCCACATTTAAGTATCTCTCGAAACATCATCATCATATCGAAATGCATCACTTGACTCTTGCGAAACATTAAATTAGTGTTTTTTAAGCAATTAGTTTTTATGTTGCCCGATTATGGGGGTATACGATGGCCGACCGGTCAACAGTCAAATCACTTCAACCAGTCTATAGATAGACCTACTAAATCTAACAATCTTAGGAAAAATAAATAAAAAAAAAAACCGAGGAGAAAAAAACAACAACCTATTTCAACGAAAACCTTTGAGTAATTAGATGAGAGTTTCAGGCCTATACCATAATGGATTATGGCCCAACATTAAGCATTGAGTAATGAGGGTCTGTTTTTTTTTTTTTTGCTATTTTGTTTTCTTGTTTTGTCTTAAATGGCTTTGTCACATTTTATCAGAAGCTCAAAAGAATTATTTTAAGTTAATTTACCACCAAAACGAACGATACTGCCACGAAATTTTGGGTTTTTCTTCATATAAATTGGCTGGGATTTTATTTATTATTTTTGTTTTTTTTTTTTTTTTGTCTTCTTGAAGGTTGTCATCAGATGAATTTTTTGGCCTATCAGTGTCACGTTTTTTGTTTGACCCTTTTGGGGTGTTATTTTTACTGCTTTTAATTACTAAAGATAAATTGATTAAAAAAAAAGAAGCAAGCAAGTACTAACCTTAATAGATGACGATAAAAATAATAAAAAAATTATGGGAAAAGTTTAACATTTTTTTATTCAAAGATTGATTGGTTCACTCTCGTTTCTTCACTTCTTCAGTTTTTGTTGAACCGAAGCATTTAAAGAACATTATTTGCTCGAAATGCTCGTAATCAGTGAAAAGTAAAAAAAAAAAAAAAATTAATTTTCAGCTCTTGAAGGCTAAAGAAGAAAGTCTCAATGCACAGAAGCAATGTTAACAATCTGTAGAATACTCCTAAATACCATTTCAAGTAGCTGCTTAATGGGTACAACAGTCCGTTAAAAAGAAGCAGCGAGAGAAACCAAAAAGTCAAGCTGAATAGTTATCCTTGCTCGGGCGCCATTTTGTGAGAAGTGCGAGGAATAGATAAAACCTCCAAGACTACCTACTGCTTGTAACAAAAAGTTCATCTCAACTAGCCATTCGAAACTGGCAGAAAACCATAGGTCTCTTCCATTTCCAATATATATACACACACAGGAAATGATGGAGAGAGTGTGAGTCACTGGAACTTGGTTCTTCGTGAGCTAGCCGTGCCACAAAATATTATAAAATATATTGTGCCCATAAGGAATGCCTGGGACGTGCTAATCAAAGATACTCAATGCTCCAGCTAGTGAAGTCTTCAACTTAAGTCCTTAAGAGGGAATTAAAATTGCAGAAAGACCTTACCAGTTTGAAAATGTTCTTTAATGCCTTGAGAAACGAAATTGTAGACAGTACGCCCTAGCGGGGTGGCTGCAAGAGACTATTATGTGAGGTTTCGACGCACTTAGCGGTGAAAGACCACTCCAGTGTTATAAAGTAAAAAAGTACGTGATAAAACACCTTCAGCAAGGAAAACAGAAACACAAATGGAAGAATTCAGCTAACACTTGAGAAAATAATAAGAACTGTAGAGACAAATGCGAAAATCATGGGACTGAAGATCAAAAACAATAAAATTCTTCGCACAAGTTGTTATTTATGAGACAATCAGCTGAAGAAGTGCTGAATAAAATTCCAGTGAAGACAGCATAGAAGAAGATATCAACAGTCACTTTATTATGTGAATGACAAATGTTGCTGCTTCATTCGAACGCTGCTGAAGGATTCAGTTTTCAAGAAGATGTTGAAGACAATTTCTTGTTAGTTGTTAAGTTATGACCAAACTATTGAAAAGTGACCAAAAAGGTATCAATTCTGTCAAATGGTCAATTTACCTAGTATAACACTTTGTGGTTTCGGATCCAAACAAACTTGTTAAACGTTTCTTGCCCTTATCAGAAAATAAGGGCAAGAAACGTTTAACAAGTTTGTTTGGATCCGAAAGTAAATTCAAAATTAAATAGCCCATAACAGACTTTCGAAAGGTTCGCTGGTCAATGTTCAATACTCTTACCTTCTTCACCTTTCAATTTGTGTAGTTTTATGTCATTCATTCTTAAACATGTTTCCACACCTCTTCCCTACAAATATGTACAAACCATTTTGTTCCTTGAATCAGTTTGTATTGATTTACGATTTACAAAACATTAAACATGATTTTGGGTTCTTGGGGTGTTCATCATCATTTCCCATGGGACACATCATCGTCTCATTTATCATCAAGTAAATTATGTTCTTCATTATCATCTTTTTAACACATAGACTAAAGTATAAAATAACAACAACAACACAAACCACCTACCCGGAATTGATGAAATAATGTAGACACATGGAAGTACAAAAAAGCTTCAAACCGACAAAAAAAACGCCCTATTTTTATATTTTGATTTTTTCGGACCTATAATCATCATCAACATCACTAAAGCTGTAATTTTACCAAAATAAAGTGACACACACACTCAACTCATACACATACCGAATGTAAAACATTTTATCAGAGAGTAATCACACATAAAATATGATTTGCCGGAACTTGAATACGTGCTTCCGTTTTGTCAAAAATGAAATGAGGCAGATGTTTAGCTTATTATACGAGTTTATTCGAACTACTGTGAAGAGTATATAGTTGGTATTTCAAGGAGGAGGATGAATTTATTACCTTGGAAGTACCTACTTTACGTACTTGGATATGAAGTAGTGCGGATGAATCAAGTGGATCAATTTATGTGAATCTATACATTATTGTATGGTATTCGAGGGGAATAACTTATAGCTTATCTATTAGATTGGTAATAGCTGTTTTTGTAGTTCAATTTGAGGGAGTGAAATGCAGAAAAAGTTTGTCAATAGTGAATCAGTGAGTGAAGAGTTTTAATGAAGAGAGGAAGGAAGCAAGACCTGGAGTATCAGTAAATTGTTGATACAAACAAAGTAAGGTTCTAAAAGAGCTGATAGCGTTAATGTGTTGGGATGCTGAATTTGTTCCGTCTACCAAAATAGCAGCTGACAGACCGCTGCGCTGGCTCTAGTTCTTATTCAGCATCCCAGGACCTGAAGATCATTTCGCCAGCAGAAGACCGATGTGCAAGTCTTTTACTAAGCACCTTTCTATGCAGCACTTCAAGGTATATTCTTAACTACTATTGATAGCGTTAATATTTAGAAGTGCCTTTACAGCATCCCAGGACTTAAAGGTCATTTTACCAGCAGAAGACAGATGTGCAGGTCTTTTAGGCCAAATTTAACTCAGGCATGTCAAATGTCAAATTAAGTCAGCGGAAGACTCAATTTGACATTTGACATGCCTATGGTTGCACTGAATGCTGCCATTTGCTGTCATAGCTGTCAAATGAAAAGAGATTCATAATACAATTATTGATACAATTCAACTACACATATTCCAACCAACAAAACACATATTCCAACGTCAAATACTTGAAATGAGTGCGTTCAGACAAGGAATTTTCAAATGCTTTTAGGGCATGCCCACATTCATTCAATAGAACGATTTCTTAGCCAAAATAAAATTTAAAATAATTAATTTAAACAAAACAACAAAACGTATGGGTCGCAATGTTTGTTCAAAACTTCACTGCAATGAAAATATTCTTCACCAAAAACTTTTAGCCAATAATTCTTAAGTAAAAATGCAAGTTGCATTTCATATTCAGTATATTCACATCCCTGTGAAATAGTCTTCCGGTTCTTGTCTATTCGTGTTCATCTTTTACTCATCGGTCGGTCGTCATCAACTTTAGGGCAAAAATAATTTTATTACAGACACGTTGTCATCTAAATTTCTTCACCTCATCCATTTCTACCGCCTGTCGGCCGATACAAAAAACAAAAACAAAAAATACAAGCAACTTGTTTAAGAGGTCTATCTCTACCAAGTTTCAGATGAATTTTATCACTGGAATGGTGGACCATCATGGTATTTCTGAATAAAAGTCACTTTCTTCCAAGTTTTTCCCAAAGACCTGCCAAATAGCGAAAAAAATATAAAATCCCAAAACGACGATGGCATGCCTGTGGCACAAAAAGTTAGGCCTTTCTATTGATTCTATTTTATTCTATATAACATTATACCCTGCAGTAAGACATCCCTGGAGTAATGTATATCTTTGGGCGAACTGCACGTTGGCGTTTTGGTTCTTTGGTTGTGCTTGCTGGCTGGTTGATGGGCGAAAAATTTCATGGAGCTATGTCGTGCTCTCTGGTTTGGCTCCGCGAAGAAGTCAAGTCGAGGGAATAAAAAGACAGAAACACACAAAAAAAGAGAAAAAGTAACATCAAGTTTGGGGGGAGGGGAGGGGGTAGGTGCCTTGGTTATATGCTAAACTTTATTGTTTGTCGGATTCTTTCACTCGCTGCTGCTCTGGCGAAAAACGTAACATTAATGATGAATTATATTCTTTGCTTTTATAGAGCAGCAGCATCCAAGGAGAGACGACGAATCGAAGAAGTAAAATGGCTCCTTAATGTCACTGTCAATTGCGCGGAGCTTGTTCAAGAAGTCGTTTTGTATTTGGATGGCACATCACTGTGACGCTCAATTGCTCCTATAAATGGGTATTGTTCCTTTTTGAAATTTTTATGGGGAGGCTATGGTTTCTTAGAATTTTTTTTTTGTTCCGTTTGGACAATGAATGGTCTTTATTATTTGTAAAGCGGATCCTATTTTAAATATTTTATTTAGAAACAAATGATGTTTTGTTTTTTTGCATTATTATTTATACTGTTTAGGGGTTTGGTTGCTTTTGAAACGAGCTACTTTATAAGCGGGTTGAGTTTGATTATGCGAAATTTAGAAGAATCAACAGAAAGAAAAGATTGCAGGACAATACCCATTTTGTGTTTTGAATTTTCTTCATGGAAGAAAAAACAAAAAAAATAAATATTCAATGAAGGACCATGATTTTGTTTCTTTAAATTTAAAGATTGCTTGAAAATTGTTTAAAAATAGAAGAAGTAGGAGTATTTATTTCAAAATATACTCTTCATTCATAAATAACCTTTTTATAACAATTTTCAGATTACTATCTAGCAATTGAAGATCTAGCAGATGAAGATGTCAAAATAACTCAATAAACATGAAATTAATGAATGAGTGCGTTCAGTTAAAATGATATATTTACATTGAGCTTTAACACATATCAAATTGAAAACGCCCACCCTTAACGTTGAGGTAGAAGACCCTATAGGGGATGAGTTCTACCAACAGCTGGACGCACCTGCAAATGGGGAAGAGTCTTCTATTAACTAGCGCACTCTTCCAAAACAACAACAAATAAAGACCTCAGCAAGTCATTATAGTTACTAGTTTTTTATCTAAGGTGAAAAGAAGCAATAGGTTCTCAACAAGTACCTACCTAGCGTTTTTAAAAAAAGTACTACGTCAAGCTGTTAGGCATACCTATATCATGATGATAGCTGGACTTGGGACCCCTAAACTGATTCAGCTTTAACAGAGAAAAAACTCATTGACAAATGATAAGCTCTATCATGTGGTTTCATCAATCCTGTTCTGAAGAAGATTGTGTGCAAGGCATTTTTTGAATATAGAGGATTAAATCTTCACAGCGATTAAAGAAGAGTCTCGACTAAATTTACATAGAATTGTTTGTCACCTAGAATAAAACGTCACTGGTGGTAGAAGCATATTCAAGGATTGAATGATATCCTTGTGAAGAATCCGTCGAAGAATTTCTCTTTGAAACCCCTGCTTTTTCAGTTTTGCCCAAAAAGGTTCGAAACTCGGATAAGGAAGTTCAAAATAATGGACACTTAGAAGATCCAAAGCAATGGGTGTTCCGTCTTCTATGCGAAGAGGGCAAATGGAAGAGAAGATGGAAAGAAGGAAAATCTTCGCGTCAAAAGTTTTTAACTATTGGGTTCTAGGCCCATTGGCATGAGTTTAGAAGATTGTCTTTCGAAGAACATTCGGTTCTATTTCTAAGGAGCTGAAGCCTAGCATGAAGGGGAACGCTGGCCATGGGGAAGATTTTTTATACGAAAGAAAGGGAACCTCAACTAAATTGCACTAGGTCTGGGTAGATGGAGGTCGTTAGCTAAGCACAGGGTTCACTGAATAAGCTTTCTGGGTTGGGCCCAGTTATAAGTACAGCAAAATACCGCTGGTCATGCAAATACGAATATAGAGCGAATAGTGCAGCTCGTAGAGTCTTTCAGGCTTACCCGGAAAGAGAACACAATAAAGGAAGACCCTGTCTAAGGTAGCTCACACAAGTGGAAAATGACCTGAACTAATAAAGTTGTACTGAGCAGTTGGAGGCAGTCTCACTGCAGAAGCTTGCTGGTTGAGATCCAGATCCAGCAAGCGAACATGAATAAAGAGCAAAGAGAAATACCAATGCTTTGCTTCATAGTCTTCCACCCTAATCCTAAAAAATAAGAGGTTCAGAAAGACCTTGGATTCGAAAGATCGCACAAGTGGAAAGGAACCTTAACTTTTTACACGCAAATATGCAGACTTTATCCGGGCAAACTGAAGAACTTGCTTGTCGAGGACCAGCTTCACACTGAAGCGTAGGCCCAGTTCAGTGTGAACCCG
This sequence comes from Meliscaeva auricollis, assembly GCA_948107695.1. Taxonomy (NCBI): domain Eukaryota; kingdom Metazoa; phylum Arthropoda; class Insecta; order Diptera; family Syrphidae; genus Meliscaeva; species Meliscaeva auricollis. Next base: position 48,224,363 of record OX403619.1, on the reverse strand, counting down.
GGTCTTAACCAGCAAGCTTCTTCAGTTAGCTTGGTTCTCAGCAAACCCACTCTATATACGCATTGCAAGTAATTCGGGGTTCTCATCTACTTTTTTATGAGACAAATTTTTCTGACAAATTCTATTTAATAAAACAAATCGAAAGTAAAACAAACTACAAACAAAAGAAATTAATTTAATACAAAATAAAATTTAATTATAAGGAAAATTCAATTAAACTGCAATCAAACATCAATACACAAAGTAGTTCATTTTATTAAGGGTTCAGCCAACAATAAAAGTTCATGTTATAAAAGAACTTTTACTTTTGAAGAACTTAAATCCACTTGAATCTGAAAAAAGCAAAAAAAAAACATTTCCTATCCAATGAAAAAAAAAAGAAAATAAATAAGAAAAAGCAACACAATATGGCTACCCTATAGGGCTTCCCATCAACACAAATGTGAAAACAATACGTTTTACAAAGAATTCTATGTACTTTTACCTATGCTATTGAAAAACCTCAATGTTGAAAATTCAAAAAGAGATACTCTTGCTAAAAAAAAAAAAATTAAAAAAATAAAACCAACGAAATGGAAAATCGAGGTCAAAAGCTATTGATTTTCAATGAGAGTGTACCTACTTTATTGTTGTTCTTGTTATTGTGAAGTGTATGTATATGGCATAAGGATACGGAAATAGTCAAACTGTTCTTGCTTACACACAGGAACAAAACAAAAAAAAAAAAAAAAAATTTTTATTGTGCTCACGTGTGACAAAAACAATGCGATAGAATTGACTAACTACGTATTTTTTGTAGTTTTTATTTTTAATGTTGACTCGTGCACTTTTTTTTAATCTATTAACAGAAGAAACGGATTTTATTAAAACGGCGCCCTAAAGAAACATGTTCTCATGAAAAATCCTCACACAGACCTCACCAACAACATGTTGCTAAAGCTTTTCTTCTTTTATTTAAATGGCGCCCAATGCAGATTTCGTATTAAATTTCGTATGCATAGATTTTAGCACATTGTTATTTGAAAAGTCTTATCAGTTTCTTGTCAAAGCAAAAGTACTGAAAATGTTTCAGCAACTTTGTTTCCAAGCAATTTCTTTTCAGAAATGTTATTCTACCAAATGTTTCCAAATATCGCTTGCAACTTTTTTCCGATAAAAAAAGTCAACTTGTTGCTTCGATTCTTTCTGGCAATAAATTTCCCTTCGAAGTGTGTTGCATTCATTTACTTATGATTCCAGCTAAAATCCAGCTCTGACCAAGTGTCATTATCATCAGTCAAAAAGCTTTGTCCCGCGTCATCGACATTATTGTATTCTGTCAACTTGAATCGCGTTCCTATGGGAAGGCACAAGCATGAAATAACTTCAGGGCACGCACTCCTTTGGGCTTTCCTGTTTGGGGTTTATTTTCTATCCAATTTCTTTCCATTTTTTTTGTGTGTTTCTGTTCTTTCGTGATCCCTTCAGCATTTGACCTACACACCAAAGTAGACTTATGTATGTACTAACTAAGAACAACAACCATAATATTGCGCTACAACAACCAACACTCGATTCAGTTCACGTTAGCTGTTTTTTTTTTTTGTTTTTAAACAGAAATGTTTATGTTAGAAGGAAAGAAAGTGAATTTGATTTGATATTTCCGTGACTTTAACAATAACAGTTAATGACTCGGCGGGAAAGCTTAATTATATTTTTGTTGTACGAACACGAAATAAAAGGAGCAATTTTTGACAATATGCCATTTTGGTATTGAAATGAAAGAGAAAGGGAATGTATTTTATGTAGTACGTTAGAGTTTAAGCCGTATAGGTTCAAGGCGTGTGTGATGGGATAGGTTCCCTTAAGAATTGTGTATGGTGTGTTTGTTATTCACTTAAACTGCACAATAATCTATAAACAAGTAACATATTGTGTGTGCGAGAGTAATGACATAGTTTAAATATTGACGCTCATGTCAACCGTTACCGTATCCTTGAACCTCTCGTCTCGTGATGTTGGTGGTTATGGTTTCTATTAACTGTAATTTAGTTAATAGTTGAGGAGGTAGAGTTTTTATTCTGTTGGATACATTTTTACAGGAGCTGACAGTAACGTCTGCTATGAAACAAGCTCGCAGAATTTGTTTATGCAGAAGAGCCACCCAACTTAGAGCTGTGAAATCAGCGAACCTGTCTCTGCAGAAATTCCACCCATTTATGGTTCACAGGGCGAAATAGAGAAGGTTATTGATAGAATTTTTCCCATAAAAAATGGAGGATTGTTGCAGAACAGGCGCTTTTAACTGATGAAATGGTAGCGGAGGAATTCTCTTGATGAAATCAATGGTAGTGTCACTAGTTCCAGTTTGATCGATATAATTAAAGGTTAATCCGGTATTTCGTTCCTGAAATCTTAAAGAACCTAAACATCCAGGTTGGGAAGTCTTGCCGCTGCGAGGAGAAAAAATCATAGGTACGAACCAACTACAAAACTCGGTTCTGGATGATCAAAATGTTTACGACCCCAGCAAACTTGGACAACGAATTTCGGATCTGCCAGGAGAATGTACGAGCATTAAAGAAACCATGTGCATACAAAGAATTAGTGGAGACCTTTTGTAGGTAGGAACATAAGAAGTAGGCATTGAGGAAAAACACAAGAAAAAAAAGGTAGTTCCGCCCTTGTGGGCTATGGGATGTTAGCACCTCCATTTGAGATTTGTCATATTCATCGATACGTGCAATACCCTTAAATTGCCGTGCTTTATTAAAATATCACTAAAAAAATTAATAAAAATAAACCTGCAAAAGTTAATAAAAAAAGTGGTAAAAAATTTTTTCTTTCCACATACGAGCATTCGACTGTATAACAAAATGAAATGTCATCACAAAATTTTATTCAAACTTATTGAAAACACCACAAAGCACAGGAATACAATAACAAACAACAACAACAACAAAAAAAGAACAAAAACCAAAATAAAACTCAATCATTATAATTAAGTTATATTTTTATCGAAGGTAGAGGTACTCACAAGCGCCATCACCCAATTTTCTTACCTACATTTCTCGTCCAAAATATTTTTCTATTTTTATTCGAAATGTAAAAGCGTAGCTCATAAAAAATGTATGTTATTTCTTTTTTATTTAGAATTCACAAGAGGGTTATTTTTTGTTTAGCTCAAGGCACCAAATCCATTTAGGGTTTGAAAATATATTTCATTAAAATAATAGCCCGTTCGAAGGGTCTCACACAAATATTTTTGAATGATTGTGATGCGAGGACATAGACATCGACACTTTGAATTCACATAAAAATATTAACCACAAATCAATGAAGACCAATAAAGTAAAAACATATATATTTTATTTGAACAGAATTAGGTTATATTTGTATCGAAAACCCATTCCCGGGCGCCATTTTTCATTCTTAACCAAACAAAACAACAACAAAAAAAAATAAATAAAAATAAATACACAATTTGCTTAAGGATATAAATTCAAGTTGTGTTAATGTGGGGTCACTTAGCTACCATTTGGGGGAGTTTCTAACACCTGCGGGAATGTTATTCGCCGCGCTGCGCTGTCTGGGGATAATTCATTATCAAAAGTGTTCTACATGTGCTGAGAATAGCTTCCAGTAGTAAAACACAGAGGGTATGGGGTGGGGTTGTTGATGTTTATTTATTCGAGCCTTGTGTTCCTATTTATCCAAAATGATTGAGGGTGGTTTTAGTGTGTGTTTTTGTGTGCCACCAAAGATTAATGAAGGCAAGATATTGTCAATATATATTTTTTTATTTTCTTTTCTTTTGAAAGGAACTGTTATACAAAAGATTTGAATATAATTATCTATAGGTGTTTTGTGTATCACCTTTGTTTGTTTTTTGGGAACATTTTCTTTGACATTGACATCAATTATAATTTTATTTGACCTTTTTTCATATTGTTAAGAGGAGACTTTCTTTTGTGTTGTCTTTTATTGAAGGTCAATTATTTTCTTTTGTAATGAAAATTGTTTAACAATAATTTGATTGACTTATTCATTGAATATAAAATTGTTCTTTTGAAAAAGTAGTTTTTAGTACGTAAAAGTACAAAAGACAGCACTGAAATGTAGTGGATTTTATCAGATTATACAGATTGTGACCAAAATACATCGACTTTGTTTAATGCACCCTAAAAATTCTTTAGGGTACGAGATTTCCCAACTGTTTCATGCCACACATTTCCTTGCCATTTCTTTTTTTTAATGTTCAAATTTGATAATAAATTGAATGGGAACATGAATTTTGTATTACGGCAGCGTTTTTTTTATGTAAATTTAATGAAGCACACACAAGCCTTGAATTGAATTTTTAGGCAGATGAAAAGGAAATTCTTTTCATTTACTCAATTTTCTTTTATATTTTTTTTTGTTGTTTGCTTTGTATTTTCTATATACTTTGATAGTAGATGAAACTCATTTTCTATTGAAAAGTAATTGGATGATAGGCTATCAATTTGGTAATTTTAGTAAATCAAATATCTATGGCAGACATCCTGTTTGATTTGTATTTTAGGTTAATTTTTTTGTTGTTGTTTTGTGCGAGAAGAAAATTGTACTTTTATTATATTTGTATGATAATTAAATCATGGCCAGTGAATTGATTTCATTAAAAATGCTACTTTTTCTAAGCTTTTGACGCAGTTAAGGTAATTCAATTTTTGTGAAAAATATGTCAAGACATTTATTTGCAAGAAGAGATGTTTAATATTCGATTAGAAAAATTTGTTTGCAACATTATGTGGTCTAGTGAAATTTTTATCCTTGGGAAATAAGGCAACAAAACCAAAAATTAAATTAAGACCTCAAAAATACGGACATTTTTGAACGACCATCGAATTTTAGCAGGAAATGGGAAAGAAATCGGATGTAATGAATATTTCCAAAGAACATGTTTTCTACATAATTGAATCAATTTTTTGACATTAAAAAGCTGATGTCTTTTTGATATGCATCATTAGATAAGTTGAAACCAAAAATTACGGAAAAACAGCTATATTAGCAAAACAAACGGTTACCATTGCGAAAATGTATGAATTACAATTTCAAATGCTTGTTCATGTTCTTTACCGCCGCATAGTATTCGTCGGATTCTATAATAGGGGTGATTAAGTTAAGAAGACTGTACTATCCAGTTGTGTAGTGTAAATCACGAAATAAAGGGAATTGTTTCCCTAACTTTAATAAAAGTTCTATTATTTTATGGAAATAAATAAATAATATAAATTATGCTACTTAACAGAGTTAATGAAATGGTACCAACATCTTAAATTTATTATCTTTATTTATTATTATTATTTGTGTTATTTTTATTTAACTAACGTGCAGATGGCGCTACAAATGGTCTTTTTGCGGTATGTCATGGAATTGTTTTATCGTTGCATAAATAGTTTTCTACATGAATAAATTTAATTGATGTGATAATTGAGATTAAATTTGATATATAAGGAGAGTACATCAATTAGGCGTCATTTCGGGAACGCCTGTTTTGGTATGAATAAAGATTAAAATTATAATTTTTTGACGATTTTGTGATGCAAAATCAAGACCACTATAATAAAACCTCATAAATATTTGGTTTGCTTTTGTTAGACAGAAAATAAACGATAATATCTAATTATCAAAATGTTATTTCCGGGAACGCTTTCGGCTTTGAATGAGTTGAACAGTATTCTCGAAACAAATCTGTAAATTTTTGGAATTTCAAGTCAGAATCTAATGCAAATATGGCTTGAATATATAGGCTTTATCATTATAATTTCGAAGGTGTTCTGGAATAGTAGAAAAATGGGTTTTTGGTATATATCCATAGGAAAACTGAAATGAAGTCATATTTTTTGATAAATATAGTTACATGACAATATGACATAGTTTTTAAAACACCACAGTCGTTTTGGAAACATTTCTCAATATTTGCTGGATTTATGATTTCCGGGAACGCTTTCAATGTGTTTTTAAAAGAAAAATCTTAAATTTTTAAAATTTTTAAAGTTGATTTTTAAATGATTTGGACAGTGAAATTTCCCACCTCCATGATTTCAACCCATAAATAGTTTTTAGCTATGGTATATTAGTTTCTTTATGTTTTGAAAACAAAAAGCTATGATTTTGCAAACTAGAGTGACGTTTGTGTAAATCACGATTGGTCATGTAGTGTAAGTCACGAACTATTTTTCTAATATAACAAAATTCAAAGTTACAAAAGTGTTATATTTTACCATTTTTCATTCGTTTATTTTGTGTTCTTTGACTGCAGACACAATTTGAAATAAAAAAATCACTACAGAGGAAGAGTTTATGAAGTTAGAAAACACTCTTCCTTTGGCATGTAGTGTAAATCACACTTACTTTTTATTTAATAAATCACATTTCACAGCATTGCAAGAGTGCAGTTATACTATTGAAGATGAAACTTTTAACATGGTGGATTTCAAAATATATATATAAAAAAAAATAGAACCCGAGTCGTGTCAAATGTAGTGTAAGTCACATATGGAATTGTTCAGGTATAGAACAAAATGTATTGTAAATGTAGAAGTACTTCCTCAAATAAAACATTGAACAACATTGTGAAAAGAACATTGTGTGAAAAGAATTAATATACTTGCACCAAGTGCTCTTGCATTTTCTCGTGCTTAAAAAAAAACAGCAGTAGCATTTATTAAATTTTGATTTATGTGACATTTTTAATTGACATATATTTCATAAATAGAAACCTGATAAAGACGTCAAAGATTCTACATATATTTGAATATTTAAAGAACCTATTTACCTATACAACACTCGTTGTTGTTGTTTATATAGACAAGCAAAGTAAAAAAAGACTTAAAGTGCCATAAGCAATTATCATTTCATCAATTGACTTTTTGAGTATGCATAAGAGAAAAATTAAATTTGCTTTCATGGAGAATAATAATAAAATAAAATTTGCTTATAAAATTCTAGGCTAATGGTGTTTTCTTCATTTTCAATCTTAAATATATAATTTTTTTGTTTTTGTTTGATTTGTTTGTTTATTTGATTCATTTGGATATAGTATGTGCGAATGATGATGAATCTCAACATTATTGCAGCAACAGGTGTCTACTAAAGATTTTCAAGGTATTTTTTTTTTAATTATTATTATTTTTGTCGATGTACAGGTAGAAATAAGTTTCAATGGAATTTCTTAAGTAAAAATTTTAAATTGCTTACTTACCAATTAAAATTTCAAGGTTTCATATTTAATTTGTATCTTAAATTAATCAAATTTTGAACTTGATGTCAATGCGGATGATAAATCAAATCATTTTTTAGTGGCTTAGGATGATGATCAAATCAAATATATTACCTTGTCGCTTTTCAAATGTAAATTGATTTTTTTTCTAATTTTTTTTTTTCAATTACACAAAAAATAAGCCTCCGGGTTTTTGTTTGGGATTTTTTTTTTTGCAAAAAATGATATCTTCAAGACAAATTTTGATTGATGAATACAAGAACCATTGCAAAAGTCTTGACCTAAACTTGAAAAACTAGTCTTGACCTGTATGCAAATTCGAAGAAGTACATTTAAGTTTTCTTCTTGGGATGTATTACAAAATAGCAAAAAATAGTCATCTTCGAAAAATTCTAACTAATAACACCTTTGGCATGAAATTCACATTAAACGGTCAATTTTCATGATGCAATGAAGTGTCTTCAATTCTTTGCCAAGTCTTATTAGAGAAGTTACTGAGTTAATTTGATCTTTTAGGGGTGCAGGAGAAGACCTTAATTGGACACGAATAAAAAGTGATCATCAGTGCTTGCAGAAATGACTGATACAAAATATTGGTAAGCATCACCTAGGCTACCAAATCTTCGATTGATCTTCAATTTTTTGGAACCAGTTCCTTCACTCGTTTAAGAAATGTTTAGATGTTGATTTCTAATGCGAGACTCTTCCATATTCTTGACTAGCTTTTCCGGTATACGGATTACGGAATCATTACGGGTCTGTGCTGGTAACCTACGGTGGTTTTGACTAGCTCCTTGATAATGTGGATTTTGACCAAAGCTTCCTATTCCAACATGAAAACAGTGTCAAATGGTTTGTATGAGTTACTGTTACTGTTCTATGAAGGGTCATCCAGGGTGACCCTGAGAAAAAGCCTACTTTGTCCTCATAGAAAGAAGAATTTTGTTCCAAAATATATTTTCCTTCTATGATTTTTTATTTCGAATTTAATCAACAACGACTTTTATTTATCAGGAATTCTTCTTAAACGATTGTGCAGCTAATTGTGAAACGACTTTTGTTGCTGTGGTTGTTATCTCAGTGACCTTCGGGAAGATCTTCAATTTTTTTAGGCAGCTTCGTTCCCACATCGCCTTTTTTCAAGATACTGAGGAAACTATTTATTGCTTCTTTCAAGCAGATTGTCATCCGTTAACAGAAAGGTTTTGGTACTTGAAGAATTTGTTCCCAACAAATTGCTAATGAATTATACTTAATCTTCAATAACTGTCAAAGCTTGATATTTCCTGGTTTGTCTGTTTTGCGTATGCATTTCTCGAGCATATACTGTCTCGCCTGTTACGCACTTCTAACAAATAAAGTTACCTACTTCATGCAAAATTCGATAGACCTAAGCATGAATAAATGATTTCTTCTTCGTCTCATAATCAAGTAAAACCCAATATAGATAATGTGAAACGCAATATCAACGGTTTGACATTTTCAGAAGAAGGCAATACAAACAAATTCATGATAATAATTAATATGACCACGGCTTAGAATTGTCATACTACTGACTGACAGAACGACAACGACGCGACACGGTAAGATTACGGCGCCCGTCATACCAAGCCCCTAAGAGTAGTTTTGCAGAAGAAGACTCAAGACTAGACAGAAATAATTAATTTCTTTCAAGGTAAATTCTACCAAGAAGTCAAAGTCTTTTTATAACTTCAAGTTAACATGATATGGCATTCATCCAATTGGCATCAAACTTCAAACGTGATAAACGACTTAGATTCGAAAAACAACTTATTCTCTCATACCAATCACGATTTTGTTATTCAAGTATTAACTCTGCTACATTTTTATAGAGTCTTGAATTCTTTAGTACAACCAAAGTTATATTATTCAATGGTAATCGGGAACGTTTCTAGTTTTGTCCATAAAAGACCATCTGCATATAATATTGATAGTAGTAGTAGTTAGTAGTAGTAGTAGTAGAGAGTATGATAGTTTTGCAATAAGGTGTTCCGGTGTCAATGTCACCTGCAACAAAACTTCTCTACCTCAAGGATTTGTCAAAACCGCAAGCAAAATCATCTCCCAGAAATGGGCTCAAACCAGTTGTATTTACTATAGATACGCAAAATATATTTCTATTTTAATCTTTTTCTCTCTCATTTCCCGCAAGTGATGGGCGACTAAGCACTGTAACTACTAAATGAATTTCACAAGGATAGTAATTTGATTTTTCGCTGTTTACTTGGGTTAGCTAGTTAACTATGAATTTCTGCAGAATTCGTCAAATTTCTTTGAATTTCTTTAAATTTCTTCAAATTTCTTCGAATTTCTTTATGAGTTCTTCAAATTTCTTTCAATTTCTTCGATTTTCTTCAATTATTTTTTAATTCCTTCGAATTTCTTCAATTATTTTTTAATTTCTTCGAATTTCTTTGAGTTTCTTCAAACTTCTTTGAATTTCTTCAAATGTCTTTGAATTTTTTCAAATTTCCTCAAATTGTTTTGTGTTTTTTTGAATTTCTTCGATTTCTTTGATTTTTTTCGACTTCTTTGAATTTCTTCGATTTTTTTTTTGAATTTCTTCGAATTTATTTGAATTTCTTTGAATTTCTTCAAATTTCCTAGAATTTCTTGGAAATTCTTTGAATATCTTTGATTTTTTTGAATTTTTTCGAACATTTTCCAATTCTTTCGAGTATCTTTGAATTTCTTTGACTTGCTTGGAGTTTCTTTGAATTTCTTCAAATTTCTTGTAATTTTTTCGAATTTCTTTGAATTCCTTCTAATATCTTTGAGTTTCTTTGAATTTCTTTAATTTTTTTTTAGTTTCTTGAAATTTCTTTTAATTTCTTTAATTTTCCTCGAATTGGTTTGAATTTCTTTGAATTTCTTTAAATTTCTTTGAATTTCTTTGAATTCTTTCGAATTTCTTTAAATTTATTTGAACTTCTTCGAATTTCTTTAAATTTCTTCGAGTTTCTTTGAATTTCTTTGAATTTCTTTGAATTTCCCTAATTTAAGGTATAAGAAGGGAAAAACACTTTGTGAAATTTCCCCTATTATTGCAATTCAACTAATCGCCACCGTGTGGATTACATCAAAATCTCATCGGTGTGGAAGAACGAGAGAGACACCGATCCGCTACAGTGATGCATCAGTTGTTGAAGTTGCAGTCCAGCCCGCCATCACCGTCACCACCACCACCACCGCCACCGTTGTTGCATCATCAAGGCAAGAAACGAGACGACCGACGCGACGCGACGGACGACGACGATAAAGACGATGCCTATGGTGATGGCGGAAAGAGAATTTAATTTATTCGTTTCATTCTCCCTGCGGTGTAGTGTGGTGTGGTTTGGTAGCATACCAGCCGCAACAAGACGATAGCGACGATGGCTATAAATAGTTGCAAAGGAAAAACCATCACCTTTTCCATATACTGGTTGGTTGGCGTATCGCCGTACTTGCAATTCTTGCCCCATCAGCCCTTTTTCTTCTATATGAAATTCTTAAACACTCTTCGTCTTCTTTCATCGGGGCATTTCCTATGTTGTAATAAGTTTGTTATTTTTCTTTCATTTTTTTGCATGGATAAGCCTTAGGTGGATATACCTAGAAGAACTACAATCTTTGTAGCAAAGATAAAGAGATAAAAGAGGGAGGAAAGAGATTTTGCGGTAATCCTTAAGTGGATGCACGTCCTATAGGCTCTGTTCTTTCTTTCTCTCTATAGAAACGCTCCAAATCCAATTGAGTTTGTATGCATTTTAATTTGCTGCTGGACGGGACGAGACTTCAAACAAGGAACTTATTATACTTGCACTGATGCGTTCAAACAGACTTTCAACTATACCTACTCTTGCAATTCTAAAGAAAATGAAACGAAGAGAGAGGCAGAGAGGAAGGGGGGGGGGATGATGCTGTTTGGAGTATAGGAAGCATAGTGAGTTAACATGCGTTTCATATGCCTTAAGTGGTATTCCATCATTTGGCAAAGGAATGTTTCTTAAAGTTGAAGCAGTTCAACAGAAATATCTTGAAAAAAAAATAATGGACACACACGTTTCTAAACAATATTTCAGGGTTTGATGAATATGAGAGTTGAAAGCAAAAAAAAAAAGTACAAAGTTGATTAAGAGAGTAGAATACTGATTAAGAGTGACGGTTTACTCTTCCGAGAGTGTCAATTGATAGACGATCCAGGTGGGAACATTAAATTTGATTTACACGGGGCATACATTCAACAAATTATAATCTTCGTGATTAAGCTGGTTGATGTATGCAGCTGCTTTAAATTCAATAAAGAGTTGAGGAACCTCGACTTAAAATTCTACACGACTGGGAATTGATGGCCCATCAGTAGGTAAGATGGCTGTGCGATCGTTGCTCGCATCTTCACAAAGGGTTATTGATGGGTGGTGGCACTCACCACTCTCGGTATTTGAAGAAAGACATGGACAGCTTGCCCCACCCGCTCTGCTCAACAAGCTCCACCACATGATCGATTATGTTACAAAGAAGCACATTTTATTGCTGAAATAGATCGAACGAACTGCTTTCCATGTGATTCTGTCACCAATGTGTGGCGTAAAATTTTAAAACATGTGAGAAATAGTTAGACCGTTTTCCCGAAATCACAATTCCACCATCAATATTAAAAATCTTGGAGATGTATGATCCCCTATATGGTTTTGAATTCAATAGGAGATGGCAAGTTTAAACTTAAGATCATTTGTCTTTTCCAGTATTTGCTCAGGATTATCTTCCTGATGGGAATCTGGAATGGCACGTCTGTTTTTCCCGTCATCCCAATTGTACCCATCACCATCGTGGAGATGCATGCGCGTCTTTTATTTATTGAGATGATTTCTTCGAAAACTGTCTGAAAGTTAGACTTTTAGATTTTTCTTAAAAGCCTTGTAGCGCATTCAGAAAAATTTGGTTTCAAGAGTTACCAAGTCAGAAGTTACTTAATAATATGCAACTAAATCATAATCATTTCTTGCTTTCTCCAATAAACTCAACTATTCGAGTTAGTAAACAGTTTTTCTTTATTCCTTTCATCATCATCGCAAACAAAGAAAGAAAAAAGTTGTAGGTATGCCTTAGGAGCTATAGACACTATAACTTCATCAATAATTATATTTTGAAAAGTGTGTCGTCTGTAGTGGCTTCCTATAGTTAGTATAGCCTAGCCGTAATGTCTGCTGAATCTCTCGCTTGCAAACAAAAAAAAAAAAAAAAGGAGAGGAAAAAACTTTTTACTAACTGCACCCATCCATCGCGAAAAAAATTCCTCATACAGCAAAAAGAAATGCCGCAACTAGTTTTTGCTTTTTTTTTCATATACGTTGCCATCGTTGTTACAAAATCAAAACAGTAGCAAGCCTTCTGCAACACAACGTGCTGCTGCGTTGCTGCTGCCAAGCCAAGCCGCCACAGACTACACACATCACGTTTAATTCATATATGATGGCATCCAATAAAGGTATTTCCTTCCCCCTCTCATAATACCCCCTAGGAGCGCGAGATAATAATCTTTAATGTCATGTTGCATGACCTTTAACGTCATCGCAAGTTACTTCTGGATATTGCATACCGTGCGTTCCATGAGTTTCATAACCTATATATGCAATTTAACTTGTCGCAAGCATTAACAAGGTTCCCACTTTATAGAATTAAAAACAAAACAAAAAAGTAAAAATAGAAAACTGAATAATGTGTGAAAGCATTTGTGTATTAGGGATACATTTTTCTAAAAACAAAACTTTAAGAAATAGAAAAAACTATAACACATCAAAAGACTTTTAGTTTTCTTGGGAAAAGTGCTGAAAATTTTCTTTCAACAATGTCAATATTTTCGGTATCGTATGTTTATAAATGTTTCAAATCAATTATTCCGATAGAAAATTGAACGTTCTTTAAAAAAATTACTACCGACTTATTTTTTAACAAGGCTTAGTTTTCAATTTATACCCAAAATACTTAAAAATTACTCATTCTTCCAGAAACTTATTAGTGCAACTGGTTGAGATTGTACCAGCACCTAGGAAATGTGCTGAGGAAAGCCACCTTGGCATTCCATCGCCTGCACCTCTTAATGAAATAAAAAAAAAACCTGACTGATCTCTTAAAATAAAAGTAATTTCAAGTTATCAGCTACAGCTTTCCAGTGTGGTACATTTAAAAAGCGGGCATGAAAGAGGTCAGGCTGTTTGAAAGTAAAATCCAAAGGATCTGCACCGGACTATCTTTTAACCGAAAGCGGAAGAAACACTACAACGACTCTTAAAAAAACAAAACCAAAATCTTCCCACTGAACAAGTACCTACTACTGTCGTAAAGAAACTTATCAGAAGCTTCTTATGGAAGGAAAGCATGACCACCCAACAAAGACATCCCGAGACCAGGAAATTCTGAACGTTGGCACCAACAACCAATGATAATTATCAGTAAAATTCTACACTCTCATCCTGGGTCAATTCACTATCCTAAATCCAGCTGAAAATATATTTTTGAAATTAATTTGAAAATTGTCAAAAATCTATCGGCTGCTGGATTTAAGTTTTCTTTTAATCGTCAGCTTGATGTTGTGTTTGATCCTCCTGCACTGTTGATAGCTTTGCCACTAAAAAAACACATCTGTTGTATTAAAAAATACTCTAAAATTATAATTCAGACAAAGTGGGAACACTACTCGGTGACCAATACCGAGGAAGTAAAATTCAAATTTTGATTTGTCACTTTTGAACTGAAAAAAGTGATAAATTTAGATGAGGAATCCTGTTCCGGTTATGTTTCAGAAACGTCAACTGGCTAAATGATGAAGTAATTTTTTTTTTAAATAACATTAAATTAAAATCTGTTGAAATGTGGTCAATAATACTGGTCTGCAACAAAAATCGCCTTCAAACCAAACTATACTTTTCTAAAGGATTTTGGTACGATGAACCCGAATCTGAAGTCAAAACTACTTTAGCACCTGACGTTTTCGAAACATGCTAATATGAACATGTCAAAAACTATTAAAAAACTATTAATTGGATGTGAATAAAATGTATTTTATCTGTCTAAATAAATTTAAATCATTTAAAAAAATCGTTCTGGGCGCAAAGATATTGCAAAGTGAAATTTATGATTTACCCGAAACAGTCTCTATATTCCAGTTTAAACGTTTTAAGAGGTGAAAAGTTCTGAAATATTAATTAACAATGACTAACTTTATGTTTTTTTTGGAATGCTGAGCACGAATCTGAAGTTATCCCACAAAATTTATCACCGGAAACATGAGAAGTCAGTGAAAACTTAAAAAAAAGTTTTTTTTTTATTGATTTTGGTGCATAATACATGAAAATTTTTCGCTCAAGCCCTTTTGAAAAGCACAAAACATAATTTTTTTTATTGATTTTCCTCTGGTAACTGCCTTTTTTACACCATAATTAACTTGGCCAGTATCAAGAGTATATAAATTCCATACTATTCTTTAAATAAGAGTTTTTTTAGTGTACATCCCAAAAACTACGGAATTTTGAAATTTATGGTTTTTTTTTTTAATAACGGATTTAAATGTGACTATACATTGATGAACTCTTGATTATGCTACGTGGAATTAGTCCTTTAAATTTCAGCCGAATTGGCTCAATAGTTACCAGGTCAACCGAGTCTAAAGAGCTATTTTCTACAAAACAATCACATTTTTTTTAAATCAATGAAATACCTAAAAGGATTTTTTTTATTAGAGTCCAATCCTACATAATTTCAAAAAATTATATGAAGGACAAAAAATACTTTATTTTGGCAGACTAGTGTAATTCATGTTCAAGTTCAAGGAGATTTTACTGAACACTTCCTACCTACATCAAATTTGTCTATTTGACATTTAATGACTCCTTCCAAACTTAAATTGTATTTTAAATATAAATTTAAACTTCAACTGATGTAAAGTGGGAACACTTATTATGAATAACTCCAAGTGTTGTTGTTAACATTATGATCAACTTTTCTCATTAAATTAAATTTAAAGGTGAGGAAATTAAATATATGTAAATTGAAATAAAGATAAAGTGGGAACACTAAATAATTGCCTTCGAGGCTTGTCGTCGTATACTATAATCAAGTTTTTGTTTTTTTTTGTTTGCATTTTAGTTTGTTGCTTTGTTTTACAACTTTGTTTTTCTGCAGTGCGCTTCTTCGACTTTTCATCGTCGATATTTGATTATGTAAAACAGTTTGAGTAGTCATACCTTCACTTGGTTTAAAAACTTGGTCCTCCATCACTATAGCCACAAGATCAAATTTTTTTTTAGTTTTTTATTTTTTGTTTTTGAATATCTTCACTGAAGAAGACAACGAAGACGACAGAAGAAAAAAAAAAGACGTAACAGGTCACGATTTCTTGTGACTATGAAATTTCTTTAAAGCTTTCAATTCCGCCGCTAGCTACCAATTAAATTGAAGAATATCCTGGAAGACATTCACCATCCAAAACGAATGAACGTTTGGAAATTTTATTATCCACTCGAGTTGGTCCAAATTATGTTGAATTCGTCTTCGGTCGGTCCATCGTCATCATTGTCATCGTCTTCGTTTTCGACTTCGCTCGTCGACAGAGAGAAGGTAGAGTTGTCCAAAGTGTCCAATTATATATCCTATTACTACCTATACAACCAGTAAGAGATTCTTCATCTCCATCTTTGGTTAACTGTCGTCTGCTTCGTTGTATAGTCATATTATAGTCCTTTGGCTTCTTAACCTTTCATTCCTTATACTACTCGTAGGTAGTAGAATATATGAATAACGACCAAGTTTTTTTTTATTTTATTTTTTTGGGACCTTTTCATCGTATTACGTGACCTTTGTCTGTGGGCGAATACATATATTTTATATGAGAGTGTATAGACTTTTTTCAATGATATCTTTTTGAACAACAAGGAACCCAGGATAACAATCTGTTTTCTTTCGTGTGAGGTGATGGTAAAGTAGTGTTTTCCTTTTAGAATACAAATGTTTTTTTTTTTTTTTTTTCAATTTGAAGAATAAAAAACTCACAACCTTGTCCAAACGCCAAAATGTTAGGTTTATGATGATGATGATGATGTTGGCTTATCTTGAAAGCTTCAGAGAAAAAGATATAAAATTTCAAGTTTTATACAGGCAAGCCACCAATGCACCGCTATATAAGGATGGGAAGTAGTTTATTTATCATTCTTTTCATCTACAGACAGAAGAAGAAAAAAAAAGAAGAACATTGTGAAGAAAACTCACAAGGAAATGCCAGTAACAATTGAATGTAAAGGGAAATTACTAAGAATACGAAGAGGAAATTGTCAATTTGATTTGTTGTAAGAAGATTTGAAAGGACAACAACAGAAAAAAAAAATTACGACTAAAAAATATAGACAGGGTGTTTTATAGAAGTGGAGACTTTGCAATTTGCGGTTTTCGGGATTGTTCGAAATTGTTCAACAGGTGCTGCTTCAATAAGTTACAAGATTCTGAAGAAAACACTTATGTAAAAATTGTGGGAACATACATTAAACTTGATACGGATTTACTCTAGGAAATCCGTAAGGTGAAATAACAACGAGTGTTGGATCCATGGGCTAAGGTATCAGTTACTTTCTCAGGAACTGGCAACAAGGAAAAGATAAATCGTTGAAGAACCAGTACAGCTTCAAAATGATATTTATCATGGAGAAGGCTTACTAGCCAAACGTGCAAATCAATGCAGTGCATCCGATAAACAAACTTTATTATTATATTGTTGAAATCCCCCCTCGCTCTTCCCCCAGCTAACGAAATAAAGTTATTAAGTAACATGGAACGTACAATGGTTGAACAGGCAGCGCAAAGCTAAGGTAACCTAGTCATTTCGGGAACGCCTGTTTGGCATGGATAAAGATTAAAACTTATTTTTTTTGACAATGTTGTGTTGCACCACTACAATAAAACCTCAAAAATATTTTGTTTGCTTTTGTTAGAAACGATAATAGTAATAAAAACGTCATTTTCGGGAACGCTTTTGGGCTATAAATGAGTTATACACTGCGTAGGAGCAGTTGATGCCATTTTTCTTTAGGGGATCACGGACTGAACAAGGTCTGAGGACCTAGGTAAGTAATAGTTAGTTAAGCAAGACGTTAACATTCTTTTGGAAGATTTTAATATGCAACCAAATAGATTATGTTCTCGTCGATGGAATGCACTCTTTCAGCATTCTAGATGTTTGTAATTTTAAAATGATGACACATGGCAACTCTTTTTCTCCACTTATGCTTCTGCCAATTTGTTTCTCCCCCGTAGATTTATACAAGACTGAAAATTGGTACCATTATAGGTTTTCCAAATATTTATTAAAATATAACCAAAATCTCCTTCAAAATTTGTTTTTATAAGCAAAAACCCATAACACCCTGTGTTCTTGAACACAAAATTCCCTCACACAGTTATTTGACACATTTTGTTTTTTCGTTGCATGGCAATGCTTATATTTATCTTATAGAGAAGTTAGAACCACAATTTGAGGTAAATGTATTACACCCACATATCAATGTAGTATGAATGAATATGTGCAAATATGTTTCATTTTACTGAGGAGTCATTGAAAAATCTTTTGAATTGTCAAAAAAATAAAAAAAATAAACAAACAAACAAAAAATTTTCATTGTGAATGTGATTATTCAAAGGGGGAATTTTTATTATGGAAGAATGTTTTTTTCTTTTCCTTGTTTAAGGGGTAAAATTTTATGTATTTTTGTTACTTCAAGTTTGAATGATAAGTGGACTTGAAATAATTTAAGAGTCTCAAGTATAAAAGGAACAAAATAAATAGAAAGAAAATTAAAAACCCCAAAGCTAAACCCTTTCATTTGAAACTCCCCCCTAAAAAAAAGTTTTGGCATATTATTTTGATTAGATTGAAACTAAATAGGGTTACTTTGGTGAGCCCTTTAAAAGCAGGGATAAATAGTCCCTATTTTTCATTTGAAAAAAAAACTACGGAGCAAAAATGTCCCCCTTTTTTGAGTACATACGCAATTTATTCGTTTTAAAGGAATTAAAAGGTTTGTACATCTTCTTTTAAATTTACTTCAATTGGATTGAAATTTACTGCCAGATGGGTGGCAGGAATTTCCGCAAGCTAATATTTACTGGGTGAGGTGAAAATTCCCTCTTCTTAAACAAAAACTGAAAAAATTATATGCTTAAAAGAATTCTTTACTGATATCCGCAATGTGCCACAAATTTCGATATGTGGCAACACTAATATCTTCAAAATTTCTTCGAAAATTATCTTTGGCCATAAATCCACTTCAACCTGAATCCAAATTTCAATTAACAAGGTAGTTAAAGTGTTTCAATGTATCGACGTAGTGTAGGTCACGCTTTAGAAACAAATTGTAAAGTTTCACTAAAGATTTTTTTGAAGACAATTCAATATATGTAGGTCCGAAATGGATCAAATACAAATATGAACTCCAAGAATCGATATCTTCTTTTAATAATACCTACACTTTCGGATTCACAAAGAACGATTTCAATAAAATTAAGCAATATATTGCCAATCAATTTAAAATAACAATTTTGTTCCTTTGAAAGCTTAAACAGAAACATACTATGTCATCAATTTTTTCGTATAGGTATTTTTTTGGCATCGTTTTTTTTTTTGTTCCTGTCCAAATCTTTTTGTCTTCATCAATGAGATCCAGTGATGACCCAGTAGTATATAGTATAGTCCATCAGGTGTAGTCCATTAAAATTAAATACTGGTACCAGTAGTGGGAACTTTTGATTACTTCTACAAAAAGACACTTGAAACAAACGTTTCATTTCCTTTATTACCTTACTTTACCTTTACCTACTCTCATTCTTTGAGACAGAGAGACAGTAGTTGTGAGAATGTCCTTTCTACTAAATCCACAAAAAAAAAAAACAAAATACAACTACTACCTACTCCATTGGGACCAACAACAACAATTTCTTCCTCATCTCGAATTCGGACGATACAAGCATTTTCATTTAATTGCTGAGGATAACAAGGGATCCCCTCAGCTTAATGTTGTCTCGTAATTTCTGTGTGGAATGGTAGGTACCTCCATGTGAAAGGATATTCTGCTGGTCATAATGTTGTTGTACGATATGTTGTACAGTCAAAGGATGAATAAATGAAAATACATAAAATGTCCCTCTGAGGAACATTTCAGTTCAAAAAACTCATAAAACTTCTCTGCCATCAATTAAACTACATGGGAATCTCAGTTTATGGTAAAGGGAGGGCCCTGGCCTTGCGAGACGACTTTTCGAACCATAACTTATCTCATGTACACATTTGGGATCGAAACCTTTGCGATTTAACCTTTAAACAAATGACTTTCGGTAAACCGTGGAAAATATCGACAAATTCATAATTCTAGAGGGCCCGGAAGGCCGTTGAAGAAGAATAAACTGAAATTTATAATCGAAGGGGGCCTCGGGCCTCATCAGACTGTAAGTACCTGCTGTACATTAAGAATTTGATTAGCAATCAATGGTTACTTATTTTCACTACTAACGTCTTTTCTAAACATAATAGAAAGCTATTACACCTCACATTTTTTACATTACATAAAGGGCCCTGGCCCTACGCAGCTACAACTTCAGTTTTAACAGTTCGTGAAGGAAAAAAACACTTTTCTTGGTGATTAACCGTTGTCCTTCCCGATTCAATACAAAATCCCTTTGGGCCCTGATTCAATCAAACGGTTTCCTTCAAACTTCCTTTTTGGCTAGTACCGCAATCCATCCCTGGTGTAAATCTTAAAGAGATAATCCCAACAAAATGATGTATTTCATTTTTCCTTCAAAGCCATCCCGAGCACCTTGTCTTTTGACAGCACCATCACATCTGATACGTCATCATCGGATTCCAAGGAAAAATATTTCTGGACACTGATTATGTCACACTTCATCACTCTGTCACTGCCGTGGCATCACGTGTGTGCCAACCTTCGTCATATCGTTGCACATGAGTTTCATTTCAAAGTTAATTCTTTTTCACTGCAGACTCTACAGTCAAGATGAATGCATCGCACTCAGAATCCAGACATAATGAAATGTTAAAAAAAAAATGATAAAAATGAAAATCCCGTCATACCGTTCGTTCGTTGTCGCTGTCGTCATAATGCGTGTTAATTACTAATTAAGGTCTCGGAAATAGTTGTTGGTGTCGTGATGTCGTTGCCGTCATCCACACCAGGTGACATGACAAATGTACCTACAATTCCAAGTTAAAGGTACCAACTACTCGGTCGTGCATAACGTAATGCGACGCGACACGTGTGAATTAATACAACAAACAAAAAAAAAAAAAAATAAAGTGTGTGTATGTGTGCATTACAACTGCACCCCAGAGATGCATGACCACGAGTGAACAGCACGGGTTAAATAGTTAGTTTTGAGTTCCGACTTGAAGTTTGAGTTTCGACAAATTACGTTGACGGGTGTTGATGTTTTTCCATTTAAGTAAAAAAAAAAGTCATAAGCACACACACACACGTGATGGCAATGGCCGGCATAAGGATCAGGTATGTAAAGAGAAGATAGGAGGGTAGGGAACTGCAAGTTGCAGACTATAACAAAACGAACGTGCTTCAATATAAAATTTTGTTAAAACGCAAGCAATGATGATGATGGCCAGCGCAATATATATTTATGTATGGAATGAAACGTCAAATACCAAGGAATTGTGCACGCAACACAACAGGATTCAGTGTTGTTATGTTATTTTCAAT
The DNA here is from genome assembly GCA_948107695.1 of Meliscaeva auricollis. Lineage (NCBI taxonomy): Eukaryota > Metazoa > Arthropoda > Insecta > Diptera > Syrphidae > Meliscaeva > Meliscaeva auricollis. The sequence goes on along the minus strand of OX403619.1, from coordinate 48,203,348 downwards.
GGAAAGGCTCTTTTAGGATATTATCGAAAGCATGATACACAAAACATTATGATTTTTTACTAGGAATAGCTTATAAGAAGCTTATAGTGAGACTTATCGTAGTCTATTACTTTTTTTTCCAAAACATCGCAAATTGAAAAAAATCACAAATTTTCATGTTATAAAACTTTTCCTTAATAATAACCTTGCTAAGTTTAAAAAGAGTCAGTTTGCATGGTTTGCGAATGTACAACTTCATAATGTTTGCATTTTGCATTGTATTTTGTGTGTTCGCAATTTTCACTCATCCTGTTTCGATGTCATTTTGCAATTGTTTTGCAAATTTAGCTTAACTTTTTGAATACAACAGTTTCGCATTGTCGAAACTTGCAACTTGCAACTTTGCAACTTGCATAGCTTGCAACTTTAAACAATTTTTCTTAAAATTATTCGAAAATTAAAAATTTGTTTAAATTTTAAAAAAATCAATTTTTTTTAAAAGATCGCTCCTCTGCTGGGTATAACATCCCTGTTTAAGGAAAAATTCCATGCACTGCACACATTATAGTTGCAAAACTAAATGGACATCGTTTCTTTTTCACAAAATGACCTTTTTGTTTCAACTTTATTATAGTATATACCTTTTGTATCGTTTGTCGTTCTTTTTGTTTGCCTGCATGGCTCCCTCTATAATATTTGCCCCCACCCCCAAACACACGCTATTCAACCAAACTACAACTTCCCCCCCCCCTCCCCCCCCATTCAAACACGTCTATCAACTGTCATTTTTATAAATGTTGGCAAAAGATTACTGCTTTAGAGGTCAACAATGTTTATTGGTGAGTTGAGTTGGGGGGAGCATGTTGAGTTGAGAGTGTCAAAAGGGTTAGTTTATTAATACTCTACACAACCTTTTCATGAACTCAAGTATAATATGAGTAAAAGAGCTATATTCTATGATGGGTAAAGGGGTTTTTTGAAAATTGGGGTTGGGTATAACCACCATATAAAAGATGACGCGACGCTACACGGTGCACACATAATTTGAAAAAAAAAGATGTTTTCATTTATGTCAATGTGTTTTTGTCTTTTTTTTTCAACATTCAACTAATTTATTTAATAACTTTTGTACATCGACGTGACTCTTAGAGTCTAGGGAGCTTAATGATGACCTAAATGTGATTATAAGGGGAGAAGAAAAAAACTGAATATAGAACAAAGGCGAGGCAAAATGTAGAACATGGACTCTGGACATATAAGGCAACAAATAAGAGGTCAAAGTTAATTAATCAGATTCATTTCAAATGAAGGAGAAAAATTGAATTTTAATCCAATAAAGGGGATCACTTTTTGTACAAAAGGAATATGTGGGACACATATTGTGTCTAGAAATCACATTTCTCTAGAATCTTTTTATTCCCTTTTCAAATTAATTATCCTGGTTTCTTGAAAATTTTAGACGAGAACAGTGGAAGATTGGCACTAAGTTGAAATAAGACCAAAAATATATGGAAATATAAATTAATAATTTTGTTGACTTACCTTTATTAATAAAAATATATGTCACCATTGAATAAAATATGTTTAAAGTTGCGTCACTCCAACGTTGTAAGTATTTGTCGATGGGTCGACTGTAAAAAAAAAAGAAAAGAAAATTAGATTTTTTTGTTTAAAATATATTAAACAAGAGTTACTAACAATTTTTGAAAATTTAAACAAAAACAAAAGAAATAAAACACTTTAATACGAGACATGTCAATAATTTGACAGTTCCAATCGAAATGAAATGATAGCAGCTGTGTTCAGTGATATTGTTCTGGACTACTGGGTCTTTTTTAGTTTTCTTTGACGTTTCTTACAAAACTGCTTAACATTTAACTGATATTTAACAAAGCTAGTATTCATAAAATCGAATTAAAACAGTTTTATATTCTTTAGTTGAAATATCTATGGCAATGGATCTGATTGACAAATGTCAAATATTTGTTCTGTTTGTTAACTTAATTTAATTTGATAGCAATTTTGACAAATTTCAAAGCAAGAATAAAAAAAAAAAACGATATTGCTAGGCCTAGCACCTACTACAAATTGGTTGCATTCAACGCTTTTCTTCCATAAATTCAAGGGCATTGAATTCAGTTCAGCACTTAGGATCAATAGAACGCACCTTTTCACGCTAGATCGAAATATAATCTGCATTTTATTTTTCAGGCGGATCTGGATTTAGATCATTTAAAAAGTAAAACTAAAACAACACGTGATTCCTACTTTCTATCGGGATCTATTTTAATGATTCAAAAATAAGTTCTTGCTCTGAAATGCAGATGGCGGTAAGGAGGAAAATTTGAGATGCAAGATTATTTTTAAATAAACAAATACTAAAAAAAAGAGATAGATATACAACAAATACTCCATTTTGATCCGCATCATTTTATTTTCATGATCTTATTTAGATCAGATCATGAGGATAGTAAAACGCAGCTATTAGGATGTGAACAGGATCAGATCATGAAAAAAAACTATGTATCATTTCTTTTCTCCTAGTGTTTGTTTATTTTGCAACAACTTTGCGTCGCTTATTTTCCTCTTTATCGACCTTCTTCTACGTATCAGAGTAAGAACTATTTTTTCGATTATTAAAATAAGCTGTGTGTTATTGGTAGATGGGTAAAAACAAAACTAGTTTAGGGGTGTGTTCGCAAACTTTATCGAATTTTATTTTCGATTTGCTCTTCTTTCGTTTTTAAATAAAATACGAACAAGCTTATACTTTTAACTTACTTTACTGCGCGATAGTGAAGATATAATTAAGTCAAATTTTGATTAATCTAGTCAAAATGTGTTTTATTATTTCCTTCGCACATGAAACTGCCAACTTTCATATAAAAAAAATTATTTCTTCAACACGACTCTGCGCCCTCTACATTTCAATATTTCAAAACTCTATAGCCAGCATCGTTATATCTTACTTTTTATTGGCTTATTTTTCGCCAGCATTTGTTTTGTTTGTTATTTCTAATAAAAAGTATTGCAGTGCTGCCTACCCAACAAATAATAAAACACGGCTATAAATGAATGCATCCAGCAGTGTAAATTCAAGTAAAATAGGTACATATGTTTGATTTAACAAAATTAGAAGTAGTAATTGTAAAAAAATACTACAATTATAATTGTAGTTATAGAAAAAAACTACAATTATAATTGTAATTTGAAAAAAAAAATACAATAGATTGTAGTTGTAGAAAAAACTACAATTACAATTATTTTCTTCAACAATCACTGTTCAACCGATAAGTGTAAGAACCGTTCTATTCGAATTTCTTAATTTTCCAGATTTTTTTAAGATTTTGAGTTAGTCATATATTTGTTTAATAAAATTATGTAATTTTGTATTCTACCTTCAAATTTTAGTACTTAATCTTTAAAGTAATGATTAGATCTTTTAGTGTCTATATTTTTTTCTAAAAAGAAATTTTATAAATGCCAACAAAAAAACAATCAAAATGGTTCTTCGAAAAAGTTTTTGTGGTTCTACAATTACAATTTTAGTTGAAATTTTTTTACAATGTAGATAAATATTTGTGTCGTTTTTATCGTTTTAATTTTTTTTAGAGTTTTCTACAATTAAAATTTAATTGTATTTTTTTTACAATTATTGTAATTCTTACTTTTTACAATTACAATTGTAACAGTAGCAATTACACTTGTGATTGTTACTATTTACAATTATAATTTTAATATTAACTTTTTTACAACTATACAATTTACAATTGTAATTTATTTAACAATTATAATTGTAATTTTCACTTTTTTGCAATATAATATAAATCCATTGACATTATGACAATATTTCCAGCAAAAATCTTAAAGAAAATTCCACAAAATCAATAAACAAATAAGCAACATAGCCACCCCTTTAAGTGTTCCGCAACAATATTGCTTCCATCTTAATGATGATGATGAAATAAAAGTCTCGCATCTTTACCGTCTGTGCATCAATTTTTTTTTTCTGTTTTTCATTAAAATTTAATTGACCTTCAAATCACACACAAAGATAGCCCCCCCTTCTCACCACATACGACTGACGAAGACGCACGGATATTATGAGCCAAAGCCAAGACCCTGACAGAATATTATATTGTATACAAAGTCCATGATCAAGGTCAAGTCCATAGTCATTACCAAGAATGATGCATAAAACAACAGCCTCAGTGTCAGCATCATCGAGGAAAATGAGGAAAAAATATTGTATCTTTTACCAAAGAACAAAAGCCGTCAATAAATATGAGCAAAAAAAAAAAAATACAAAAAATCTCTAGAATATCAAATGAGAACTGGCCAATTGCGCATCACATCGTTGTTGGTTAGTTGGTCGGTCTCATGCACAGCCTTGAATCTTGGCTGGATGGAAGGAAGGAGAAAAAAACTAGCACTCACTGGTGTATTGCTTCTATATATTGATAAATCTAGACAGCTGCTCACTTGCCACAAAAAATTATCACAATAATAGTCCTTCGCATTGTGTCTGAATTTCTGTGCAAAAAAAAAAAAACCTTGACAAGGTGCAGGCATTCTCGCATTTCATGTCAAGTCAAACTCATATCGTAACCAACCAACCGATCAAGGATAAAATCGAGTGGTGTCCAAGAGTTTGAGGACTTGTGTGCGAGGGCGTAAAAAACCAAACTCATCAAATAATGTGCCACAGCCACAGAAACGAAACGAAACGTTTCAAGATGACCACTTGATGTTTAGTTGCAAAAAAAAAGTCTTATATAATTTCTCTCTCTTCGATAGAAGAATGAAAATGACACAAGTGGACACTCACTTTCTCTTCCCTTCTCTTCTTTTGTTAATAATATAAAATATCTTTTTTTTTTTTTGATTTATCTTGGATTTTCATTATTAAAAAAATATAAAAGAAGAAGAAACTGAAAAAAAAAAAAAAATTATAATGACATGTGTGAGCTTGAGCTGTGAAGTTTTTTGATTATCTTTTGGAGTGAGATTATATGGATTCATTATTATGCCATCGATAAAGTAATTTTGTGTTCAAGTTCTTTTTTCAAGCAACAATCAGTAGAAATTGATATTGAATTTATTGAAAACGTATTAAAACTGTTAGGGGAATATGTTGGTTGACCTTCAGAATGTAGTTAATAGTTTTGATGGATGATATATGGGCAGATATAAAAGAGTTATGACGTTTTGAAAGCTTTCATTCAGAAATTATTATTGATTTAGTTCAATACTTTATCAATCACATTTCTATTGGATGACCACAACAAACGCAATAAAGATAGTGAACCTTGGACTCACACGTGGAATGGCCAGACTGATAACAGACAAGATTAGCCGAACTATTAATGAAGAACTATAACTTGAGCCTACCAAATGTCGAAGCATGTTACACCTTTCAAATGCGCGCCGCAATGGTTTTTTGGCTTACTTTTGCGACATTGGAAAACAAAGTCTAGCGGCAAGATCTTGGTGTCTAAAATTCACGCCCCGTCGTCGAATGATAAATCTTTTTACCAAGCTGAATTTGCATCGTGCCTTGAATTAGGATCCCCTTCCAAACAGTCTAGGGTCCTAGTCACTGATCAAACGGCTTTATCCATGGACACGAACTTTGAACATTTCGAGCAGTTGGGTCTTGACAGACGACAAAATCTGACGACATCTACTTCGGTGAGTGCTGCATGAAGTTTTGTGATAAGAGAAACACTTAGAGCAAGAGAAAGACGGCCCAACTAAGGAAGAATACTAGGATCTTCTTGAGAAGAAGTCCCGATGGACGATGATGCCAAGAATATTCTTCTGGCGACTTTCAGGGAAGTACGAAGCCAAGATTATTCTTTTCCCGATTTGAAAGTAAAGATTGGAAGGTGGTCTCGACAGTTGAACTCGAAAAAGACAGCCCCTAAAGGAAAGCGTTCCTCGCGGGGTATCCGTCAGATCAGAAAATTCTTCGACTTCATACGAAACATAGAATTTTTGCTTGAAGGTTATTCTTCCGAAGAGCAAAAATTCTCCGTATGAAATCGAAGAATTCCTCGCTCCGACGAATACCTGGCTAAGATTGAAAATTGTGTGAAATTGTCATTTTGGAAAAAGCAATGCAACATGTTTTGTGATTTTGGAACAATAGAATAATAAATTTAATAAAAAAAATGTAGGTACGTGACTCACCAAAATGTTGATATTTATGAGCAGCAACTGTAAAAAATCACGAGGACAAAACAAGATTTTTATGAACCTACTTTTTTGATTGAAATTCACCATTTCACTTATATATAAAAACAAAAAAAATAACATTAAACATTATTCGAATAAAAGCACACAATTTATAAATTGAAAACTAAAGCAAATCTAATAAAATATAAATTTTTAAGAACACAATCACTGAATTTACTTTTAAACAAGAACAGACGAGAAGAATGCAGAACAAACTGTTAACAAAACACCGACGAGGACGAATGAAGAACGAGATGAGAACAACAAAGATCTTGCATATAAAGATTCGAAACTTTGGTCTTTTTTAATCAATGTGCGACTGTGCGCTACCGGTGGAAAAAAGCAGAAGTTTTTAATTAAGTCAGCATTTAATACATTTCGATGATTTTTGGAGTGATGATTTTTATTTGTATTTTTGTTGGTATTTCACTGACGATATGAAGACTACAGACAAAAGCGAAACGAATATTCCTTTTAAAGCCCAGTACGCTGCTGAAGCTTAACGAAAAATCGAATACACAATGGGCACAAAATTGCCCATTGTTTAAAAAACACAAGAACTTAGTAGCCTTCCTTTGATAGATGAAGTATATAACTTCAACAAGAAAGTATTACAAAAGATCAGTTGAATTAATTTAAAAGAATGCTTTGTAAACTGCTTCGATTTCAATTTCAAGTGTTTGATAAAAGTGTGTTACAAGAGCAAAAGACATTCCAGAACTCTAATAGGCCTAAACTCTGAGTTAAAAATAATTGAAAAATGCTTTAAAATTAAATTGTAATGGTTTTCTATCAGAGACAAGAGTGATTCACTGTTCAACACAAATTATGTTCTCTGAAAATATTGTTAAAATGAAAATTTCTTTATCAAATTATATTTTTTTTGCATCAATAAGAGCAAATTTATGTAAGTAATGCAGAGTTTCCCAGAAAACACCAAAAAAAAAACAACAAAAATAGAATGATAGTATCATTTTTTCTCGTCCATTTCAACAGCTGTGGTTCTTTTTGCCCACAAAGTAGGTATATAAAGTGTCGGCATTTTCAGAGAGAAGGATATTTTCCAAATAAAACAAAAAAAAAAAAAAAAAAACAAACACAACTTTTTAATTAAAGTACTTAAATTATTTTTTAAACTATTTTATCGCTTGTGGTTTTGATTCTTTTTTGGGATGTTTTTTTTTGTACTGATTTCTGTCTTGTTCAACAGGAAATTGAATTTTAAATTAATACAAAAAGAAAAATAAATAAATAAATTGAATTAGCACTCAAGTTTACTTTCTTGATTTTCATTATTTAAATTTTTTTTTGTCATTTGATTTATCTTACAATGAGTTTTTTTTTTAATCTGAGTAAAAATCCCACTCGCATCGCAGCACAAAATACTTTCGATTTCCATGAAAAAAAAAAATGTCACGAGTGATTGTCACGTCATTGATTGATTGTTGAGCTGAAGTTTCCCTAACTGATACATACGGAAGATTAGTTCAGAACATAAACAAAAAAAAAAAAAAAAAATACTGCGGCAAAAGCTGACTGCAGTCAGTTGGTTTGTGTGATACCCTATTTCTTTCATCCCAATAAAGAAGAATTGAAAACTAGCAGCAGATTTATGTAAACTTAATTGAGCTCTTTTTTTAACAACATAAATTACATACTTTCTTGGTTTAAAATCCTTAAATTGAAACGAAAATCCCCAAAAAATAAAAAAAAATAATCAAAAATGTAAGAAAAGAAGTAGAACTCCAAATCTCAAAATCCCAAAAATATGAAACTCTTCAGAAAATTGAAAGCAATCAACATGAACGAGGGATTTTTTTTTTTGTTTAGCTTGGTCAAAAAGTAAAAACCGGTTTTTAAAATACCAAAAATTGATCACATATAGAAACTCAAGAGCTTTATTTTTAAGTATATGAATGTTTTTGGGATTTTCAACTTTGTGATTTTCAGTTTTTAGATTTAGATTTCTCAAAAAAAAAAAATCAGGCAAGTGTCAAAAACAAAGCCCATTTTTGGGCTTTGTTTTACAATTTACGTTTTGAAAAAGAAAAATTTAGTTTCGGCTATTAATTTGCGGGATTTAAGAACAAATCTGATATTTATCTTCTTAAGCAAGCGATTTAACTTTGAAACTTTCATTTCATAGAATTTAAGTTTTAGTATTTCTTTGTTTGAAAAAAAAAAAAAAAAAAAAATAGTGAGGGGGCTTGTATGGTGGCAGTCAAAAATCAAAACAAACTGTTTAAATCCCCAAACCTACAATATTTATATCAAATATACCAAAATACAAAATTATTGAAATTCAGTTTTTAAGAGTTTTTGGGAATAGAGTTTTGGTCTCAGTTTTCATTTGAACAATCATAAATGGATTAATTTATTTAAATATTAAAGGTTTGAATGAAACAACAACAACCTGTGTGGGCTAGTAAAAATGCTAGTCGGTTCAAGACACGTTGATAAACAATGAAACTCGATCTGGGTTTAGATTTATCATGTGGTAGCTTGGCGTAATGCGTAGTGCATGTGCTTTGCAATCGCTAGGTCGATGGTTCGAGCCCAGTTCGGGCATCAGTTTTTCAAATAATTTGAACATACATCGACTTAGCACCACTAATAGAAGGAATCTGATGATCGGGTGTGGCAGCCTGTGAAATAGCTATAATTCCAGCCTATGAACTTTGTGGTAGCCCACACAGGTTGTTGTTGTTTCATTCAAACCTTTAATATTAAAATGACGGAACAAGCAGCATAACTGCAAGTATTGCAAGCTATACAAAAACCCACTTTAATTGAAACCAATTCTTGACCCGTGTCAACCTCTTTCCACTCATCTCCCTCCTCATAATGTTCAACGAAATGTTGGCTTATGAAAGAGTATGGAGAAAAAGAGAAAGAAACCGAATAAACAACAACAAATCTGTGTGGGCTAGTAAAAATGCTAGTCGGTTCAAGACACGTTGATAAACAATGAAACTCGATCTGGGTTTAGATTTATCATGTGGTAGCTTGGCGTAATGCGTAGTGCATGTGCTTTGCAATCGCTAGGTCGATGGTTCGAGCCCAGTTCGGGCATCAGTTTTTCAAATAATTTGAACATACATCGACTTAGCACCACTAATAGAAGGAATCTGATGATCGGGTGTGGCAGCCTGTGAAATAGCTATAATTCCAGCCTATGAACTTTGTGGTAGCCCACACAGGTTGTTGTTGTTTCATTCAAACCTTTAATATTAAAATGACGGAACAAGCAGCATAACTGCAAGTATTGCAAGCTATACAAAAACCCACTTTATTTAAATATTGTTTTTTAATCCCCTTTTTAACAAGTAAACGATATAAGCGGGATTTAAGAATGCTGTATGTGCAAAAGACTGTTTATTAGACAAAATAATAAGAAACAATATCCCATACCCCTTTGAATTTTGAAATATCTACTAATTTCTCTGTGCTAGTAACTAAGAAACAATTTCAGACTTTCATCATCAGTGACCGATTGTATTAGAAATACCTTTTTATTTATATAAAATAAAGTCAATTAATAAGTTGTAAAAAGTTTGAAAGTAACCTTCTCCGGATGAGTTAAGCCCATTGAAAGATGAAAAAAAAATATTTACTAATTGCAACGAAGAATAACACGACAACGATGACATATAGCTTAACTACATACTTGAGTTGCCAGTGATGCTGGAATTATGAGTGTGGAAAATTGAATGCGTGAAGCAAATGAATGTATATATTACTTGTACTATTACAAAACTTATACTGAGATACCATAAAACCCCAATACTCCAAGATATGAACGACGACGATGAAGAGATGAAGATATCTATCGATAGAATGTGGAGAAAGTCAATCCACTGGATCGATCTATGAATGAATCAACGTCTCGATGAAGATGATGAGTCAAAATATTTCAATTGAATTTTTTTTTATTATATTTATTTTTCAAGTCGGTGCGTAAAAAGTTTATCGATGCAATTTTTAATTATTGGATTCTTCTTTTGTGCACGATAATTACTATATTCAAGATGCCAAAGAGCAATGCACCTACTAAACTAATGGTAGTGTGATGATGGGTATGGAATTTTTTGTTGTTATTCTAAATCTGTAAAATATTTATTGAGGCATTTGTTTTTTTTTATTTTCTTGCATTCAAAATTGTAGAATTCCATAGTTTTTTTTTATTTCGGGATACGAGTTTTGGGATTTTGGGATTAAGTATGTATTGACTACTAGAATGTTGGCATTTGTGATTCTTGATTTTGTCATTTTGGGTATTTCCATTTATGAAATTATTATAAGGGATTTTGGGTTTTTGGGAATCTTTGTTTTGGCGTTCAGGATTTTCGCATTAAAAATTGTGGAAATTTGGGGATTAAAGCATTCAAGATTTTGGCATTTAACGTTTTAGGTATTTTGGATTTAAAAAACTGTGATTGAAGCAATTTTTACGGGATTTTCACATTCAAAATTTAAAAATTTGGGATGTTGATATTCCAATAATTTTGTTCTATATCAAACTCAGTATATTTTGACATTCAGGATTTTGATAACTAGAATTTTGGTATTTGCTCCCTATTCTAGATTTTAGGTTTTGGGATATTAAGATTCTAGATTTGGTATTTGTAATTATGTCTTTCGAGATATTGAAATTTGTTATTTAAGGATTATAAGATTCTTTGTCTTAGAATTCAAAATTTAAGCACTAAGAATTTTTATATTGGGGATTTCAACAATTATAACTGTGAATTTTAGGGTTTAGGGATTTTGAAATTCATGACTCCGTTCTTACATTTCAATGCATTGTGGAATTTCGGGATTTAAGCATTCAAGATTTTGGCATTAAAAACTTTGAGGATTTTGGAGCTGTGATTTAAGAAAGTTTAATGGGATTTTCACATTTAAAAATTTTAAAATTTGTGATATTGACATACAAATTTGTAGATTTCGATACTTATTTGGATTTGAAGTTCAGTATACATAAATATTGACATTCAAGAGTTTGTTAACTAGAATTTATATATTCTAATATTTTGGTTTATGGGATTTTGAGATTCTCGATAAGGTTTTTGGGGATTATGGCATTTGAGATATTGAAATTTGTTATTTTGGCATTATAAGATTTCTTGTCTAGATTTCAGCACAAAGAATTTTGATATTTGGAATTTTAACATTAAGAATTGTGAATTATAGAGTTTTAGGGATTTCGGCAATTTGGCCAAGTAGAAAAACAAAATAACTTTAGAAACAAAGTTTCTTAGCTTTCAAAGAGTTTTAAAAATACCAAAACGTTGACCTAATTTCTCTTAGACTCCTTATTTTTTGTCGGAAACTTAATTTCCCTGTACAAAACTTTGTCATCTTTCACAATCCATTGCACCATTATTCCCAATATTCGTCCTTTATTATCCTATTTACAAGTAATTGATGAATTATGTCCAAACTATTTCACTAATCCCATATTGAAGAGAAAGAATAAAAAAAAGAGACATTAATTTGGAGAAAAAGGCAAAAATAAAGACATATCCTTTTCCAATAGGATGTCTACTATTCAGCATAATCATTTCAGTAGCGCATTGCTTCATCCATCCATCAATAATGCTAAGTCGTGCCAAAATATTATTTAGGCTTGCAAAATTAAGGACATTCTATCTATATAAAATATTATTTTTTTCCACATAGTAGGTAGATACTTCATCAAATGGAATCCTTTTTGTGTCCTCATTCATTTGTAGATATATCAAATTCAGAGTTTATATTTGTGTCATAAGGTGGACCCAGGACAATGAATACCTTTTGCCAAAAAAAAAATTATTATTATCATCCTTAGGATGAAGAATGAAGAATGATATCCTAGCTCTACCCAAAAATATACATACAAACAAACATACATGCATAAATGTATAATTAGATACATCATCCTGTTTACCTTAACAAGGATTAGGACGATTATTATTACCAACAACATTATCAGGCACTACTGCAGCCGATAAATGGATCGTAAATTTTCAAAGCCTCTGACATTATGGCATTGGTTTTGGCATTGACATCATCATAAAAAAAAAACATATATTTTCCACGTTATCCTGATATGGGAGGAGAGAGAGAGAGTGAGTGAGTCTACCTATAGTGCCAATTCAGCATTTCAAAATGAACACCCACTTGGTTTTCGGAAAAATATTGTATAGAGCAGGGCATGGCGTTGATGGTAAAATGTCCTTGTGGTGTTGGAGCCAATTTCCACCGGAAGTTATATCAATACAAATCCATTTGCTGTTTGTATGGGCCAATTATAAAATATACATTTTATTTTTGTAGGTATATGTTGCAGTGTCCTTAATGGGATGCGGTACATGATTTGTGTTAAATTTGAATTTAGTAGATTTTGTTTCTAGTTTTTGATGCAAAAAATCTAGCAAAACTTTATTGAAATGGTTGGTTGGTTTAAATATTTTAATAAATTTTGCTTTATTTTAAGAATTGAGGAATGAAAAATGTATGAAAATCCATATATGAACCCGATACAAATTGAATTTATTAATTAAAACCTCTCCCGGCACAAAACTTTTTAATTGATCTGAAATTTGTCTTCAAATATTGGTTTAATTTACACCTGAATAGATTTTTAGCGCATTTTAACTCTCTCTCTCCCAAAAAAAAAAAGTATCTATGCCATGTATAACCCAGGCATTAAGCCTAATGGCGATAAACCCTCATCAAATATTCTAAATCAGAGAATTAATTAAAACGGATTTATATTACCTATTTTGTTGTGTTCTAATTAATTAAGTTTATTAAAATTACATGCTCATAAATTTGTATCGAAAAAGAGGTTTAAAATGTTAAATTTATGAAATGTAAAAATCATAAACTCCATGGATATATAATTTTGTCTATCAGAAACTTGTGTGAGATGTGTTGGTTGGAGATGGAAGATCATAATGATTTGATGAACAAATTGGGGGTTGAATTATTATTTTTAGTTTGAACCCTCAACAAGAGAGAAAGATGATAGATACAAATGTCAAAAATGTATCTGTAACTGTGTTAAATATTTAATAATAAAATGGCACATTAAAATTTAATTTTTTTTTTTTTTTTGAAAAAGTTTCTCAAAACTTTTGCAAGATAAACTTTGGAAGAGATAAAAGTTTTTTTTTTTAATGTCATTTCGTGTTAAATAATAATATTGTCTAGATTCTGGAACATATGAAACATGGTGAAACTACATAACTTAGCTGGAGGAATTTTATAAGAGTTTTAATGATTAATTTTTAATAAACTGTAAAAGACATTTTGGTGGAACTGAGAGGAATAAATAATTTCATGTCGAGTTTTTTTTTTTTTTTGTTGGTTGAAAAGTTTCTTTTATGTTTTGATTTTTTTATTTTTCATTCATTTCGTTGAAGTTGCTTGATACAAGATATTTTTTTTTTTAAGTGATTTCTGCTTTGACTTTTTCATATAAAATTTTCAAAATAATTGCAAAATGTGGATTTGTAACCAAAATATTAGATTGGCAATTATGTTTATAATTTATATATTAATGTGACTTACACTAAATGTTAAAGAAAGTCAGTTGCGAGAGTGTTTACATTAATAAAAAAATGATAAAATAAAACACATTTGGTAAAAAAAATAGTTCGTGACTTGGACTACAGGATAAAACGTGACTTTCACTACCGTTTGGTTTTGTTTTCAAAGAAAAACTAAAAACTAATATAACAGATAGACAAAATAAAAATTTTCAGCAGTTTATAGAACATTATATAGATTCATTGGCCTTCAACTGACAAAAAGTAGACAGTATACTTTTAATAAATAGCTTGATGTCGTTAGTACAAGTAAAATGTATTTATGAAGAAATTTAGTTTTTACTATATAATTTGATGTCATAAAAAAAAAGTTGAAAGGAAAAAAAATAAAATAAGTTTATAGACGCTAAATGGGATGAAAAATATCAGCATATTTATATATAATGTAGAACAAACTTGTTTGCTGAAATCACCATAGTGGGAATCTTTGACCACATTTAAGAACTATTTGGTATTTTTGGGTCAGTTAGAGACATCTCAAAACTTTATGGGAAGCCTCAAAGAATGTTTGACTAAAAAGGCTTCCTCTCCATTATTTTATTACGTCTGGAGGTATGGATTCAATTCACTATACGTCGCTACTGATTTCTCTTTTTGGATTGTTTTTTTCAATAAAATCGTGAAATAATTCAATAAATTTTAAATTAAAATTTTTTTTGTATGATACATTCCTTGACTAACTACGTTTTTCATACTCTACTGCGTGACTTACACTAACAATGTCTGAAAGTTTTAAAAAAGGGAAAACATTTTTGATGTAATTAATTCCATCAAATATCAAAATGATTTTTTTTTTCCAAGCTGAAGAAGAACTTTAATAAGTAAGAGAGAAAATTTGGTTTGTTCTGTGACCTTTACTACAACTGGCTGTTTTCCTAAAATTCACTTTCAAATTTGTCAATGACTCAAATCGCGAAATAATGCAAAGTAACTATTTTCAATAATAGGTAACAAAAAGGAAAAGGTTTCTTACATTAATTTGTTAATTTGTTTTTAGTTTCACAACTTAATTGCTCGTTTTATGTAGACGCCATTTTGGAGCCACTATTTTGTATATTAGAAAATTGGAAATCTTTTTGTATTCTCCATAATGAAGTACCAAATTTCTATAAAAAAAATTCTTTATTCTTCACAGTAGTATGTGGAACGAGGAACAAAGGAATAAAATAAATAAAAAAAAAATGCAGAATTTTAAAACTTTATATTCAAAAAATCTGATTATCCCGAAAAAAAATAAATTCCAAAAAAAAATGAAATAAATCAGAAATTTTAATAGTCAAATCGGTTGTTAGATAAAAGCTATGCGAGGGAATATTTGAAAGTTGCAGCAACATATGTAGAAGTTTAATGAAAAAAAAGTTACGTATACGCCACAGTGACCGTTTAAGTTTAATTTAAACAAAATTACAAGTAGGTACCTTTGACCACATTAAAGAACCTTTTGACGTTTTTGGGTCTATTAGTGACATCTCAAACATTTAAGTGACACATCTGCAGCACTGCAAATGGTCATCAATCACTGTTTGGTGGATTCGTTACATAAACTCAAATAAAAACAAAAAAAAAAGTGGAACAAAGTTTAGAAGCTATAGCTACAAAAAAATATATCCATCCATAAATCAAGTACCTATTTTCAACAGCAAAAAAAAGGATTTTCCTTTAATTTATTTAAAGAAAAAATCTTTGGAACATTTTTAAAACCATGGTTCGAAAAAAAAAACAAATAATCACAATCAAAAACACATAGCATCTGCAAGGATATTCAAATAATAGTTAAAGGACATTTTTCTTCACTTCTACTAGTTTTATTTTTTTATTTTTTTTTTGTTTTATTTTGTACTATTTTTTGTGTACACTTTCTATTTTGTCTACCCCAGTTCCTAATAGCTTAACAGGAGATAGAAGGAAGAGAGAGAGAAAAAAAAGCTTTTACACTAATTACAAGAGAGGACTATTGTTGTTTTTCTTCGAATGCAAAACTGATTGCATTTTCCGCTAATGAAAAACGAGATTTATGGTTTTGTTGTTGTTGTTTTTATTTCTAGGAAAAAGGATTTTTTTTTGTTGTAAAAATACGAAAATTAAAGACCCAAAACAAAAACAACTTAATCCAGGACATGCCTTTTTGATTAAAATATAATATATAAGTAGAATGTACACATACACTTAAAATCCAAACCAACAAACACACATAAACGTTTTGATGCTTTTATATTAATAAATTAAAATACAAAAAAAAGAGAAAGAGAAAGAGAGAGAGAGAGAGAGAGAGAAAACATTTAATTAAAATTAAACATTGCGTGTTTATGTTGATGGGTAATTAACCATGTGTAAAATGAAAAGCACTCACCATCATCATCATCATCATCATAATAATAACATTATAAGAGAAAGAGAGATTCTTTTGAGTCATACATGTGTAGAATGTATAGAGACAAAGACCACACACACACACACACACACCCATAAACACACCCAGAGCATTTGTCTAAATTGAATTAACTGCCACTTAAAAAGATGTTTGTTCTCTGTTCGTTCGGAAAGTGAGGGTACAAATATGATTAATGGCAATTTTTTTTCCTATTTTTTTCTTATTCTTATTCTTCATCATCATACCTTTAATGAATGAAACTACCTCATGTAAGAAAAAGGAGGTGAAAAACAAGTAAACGAAAAAAAAAAGAAAATGACACTTATTAGGCAGCAATGTTTATTAAGACAGGAGTCTTCTTCTACCTTAAAGTATAGGATACCTACTAATGAGCTTTATCAACTCGTTTAAAAAAACCTTTTACACATTTTTCATTAATGATGTTTCAAGGAATTTTATACAAGAAAAAAAAAACCAAAGACACTTTATTAGGTATACATTTTCCCAACAGAAAGAGTACAGTTTTATTTTTAATTGAAAAAAATTAGCGGAAAAATGAATCCGCTTTAAGAAATTATAAAAAAAAGAAAAGTTAAAAAGTCCAATATATGTGCAAAGGATGGAGAATTTTTGATTTTGTTTGTGTTCATATATATATTTTCTGAAAGATGGTTTATCTATCCCAGCGTAGCGTTAGAAACTTTGAACATGAATCAAATTAAAGGAAATTTAATTTCCTGCAAAAATGTACTTAATAACTTTTTATGAAATTTTTATGGTTTATGAGATATATGCTTTCAAAGTTGTTAGAAGAAGCACGAAACAAGTGTTTGTTGATTTTTCTTTTCACCACAAACACAAAAAAGGCAATAATGATACTATGTGCAAGTAAAACGTGCATTGAATAGGTCAACCCAAGTTCTTCGTAAGTTTCAATGGTACATACAGCACCTTTCTAGGAGACGTGATAGGCAACAAGGACTGAAGATAGAAAAACACGCTAGTTTGGATGTAATTATGCTGAGAGATTAAGGCTTTAGCAAAAAGTTTTGAGCTTCTACGAGGTCAAGGTCTTACAAAAAATTAAATTCACTTTTCGGCACGACTAGCCCAGGAAGAATCAAGGCCTAGTAACTGACTCTCTCAACCCTTTCTTAGAATGAATGTGATCTCCAATTTTCTGCTTTTGCATTTTTCGTGACAAGCATTAGGTACTTGTGGGGGTTTTGACAATTCCCCGCAAGAGGCAGTTCTCCTCGAAATAGGTTCGGTATCGAACACAGACCTACGGTGTGGTATTCTATCGCACTAACCAGTAACCAAAACTTTTTTAAATGTCCTACCGAAGCTTGGAAAGAATTCTATAATTGAGCTTATAAAAGTTGGAGGAAGCATCGAAAGATTTTCTCAGAAGTTTCAGAACAGCTCTATAGAAACTTTCGATAGTACCAAAATGCTCGACGACCATGATTTTCGAATACTGAACACGCTTGTTAAATCTGGGCCTTCAAATGATACTTTTTTGTAGCCTAAGCGAGTGTAATTTGTAACGGGAAGTAATAACAGATTGAGGGATGCGGCATTCTTTACTGAAGCAGCACTAGGTGGTCCATCAAAGAAAACTTAGTACAGCTAACAGCAACTTCAGCAAACAGAGAAAATTTAAGTGTGAGTGTGGCCATAATTCTCCAAAACTTATAGTTGCATCAAGTACCGAAACTGTTTAGTTCAAGAATTTACTGCAAGGTCTTCAAGAATATCGACAGAAATATTGGAAAAAAATCACCAGTCCCGTAAAATATTATAGAAGACATGTTGGAAGATGTCTCGAGTTGGACCTGGAATTGTTTTTGGAAGAAATCGAAGAAATTTCCACAAGCAATCAATTCTACAATCATATTCAATAACAGAACCGTAAATTGTTGCTATAGTTCCCTCAAAAACGAAAACAACAAAGACCCTACGCCTTCCCATAAAAAACAGTAAGACATTTAAAGCCCTATATTCTAATTCATTCTTAACAATGTTAACAACATATTGGCAGATGTACCTAACACTCAGGGGTCTCAAGAGAAGGGCTGGAAGAAAGAAAAACCTCGAAATTTACAGCAGCACTCAGCAGTCATAGTGGTGGAACCGTTGAATGCTTTCCGGAAAATTGGAACTTCATTGCTTCTTTTTAAAGTTTTAGGTCGTATGACCTATGGTCCTTGCAACTAGCAGTTGACAAGGATAGTTGAGCCAGTAAGAAAGGGAAATGTTTGGTCAACTCTAATGTCGCTATTTTGCTTTTGCTAGAACGGAGGTACGATAAAACACTGGTCACCTTTGTAGCTGCTGCTTCTACCAAGCCCGCATGCTATTTGACGGGCTGATTATACCGGAGACCGGAGAATCTCTTGGATTGAACGTTTTCGCCTCACTAGCTAGTCAACAATCTGCTTATGGGGCGAATTAAGATTCCACAAAATGAGTGACCTAAGATTAGTTTGTAGGTAGTCTCAAAGAAGATGTTGGTTTATACTCCAACCCTTTCACAGTCATCAAAACGTCACGACAGTATATCAAAATGGAAACACACCCCAGAGCGAATTGGGTGACCTAGCCATGTTGGTCACCATACCAGCCATCATTACCTACACATTAACGGCCTCCTTAGTAGCCAAAAGCTATGATTATTCCCAATTGATTTGCTCATTTTCCCCACATTACTAAAACATATTAACTCCTAATGGGAAAACTCTCCCGTGTAAACAAACATTTTGTACTAAAACTTCTTGTAAAAATCAAGTTTTCTATCAAATTATATCGTTTTCGTTGGGCCATAATCTAATTTGCACAAAGATTATGACAATCTTTTTCGTTTCCTCTTCCGGGATGGATGAGAAAGCACAGGAAAAAAAAAGAAGAAAAACCACAAGAACTTAAGCATTGTGACAGTGACAGCATTGTTTGGTATACAAAATCTCTCATTCAGAACTTATTCTATGAAAATTGAATTCGCTGGGGTTTTTCTTTCAGTTGTTTTTTTTGTGGTGTGACTGGGGTTTTTTTTTTTTGTAAAAGAGAGTGACACAGATATTTTAGTCAAACAAAAGAAAAATAAGAAACCTGCTTCACAAAATTGCCCAAATTGGCAATTTTCTCTTGTTTGCCAAAGACACACAGTTTTCGAAGCTTAAGCAAAAAAAAAAAAAAAAACGAGAAAGAAAGAGAAGATAACTGCCTGACCGACACACGAGGAGTAAGAAGACAACGAAGAGCATAGTCAGGTTTGACTTGGATGGTGCTGCTGCAGCAGCAACTGAAAGTCCTTGGGTAACATTATTATAATATATAAACCAAAAGACACATTATTCATCCCAGTGGATTCCTCTCTATAAGAGGACAATGGCTGCATAATAACATTCTATCGTATATGAATAAGGACACATATACACCATTTTGGTTCGGCTCATAGTTCATGGCCCATAAGCAGTGGCAGTAGCAGTGGCAGTAGCAGTAGCAGAGCACCAGTGTAGTAGGTAGTAGCAGTAGCAGCATGCAGCACCGCATTGCATTTCAGTTAATTCTGCATAATTTACCAGGAACTTTGTTCTTTATTCCATCCTATGCAAGTAGTTTTCTCCCTTCCTCTCGCCCGGCACTCTCTCTCTCTCCCTCTGTTTTCATTGAAACTTGCTACATTTTATGTCAGTCAGTTTTTTTGGGGGTAGTGTAATGTCAGTGTGCTCTATATATGATGATGGTGGAGCGGATTTAGGCCACACAAAAACTTCTAGACATAAAACATAATTAACAAATCGTATGGATGAACCCACAAACAAAAACTAGCCGACTAAAGTCGTTTGGTTGTTAGTTCATCCACTTTTCTTCAATGTATAGCTTAAAGGGTGTTTCGTATAACGATGACAGATTATTTGAGTAAACAAACAAGCAATTAATTATGTAGAAGGTTGCTGAAGAAGAAGTACCTAATCTTTTGTTGAAATGTGACTACACTAATCTTCCATATTTCACCACCAATGTGACCCAATAGGTTGTAGATCTATAAAGGTATCAAAAGTCCGAGGGAAATCAATTTAAGACCTTAAAAGACAGACAAATCAACTGAAAATGCGCTGAACGAACCAACAAAAACGTTACCAAAAGCTTTAGATTTCAAGGAAACGGTACAATGCACATTTTTGTATGTAGAGGGCGCTCGCGACAACATCTTTCACAAATAAATTTACTAACTATTAAGCTTTTAAAACAGACAAATCAACAGAAAATGCGTTGAACGAATCCACAAAAACGTTACCAAAAGCTTTAGATTTCAAGAAAATGGTACAATGTGCATTTTTGTATGTAGAGGGCGCTTGCGACGATATCTTTCATAAATAAAATTACAAACTTACTTAACAGGGGGCTTACAATCCAGGTTGGATCATGGCCCCAACCAACAAACCGCTTCAACCAGCTGCCTTCAACACAATCGGTTGATGTCGGTCTACAACTTATGTCAGTGCTTGTAGCTTCACTCTCACCGTTACTGTACAGACCATACATAGTCTCCAGCCGAATCTTCTTTTCAACTAACTTTTAAGGCAGTTTGGACCAAAAAGCAAAATTGTTCGTTCAAGGCAATACAAAGCGCTCTCATGCCTTTTCCCTAGAAGCAGCGATTGGGAAGAGTAAGTCTTAGGTTCTGACTTTTTTTCAGCAGTAAGGCCTACGGCTCCAGCAGCTTTATCGTACCAAACTGGATCGAGGGAACTCCAAATCCTCACCTACTTGTGAATGTTGATCTGCGGAAATTGAGTACTACATATAACAATTTTTCGCCAAGCAGGAAAGTCGATTAGTTCTAATCCAGGAGTTTAGGGCCTCTACCGAAAGGGTCAGGTCCCGTAGCCCACGGTTAATTTCATCTGCGAAATACTTCCGCTCTTGCCTGGATCAAAAAAGAAGAACTGACTGAGTGGAATCACTCATCCCCGACAATTGTGTGCTGGTAAAATAATTCAGGAAATAACTCTTTCAGCATTTTTTGACATTTGGCCTCCCCCGGTCATAGTGAATAACTCCAATTTCACTCCAAAAACAAGACACCCTTTATGGACTATGGTAGCTATATCGACTGTGGTTGTGGAAGCTATAGAAACTACCCAAAAAAGGAGGAAAGGCGTGTAGGAGTCAAGTTAAAAGAACCTCTGCGTGGTGGTTAAGTTGGTCTATGCGATTTGAATTACGGAACTTTCGTGGCGGTTTTCTAGGTCGAACAAACCCTTTTTTTTTGCTTTTTTTGTGCTGAGTAAATAAATGTTTCAATATCGGTGCTTGGCGCTCGGTGTGGCCTGTGCTGCTCCTGACTCCTGATGTGGTTAAGGGAAAAATGCAAAGTCATTATTGGTGGACATGAATAGACAATGGATGATGGTGAATGGTGCGGTATCGTCATATAACTTTTCTGTGAAGGTGTTTGTTCGTAAGCCAAGAAGAAACAAAAAAAAATAAAAATAAACATTAATGGCATCTGTTTTGGGTTTCAGAAAAACCAGGCCTAAAGGGATGATGGGTGTTTTTCTTGTCGAATTGATGAGTGTAAACATTAAACAGGGTGCTGTATGGCGGCGGTAGCGTTTGTGTAATTGAATATCCTCAAGTATCCGGGAGATCCGTGTTAAATTTCAAGATTATAATAACGAGGACATTGAGAGAGAACATTTAACCTAGATTTTTGTCCATTTTAGGGAATAACAATGTAATCAAAGAATTTCACTTTGGCAAAATCGCAACGAAATGTTGGAATTTTTGGGGTGTTTTTTTCTTCTTCTTCTTCTGGTACTTTACTATGAAAAGTTGGGTTAGATGTTTTACGAAAAGAGAAAGTAAGGTGTTTTGTAAAGGGTAGGTTTTGAAAGTTTTAGGCTTAAAAAATATAACCATCAAGATGAACGACTTCCTTATAAACTGCTTTGGTCTTAAAAGTTTTAAAAGAAATGTAGATGTTTCGGTGTTGGGAATTATCACATTTAAATATTCACTTAGACAGAAAATGATTCTTTTAAAGTTTTTATTGATATTTTACTTACTTCCTGTTTCTTTTTTTCCACCATGGAAATGTCGTTAATTTTGTTTTAAGAAGTTATACATTTTTACTGTAAAAAAACACTTTTTAGTATGCATTATCAGTGAGGTAATCAGTAGCTATTAGGAGGGGCCTGTACTGTACTACAAAACAATAAACGAACTTGTTCACTCAGCAATTTCAATTGTTGTTTTGTAGTACAGGCTCTCTAAATCAGAGATCTGTTAAAACTATCAGGACAAAGCTCAGCTATTTTTAATTCCAACAGAAAACAAAAATGGAGGCAGAACAATAGGTATTGATCGATGGAATTGTAAATATAATTAATAGAAATAAAATCTAATCTAATCTAAAATCTATAAATCAAATATTTGCAGGCCTTGCTAGTGACGAAACTGAAAACGGATACAAAGAGGAATGGTGAAGAACTTCTGGAAAGTGGTTCTCGGGAACTTCCTGGTAAAATTGGAACGAAAAACCATTTTCGGAACAAAAGTTCTCTACGGAAAAAGCATTACCCAGGGTCAACATTGGCGCCGTCTCGATCTCCATTTTTTCAATTTTAACGAAAATATAAAATAAGGAACAACCTAGAAGAAATTCTACATTGAACGCATGGAAGCAGAAGATCTTCAATTTGCATTTAACAGTATTGCAGTATTAGGCCATTTTGAAGGAGGTTGTCTAAAATAATTGAAGCTGCCATCTACACTAATAAGCCATAAATATAAGCCGACTGAAAGAAAACTCCTAGGAAAAAAGAAATACCATAGCTAGTGTCCGGGCTCAAGAAGATCAGAAGGCTATCCTATGTAAATATCTATGTCTTGGAAGATAAAGTCGGGATCCTAGGAAAAACTATTTCACATATTTCGAATGATATTAGACAACAAACGGGGCAGTGGTCAACTCAGAATCATTTCGTTCGAAGTCGTATCCATTCCAAACTTATACAAGTTTTTGGTACTCAAACAACTTTTAGTTTTGATCGTGGTTTCGCAGTTTCTACTAAGAGTAGACAATTTTGTCTGAAATTTATAAATTTTAGCCAAGATTTACCATTTGATTTTTCTAAGTTTTGTTGGAAAGTCACCAGTTGTTGTTGTTGCAATTTTCGAGTTTTGATTTAAAAATAGCAGATTCAGCTGAGATTTAATACTTTAAACTCAATTTTGTCAAGTTTTTGCTGAGATTTACAAGTTTCAGCTGAAAATTTCCAATTTTGGCAGTGAATTGTCATTTTTGGTTGGAATTTTTTTCAATTTTTGCTCAAAATTTACTACTTTCAACTGAGATTTATCACTTTCGGGTGAAATGTGTCCCAGTTTTGACCGCAACTCATTGTTTCAAACGAGATTTAGCACTTTTAACCAAAATTTTTCATTTTTGAAATAAAGTTACCAGTTTCAGTTCACAGTTTCAATTATAGTTTATCAGTTTCAGCTGAAATTCAGCATATTCACCGACTTTTTCTAAAATTGCTGTAAAGTTACCAGTATTGGCTGAGATTTTCTAGTCTCAAGTGAGATTTATTACTTTCGGTTGAAATTTCTCAGTTTCGGATGACAACTAACAATTTCGACTAAGATTTACTACTTTTTTTTATTGAAATTAACAGAAATCAGCTAAGATTTAGCACTTTCTACTGAAATTTAACATTTTCAGCTGAAAGTTGCTATTTTCGGTTAAGATTTTCAAGTACTTTACCAGTTTTATTAAAAATGTATCAGTTGCAATCGAGATTCAACAGTTTCTGAAAAAATGTATCAATTTTAGTTAAAATTGTTCATTTTGGGCGGAAAGTTACAAGTGATCCAATAGTTTCTGCTGAATTTTAGTACTTTCTATCAATATTTTTCAGTTTTAGTATAGAATTACCAGTTTTATGTCACGAGCTACAAATTTCTGCTGTTGAATTTACCAAATTCGACTGATTCCATTATTTCAAACAGAATCGCTGAAAAGTAGCCTAAGCCCGAAAGACCTCCCGACAAAACTATTCCCAAATTTTAAGACTAATACAGAACAAACCTTATAGCCTTAGAAACAAATTATATCTATTAACCACCTTAAAGCTTTCTTTTAATCTCGTTCTTCAAGATAAATCAATTGCTCCCACAAAGAAAATTTGTAAAAGTATTATTGAGATATTTTAAATTCAAAAATATTTCAATCCTTTTGCATCAAAAAAAAAAAAAAAAAACACTATCCTCAAGGGGAACTTGCCATTATTCATTCAAAAAACCATT
The DNA here is from genome assembly GCA_948107695.1 of Meliscaeva auricollis. Taxonomy (NCBI): domain Eukaryota; kingdom Metazoa; phylum Arthropoda; class Insecta; order Diptera; family Syrphidae; genus Meliscaeva; species Meliscaeva auricollis. The sequence goes on along the minus strand of OX403619.1, from coordinate 48,178,844 downwards.
ATTTGCTCTAATGTCTATGTGTAAATGCTTTACCTACACATTGGTCGGCTATGCAGTTTTCTTAATACTATTTATTTTCAAAGAACTTCCTTGTATAGTGTAGAAAATGCACTCTCTATTTGGTGATGCTATTGAGTATTAATACATACACCTGGGCTCTATTCATTTGCATCTCTCTTATCGTAACAAAGAGCAAAATCGATTCATAAACCTTCGGGATATTTCTATTCAAATAATAAATGCATTCAGCAAATTTGTACGATTTCAATGTTGCCACTTTATTGAATTATTGATACAAAAAAAAAAATCAAATCAAATAAAGAGTACATTAAGGTGTGTGTTAATTTTATAGAATCACTTAACGAACATGGAAAGACAAAAATCGAAGAAGAGAAATGCAATTTGTTTAAATACTCATTACTTTATAAGATACATAGTAAGTTTATAAAAGTGGGAACACTGTTAAAGCACATTATCAACATTTTTGAAAGCTGTTAAAAATAAAACCGAAAATTTAAAGATATTTCTGTCAAAATGTATGACAATAGATAGTTTTTTACTATATAGTACGTAATAAAGTTGATAAATTGGCAACACTGGCATCAATATTATTCATTCTAATGCTACTTTTGATTTGAAAGCAAACAGGAAACCATTCTTTACACATTAACCGTGGGACTAAAACTACCTCTGGGATCTTACCACCAACAAAACTCACTTACTGTGCATTGAATTTAGGTCTGCATTTGTGTACTGGGTTTTATTGGAAACCAAATATTATTTTTACTGAAAGTTCTTCATGTTGGTTTTTCAACCTTTTTACGGGGATTTATTACTTAGAAATAAGTAGATTTTAATAAATACAAAATTAGACACACAAATTGCACTTTATTATGCCAGGCAACAAAAAAAAAAAAAACAATTAGCAAGCTCAGCTAGTCAGTGTCTTATGCTTCACTTATTAATTTAAATCGATTTAAGAAAGGGGCAAACCTATCAGATTCCAATAATTCGTATAAGATTCAAATCGAATAAAAGGTCCTCCTGCAGGCATGTTTACTCCAGCCAAGAAGCTCAATCTTATCCAGCGGTTTTATTTCTTAGAGTTTCCTTTAAAGTTTCCACTTCGAGGTTATAAAAGAGTGAAAGAAGAATGAGATTCGATTCTTTTGATTCAATTCTTTTGAGTGTTAAGAATGGGAATCTAATTTTTAGTGTCATCTACAGAAACAAATTATTATTTGTGCTCATATTTTTGGGCCTATTTAAATTGTTGTTATTAAACTTTGATTTGTATTAATAGAAATTTAATTGTTTGGGTATAGATTATGGATTTTTTTGTTATTATGGGGGGAAGATTAGTAACTTACATCAGACATAAATGTAACATTCATAAAAGAATTTATGTTCATTTTTATGGAAGCATTTCTTTTCTGCAGACAACATGAATTGGTGCTATTAAACTGATTGTGCAACATGAATATGAATAACATTTTAGTTTTATAACAAGCTCAATGTTTTGTGTGTATTTTTATGAGGGTTTTGTTGTTTTTTTTTTTTTTTTGGTTTAATCAATTTTGAGGTTTATTTTTTATGGTTTTTATTGTTGTGATGCCTCATATGGGATAAAATTGAAATTGCATTTTCCGAGGTCATAAACAAAAATGATTGTATCGTTAAATTTTGAGTAGATTTTGTCGATGGAAATACCTGCAGTAAAGTTTTTTTTTTAAATAAATTGGAATTCAAATTACAAAAAAAAAACTAAATTTAAGGCTTTTAATGGCTACTTTTGATATTTGCAATTACTTTGAATGACCAAAAAGCATTGATAAAGTAAATTGGTAGACGAAAGTATAACATCAGTTTGATTGAATAAATAAAAAAATTACAAAACTGTCAATTGGAGTTGCAAAACATGCAGTAATTTTGGTAATTCAATAGCTTGAAGTAGGTGCCTACAGCAGATAATTGACTCATTGGCAAGGGGTTGCTGGTTCAAATCTCGGCAGTGTAATAATGCTTTTATGAATAAGGCTGGCAGTGTATTTGATAAGAATAGCGATTGTCACAATTTTCTTTTTTAGAATCAGTCTATTTTATCATGAACGTTATGAAACGTGAAGAAAACACCTTTTTGAGACATTTTTATGTGCGTGTGCCATCGTTTTCTCTGGAAATGTGTAAACACCGATAATTTTGGTATAATTAAGATAATTGGAAACGCCAAAAGTTGAGAATTAACTTAACTTAATTTAAGTTTAAAATTCAGCCATTTTGAATAAAAACTTCTTGTACTTTTGATACAAAAACCTTCCAAGATATTACATTTATGTGTGGGGAGTCCAACAAATTAAGCTAGTATCATACGACTTGTGTATGCACAACATTTTTTGTAAAAATTTGTGTGTTTTTGATAATAAAAACACATCAACTGTCTGAACTACAAATTCGCTGAAGAGGGTGTGTGTAAACAACATACTTAAAACTGAATTATCTAATACTAGCACTACCAAAGGTACAATTCTGGAATTTTGTTTTGAATTACAAATTTGCTGTAAATTTTGCTATAATCGATTGCCTTTCAGAAGAAATTACTCAACTGAAGATCAAATATTTTGTCTTCCTTTAAATACGCAATTAAACAAAACATTTTCGTCTTAAAAACTATTTTATTCTTTTACCTAAACTAAAATTGTCTACCAAACGTTCAACAAATATTTAAAAATATTGAATTTCAAGACATCTTTGGAGGATTTTATTTGAAACTAAAAAAATATTCTATTGTATTTTTAACAAAGAAATCAATCCAAAACTTAACTACCAAGCTATTAAACCTTCTCGACTTTCAAATGAATTCCATGATTAGTCATCAATAGAATATGCGCTGTATTGAACTTTAACTTCTTTGGTGTTTCCTCGCACCAACTAAACTTAAAGTTCTTGATCAAAAGTGCCAATCCAATTTTCGCTTGCATTATTCCAAATCTCATTCCAATACATTGGCGTGGTCCTTCACCAAATGGCAAGTATGCAACCGTATCACGTTTGGCCTTCTCCTCAGGACTAAAACGTTCCGGATCGAATTTGTTGGGATTGGGATAAATTTCTGGATCACGATGAATTGCCTCAACCGGAATGAACACTATAGAATCTTTCTCAATTTTATATTTTGGATCATTGTTCACATAGTAATCAGAAGCTGCAACACGTTGTAAAGATGGAACTATTGGATACAATCGTTGAGATTCTAAAATGAAGAATTTACTCATCAAACTCAATCAAAAATAAAACAAGCACTCACCTTCGAAAACTTGATCCAAATAATACATTTCCTTGAGACTATTATAAGTCAATTCGCCATTATGCTTTTCCAGAACATCATCAATGGACTGCCTCAATTTTTCTTGAATGTCAATATTTCGAGCAAGTTCGTAAACAACATACGACATAGCCGATGAAGACGTCTCAAACCCTGCTATCCAAAACAGAAATGCCTGAGAAGCAAGTTCCTCCATTGTAAGACCTGAGGTATCCACATTCTGTCCATCTTCACTTTGAATTGGCTTATTGTTCTTTAAATCAATCAGCAGACTCATAAAATCATTCTTCCGAATATTGTTCTTCTCTCGATACTCCACAGTGTTGCGGGCTGCTTCCATGAAAAACTTCTCAACATCCGGTTTGGTTATGCGAATTCTCAGTTTTTTGGCTAATTTCGGACAACTCCGGGTAAAGCCCATAATCAAATCATGATGATTTTGCTCTTCAAACACCGACCGGCCATACTTTCGGAACTCAGCATTGGGATCAGTCAAACTGTTACACTCAAGGCCAAATGCACACGATCCAATAACATCAGTGGTAAATCTTGCATTGAGGTCCTTAATTTCGATAAGTTCAGTGCCCTTCTCACCGATAATCTCACTCAAAGTCTTGACAAAACGATGGCCTACATCAATCACTGCTGGGAACATAAATTTCATCTTGTTCGATGTAAAAGTCGGTGTCCATTTGTACCGCAATCGACGCCAAGTCGATCCATCCACACTTATAAGATGAGCACTCAAAGGATCATCAATTTCGTTCGAGTAAAAACCACGATCAGTGAAATTATTAAAATCTTTAATCAAAACCTTCTTTACCAAATCTAAGTCCAATGCCAACACAGCTGGTGTCATGAAAAAATAAATTCCACAAAACGGTCCAGTTCCCTTGTACTTCTTGTAGAGTTCGTTCATTGGATCACATTGATGGGTGTTGGGTCTCATGTTGCCAAGAAACATTCGTGGTTCATCGTGAGGTATTTGGCGTTGTTTCCAATAGAGCATTCGGTACCGAATAAAGATTACCACCAACGCCACCAAAGTAGCAATACCGCAAAGAATTGTTAGTAGAAGTTCCATTGTTGAAACACTAAGTGCAAATGGGAAGCAGTTTTATAAAGGACGGAATGTAATTGGAGGATGAAAACAACAAGTTTGACAGTGTTATCAACGCAGAAACTGTAAAGCTTGATTTATTACCGAAATTATTGGAATTCCATGTTTTGACTTTTAGGGACAATCCATCTAGTTACAAGTTGTTATGATATTAACATTGGATTAAGTACAGCCATGCGTGGTCATTGCTATCTTGAGTAACCTGATAACGCTTGTTTTGTTGATAACTGATAACGCTTTGTCTTTTAAGACTTTTGATAAATCGAATTAACAGTTATTCCTCATTTGCATTTAGTATTTTCATTATGGAAGTTCTATTTACAGTTCTTTGCGGTTTTGCTACTTTGGCGTAGCTAGTTTTCTTCTTCATTCAGTATCGGATGCGATATTGGAAACATCGCCAAATACCTCACAATGAACCATGAATGTTTCTTGGCAACGTCAAACCAAACATCCATATGTTGGAATCAACGAGCTGTATAAGAAGTACAAGGGAACTGGACCGTTTCGTGGATATTATTTCTTCATGACACCAGCTGTCTTGGGCTGTCTGAAGAAAGTGTTAATTAAAGATTTCAATAATTTCAGCGAGCGTGGATTCTTTTTCAAGGAAATCGATGGCCCTTTGAGTGCTTATGTATTCAGTTTGGATGGTGAAGGCTGGAGAAAATTACGGAAAAAGTTATCACCGACTTTTACATCGAACCAAATGAAATGTATGTTCCCGACAGTACTTGAAGTTGGTCAGCGTTTTGTCAAGACCTTAAGTGAGATTATCGGTAAGAAGGGCAGTGATATTATCGAAATAAGAATGATTTTATGAGTTTACTGATTGAATTGAAGAATAACAAGCCAATTCAAAGTGAAGATGGTCAGAATGTGGATACAACCGGTCTTACGATGGAGGAAGTTGCATCTCAAGCGTTCCTGTTTTGGGTGGCAGGTTTTGAGACATCTTCAACAACCATGTTGTAAGCGATCTATGAACTTGCTCGACATATTGATATTCAAGATAAGTTAAGGCAATATATAAATGATGTTCTGGAGAAGCATAATGGTGAATTGACTTATGAAAGTCTCAAGGAAATGCATTATTTGGAACAAGTTTTTGATGGTAAGTAAGAATTTCAGAGATCAGCAAACATCTTCCGATTAAATTTTTCTTTCTAGAAACTGATTGTTTCCATCAGTATAACGTATTGCAGCTGCTGATTATTATTCAAGTAATAATCCAAAATATAAGACCGAAAAGGGATCTTTGGTTTTATTCCGGTTGCAGCGATACATTACGATCCCGATATCTATCCCAATCTAACCAGGTTCAATCCGGAACGTTTTAGTCCGGACACACGGCAAGACACAAGCCAATATTGGTTTGGCATATTTGATTAAGAATTTCAAATTTAGTTGGTGTGATAAGACACCAAAGAAGTTGGAGTATGATCCAGAGCAGATTTTGCTGGCGACTCGTCACGGAATTCATTTGAAAGTCGAGAAGATTTAGCGTCGTTAGGGCTTTAAGGTTTGCAGTTCAAAAGTTTCACCAATAAATGTTTAAAAAAAAGGAGAAAAATATCTCGAAAAGGTTTTTTTTTTAGAAAACTGAACGAAAATTTTTTTGAAGAAATGGTTAAACCGATTTCTATTTTACAGAGCCATGTTACTTAAGAACACGCCTATAGGATTATCAGAACCTTTTTATGACGCATTTGCGTCGCATACAGTCAAAGTGGATAACAAAAAAAGTTTGTATACAAATATAATGAGCAATCAAGTTTTGTAGAAACTTTTGATTTTCACCTTTTGTTTCAGAACGATAGCGCTTCATTTTTAGAGAATTTAGAAAATTTGTAAACAGGAGGAAAATTGTAGAAAAAGGAAAGAGGGTATAATGTGGCAGGTAAGGCAGGAGCTAAGGGTACACGAAAAGGATTCTGGTTGAGAAAGATCAGGAATGAAAGGTGTACGATAAGGAGACGTTGGTATGCTTTCAGTGCTGTTGCATGACACATCGAACACCCAGGACGAGTTTGATTGTTTATTAAAGTGTATTAAACCGACTAGCATTTTTATAAGCAAGTACAAGTTTGTTGTTTATTAGGTTTCTTTCGCTTAATGCTTCATTTTTTTCTTTAACCTAGAGTCCTTTTTGTACTCGTTTTATTTAAATTTACTTTTGGAGAGACACAAAGTTCTATCGTAGCACCTATCTTATTTTCCCAGTAAATAAACAAAACGCTTTTAGTTATTACTGACTACTCTAGGTTTTCAGCTTTTATGAAATGGCGTTTTTCAACTATAAATCTTAACTGATCTTTTTGACTTATAGAAGTTTTTGTATTTCACATCAATTTCTATCTAGAGAACTAAGCAAACTAGTCATACAAATTTCATTTTACTTCAATGAAGTCCCAGTGTATCACAGCTTTAGAAAAATAAGTAGTCAAGTAATGATCTATCTATCCTTCAGTGGTACTTATGCTGCTGAGAGCTTGAAATATCATTTAATATAATGACAGTTCAGCAGTTGGAGGAGGCAGTGACCGAGTTCTTAAGTTCGTGAGTACTATAAGACAAAAGGAGTTTTCAATAGAAGTTCAATAGAAGCCTTATAGAAATCATAACTTGCGAGTTTACACTTTTGCCAGCTTTTCGATCACCAGGCCACCGATAAAATTCTACTTCGAACTGTCAAATATATTTCTATATTTTCAGTCTATAAGAAGAAAGGAGGTTCATTCTTATAGAAGCTTAATAGAACCTTTATAGAAATCAAACACTTTTGTTAACTTTTCGAGCACTAGACAAAAATTATTTCTATTTGGAAAGAAAATATATACTCGAGTATGTAATTATACCCTTCATGCAAATTTGTTTATCATTCTTCAATTTAAATTGGATACATCAGAAGTAGGTACACTTAAAATTTTTGTAATTTGAATTCCAATTTATTTTGCAAAACTTTATTGCAGGTATATCCATCTACAAAATCTACTCAAAACATTTTACGAGACAATCATTTTTGTATTTGACCTCGGAAAAAATGCAATTTCAATATTATCCTACATGAAGATTCTCAACAATAACCCATAAAAACCAAAAAAAAAAAAAAAAACCCCTCATAAAAAATACACATACGTAACATTGGGCTTGTTATAAAACTTCAATATTATTCATATTCATGTTGCACAATCAGTTTAATACCACCACAACCACTCGCTCATGTTGTCTGCAGAAATGCATTAAAATAAAAATGAACATAAATTCTGTTTTTTTTTTATGAATATTACATTTATTTATTATATATGGTACATCTCTGCTTGATGTAAGTCCCTCGACTTAAACCCCTATAAAACCACAAAATCCCATAATCTATAACCAAACAATTAAATTCCTATAAATCCAAATCAATGTTCAATAAAAAAACCAACAACAGTTGAATGTGAGTTCGTAGAAAAGAAATATTTATACATAAGAAATACACCACCCATATACCCTATAAAGATGGGATAAGACTTCCCCACACTCCTTAAAAAAAAAAGAAGAAAATATAACCTAAAAACATAACTCATGAGCCCAATAATTGTATCTGCAAATGGCATTGTAATCTCAATCTTTGCATGAATATATGAAGAAGGCTTTTTTTTCTTCTTTAGGCTATATCGCCTTAGAAGAAGAAAAAAAAGAAGACATTTGCCATTTCAATTGCCAAAAAGAACGACAAGAACAACTGCCATTCCCATTTCACCTTTAATTCAACTTTTCTTTTTTTTTTTTATGATAGGTCCCTCCTATACACTCGTAAAAATAACAATAATTTTTTATTTCTCAAAAGATTGCAATCAAAAGAATGCAATCATTATTATAATAGATTCAAAAGAAATGTCTTTATTAAAATATTAATGTTTTGAATTCTTCTTTCATTCTTTAACATAATAATTTGCAAAGAAACCATTCAGAAGAATTTTTATAAGAAACTTCTAAAGCGCTATTTAAGGAAGAGCTTTAATCAGAAATTGGACATTTTTAGAAGAGAATTTTTAGATTTCGATCAGTCCTGTCTTCCATTTTCTTTACTCTTGAATAATATCATCAATTTCAAGGCAGGAGCCTCTCATTTATCAAAAAAAAAATTGTTATCAAAAGTGAATGTGAACTAAGAAACGAAGAGTAATTTTGTATGCAAATTTGATTTATTTTCTTCTAGCTTTATATTTAGCATTCTCCAATGACTTTCTATCTGCAATTCCGATGTGAAATTTATTTATATTGGGAACCTGTGCAACCAGGATCGAAAGTAGCCCGTCATAATCCCTAAAACATTCCAGACACACATTCTTCGAGTGATGTTTGGTTCATTGTGTAACTGTGGAAAGTTGAGGGGAAGATTCCATGAGGAGCACTACGAGCTGGTCAAAAGGTTCACAATACAAGGACCGAGGTGGGTACCTTATGGACATCGAAGCAATTACCCGGGTAGTCTTTGTAGTACTTTTAAAAGCCTGGCAATCTTGAAAGTGAAGACATTGATAACCCACAGCTGAGATAGCAGAGCTAATCGACAATTTTAATCAAATAAAGTCAACTGGGCTGGATGGAGTCTATAACAACTGCTACATCTTCAAGAAGACCGTGAGTATCTGGAAGAAACATCTACACAATTTGGGTTTCTAATAGAAAAGAATATCCTAGCTCAGTAAGCAATCACCAAATTATTGGAAGAAGTGGTACCCAGAAGGTTCGAGAAAACACAGGACACTAAAACTTGTCTCCCCCCATAATGCAACAGTCGAAAAGTTTTCTTAGATGTGAAGCAAGTCGCAACAAAAAGTCTGCCTCTTCGTACAACTGTTACCTGCAAACTTTTAATGAAGATCATCTTAACCAGACTCTTCCAGGGCTCGAAGATAGGCCGGTTCCCTTATCTACAGTCTGATATAATCCAAACAAGATGTCTGAACTGAATGTAAGAACCTTGTTTTTTTAACACTTCACCTCTTATAGTTCACAACAACTATTTCCAGAGGCTCAACGATTTGAAGAAAATCCTCTGATTTTGATAGTACAACAGAAAGCGACTTCAAAAACAAAAGACCTTAAGTTTCTTGCTCAAGAGGGTTGCTTAATATACGCAAGGACCAGCGGGAAGAACTTGGGAACAAACATTGACTAATTGATAAGCTTCAACGAGCCTTGATAAGAAGAAGAACCAAAATAAAGTCAGCAAATGAAGATACTGATCTACAAACAAACAACTCCTAAGAACAGTAGGTATCAGCTAAAGCTTCCAAGGAGCCTCAAGCATTTAAATTGTACGAAGCAATACATTTTTTTCCTCAGTGTACCATCATAGAGTCATATCTTATATTGACGTTGACCTTTTTGCAAAAAAATCAAATCGTCCTTGCAATGGGTTCCGATATGGATTTTGTCCACCATCACCCAATCATCATATCTGTCCCCTAGCGTCTCACAGAAGAAGCGAAAACCAAAAAGTCCTACAGGCATAAGGAATCATCGATCTCCTAGCCGTAACACAAAGAGTGTGTTGTGCTGTGCTGTGCGGGTGACAGAACTTAGCAGTATTTATGGATTTTTGTTGTTTTTGTTTTGTTGGTCCAAAAGAAAACGAACCTTTTCTTTGAACTTTTGTGCAAAAAAAAAGAAGAACTAGTTCATTTTTGGATGAATGAGTTTTGTGGTGCATAAATATAAGCAGAAACAAGCAATAAGAGCAAACCACATAGTTCTTCTTGTCCACCACTACTCTTGATGTTTCTTCTAGAAACCTCAGCATATTTTTTGAGGTCACAAAAGGAGTAGAATGGGAAACATGGGACACACACACACAGGAACATTTGAACGATGAAGAAAGAAAGTTTAGGGAAAGTGAGTGGAAGAAAAATATTGCAAATATAGAACAATATAATGTGTCCTTTAGTCTTCTTGGTTAGAAGAACCTTGAAAATGTTCCATGTCATTGCCAAGAAATATCAATGATTGCCAAAAATGTCGCTTGTTGTATATTTGGGTGGATGACAATACAAATATGTTGGAGTAGCGGGAGAAAATGGTATCCCAGGAAAAAGTGATAGAAGACTATGGAAAAACAAAGTAAAAGAAAAAAAGCAAACAACAATGGTATTCCAGGAAGAAGTGTAAGAAGACTATGGATTGCCAAACACTTGGGTTAAATTGGTAGGTGAGTATAGATGGTAGTTGCTGGAGCACCTGTTAAGAAAGCCCTAATAACACCACTAAATGCCATTTTGACACCATAAATCTTGTTTGTTTGTGAAATTGTTAAGGGAGGTTCTAGGATCACCAACCACTAGGGTCACTCACCTACCCTGGTCAGTAACCTGCAAAGGTTTTCAATGGTTATGGAATCATACTTCTGTTGAGAGGTTGGTTGAACTGATTAAACGTAGTGCCAATCGTAGAATATGGATATTTTACATTAAGAATGAAAATTATAAATCTTCATATGATTTTACACTTTCCATTTTATAGTTCACATTCACTTTTTCTAGAAAAATAATCATCTGATTTTTTAGTACAGCCCAAAGCGACTTTATCCAATAGAAGACCCAAATTCCAAAATGAACGAAAATTAAAAATGCTTAAAACGATTTTACACTTCCCCTCTCCCCTCTAATTTTATACATCCCCTCTAATAGTTCACATTCACTTTTTCTAGAGAATATCTTCCGAGAGGATAAACAGTTTTGAAAATAATTTTCTGATTTTGTAAGTTGGTACAGCCTAAAGCGCATTCATCTAATATAGAAGACCCGAAGGGCAATATGAACGAAAATTAAAAATCTTTAAACGATCTTACACTTCACCTCACATAATTCACATCCACCTTTTCCAGAAAATATCAGACGAGAGGGAGAACAATTTGGAATGTATTCCAATAATTTTTTTAGTATTTCGTAAAACGACTTCAAAAACAACAGAAGATTTTAAGTCCAGGATCATCTAGGAACAGAGCACAAAACTAATTACGTCAATTGCAGGGAAAATGATCCAGTATAGAAAAAATATCACTTAGAAGTGAATATTATGCAATAGTAACATAAAATCAAATATCTTCATACGATTTTACACTTTACATCTAATAGTTCACATCTACTTTTTCCAGAATATATAAGACGAATTATAATTTGGAAAATGCTTTTCCGATTTCGACTGGTAAATTGAGAAAAGTGCAAATCAAGTCGAAATGGATAATTTTGTGTCTCGAAATGACCTCTCTTCAATATTTTCGAATATCAGTAATGTCATTATTTTAAACAGTTTTCGGTCATTTTTAGCGTCTTTAATTGTTTCCGGGTCAGATTTATTTAATACAAGTCCTAGAAAAGTTTTAATATTAAACAAACTGAAAGTGTTAATTTAATCTTCACTTATTATCTAATTTGCTTGCATAATATAGCTGGAAGGAAAAACCCTACACCATACCCCTTATGCTTGTTATATGCAATTCAATTTTGATACTTATTTTAAATCTGCAAAGTTTTTGTGTTTTTACATCAAAAAAAAAAAAAAACATCCCACACAGAGATAACATATTTTTCAATTAAGAAAAACAAGAAGAAAAATACAAAACACATATCGTTAACATCCTGATGTTGAAAAGTGAAAAGAAAACAAAAACAAAGAAAAAATACAAAAAAAAAATCATCATCTACAACCCTTTGAACCAGGAAATGAAAATGTTGTACGTGTTGCCAATTCGAGCAGGTTATCCTGTAGGTTTGTCCTTATCTTCATCTTTTTTTTTTTTGTTTAATTTTTCAGTGTGTGTAAAAGACACACTTGGCGTGAGGAAGACATACAAACGAACATATTTCATATCCAGCACATACCATTCCAATGTGTACAAAAATTCTAGGACAAAAACTAACAACTTCAATATTTTTGGTCTGCCTTTAAAAAAAACAAAAAACTGTTGGCATGAAACCAATTTTGGTGCAGCTGTTGGCTTTAAACAACACAAGTCTGTTTATTTCTTATGTGTTTATTTTATTTCAATTTCGCTCATTCTTAACACTGTAAGATATAATATCTTATAATTTAGTGATAAGTAAATTAAATGACATCAGATATGGAACTCAAACACATTATTATAAAAGTTTTAATCTAGTTTACATAGCTGAATAATTTTAATATTTAATATTTAATATAATCCTTATAATTTCAATTTATAATGATAATATTTTTGGAGTTCATGGCAAAGTTAAGTACTTGTACTTGTTACTCACCTCTTTTTGAAAAACACTTATGTACATACATACTATAAAGATAAGTTCATATAACCCTTAATGACAAGTTAACTAATTAGGAAGTAGAAAAATAATCTTTTATTTTGCCCTTCACCCTCGATGCATCACCTAACTGTCTTATATCGCGTGGTAAAGAATTCCAAAGTCGTATACTATTTACATAAAATTGACGCTCAGAGGTAAGGGATGAGTATCGTGGATGTATGAGTTGACAAGATCTGGCTGATGAAGTACATCTTATCCTATTAAAGAGATATTCAGGTGAGTGCAAAAGCCAGACATCAGAGAGCAAGGTTAAGGTTCGGAATTTAAGAAAGTTATCGAATGACATGTTTAATAATTGGCAAGAAAAATTTGAGATCCGGTCACGTCTACGTAGTCCGAATATGTAACGTATTGCGTTATTAAATGCGACATTAAGCCTCCGATTACTTTCGTAACTTAAGGAGCAAAATATCTCGCAACCATAAGTAAGAATTGGTATTATGAGGGTTTTTACTAATAAAGACCGAGTTTTAATTGGGGTAAAGTATTGTGTCACTTTCAATGAACGCAACGCCGCGTAGGTTCTACCGACGACAGAATTAACGTGAGTATCCCACGTAAGTCTGCGGTTGAAGGTTATACCTAAATTTTTTGCAGTCTCAACAAACTCTATACGAACATTGTTCATAAGAATTGAAGGAAGGTAGGACAGATCTAAAGGTTTTCTTGATATTACCAAACATTTACTTTTTTTAGGGTTTAGTAGAAGTCTATTTGTTCCAGACCAACCTAAAATACTTTCAAGGTCTTCATTTAAACAAGCTATATAATGTTCAACTAAACCAAGCGGGCAGCTTAAATAAAGTTGCACATCATCAGCGTACATTCCAAGCTGACAATATTTTATATGTGTAGGAAGAGAGTTTATGTATAATGAAAACAGCAATGGACCCAAGATCGATCCTTGTGGGACACCTTTTGTGGTTGGAAGAAAATTTGACAAGGAACCGTTAACTTCTACAGCTTGTGATCTACCGCTAAGATAAGAAAACAATAACTTTACTGCTGTTATCGAGAAGTTAAACTCATTCAGTAGTTTTTCACACAAAATGGTGTGATCCACAGAATCAAACGCTTTCGAAAAATCCAAGAGAATCAGAAAGGAAATATGATCCCTGTCCATTGACTGCCGAAGGTCCTCAATCACATTGATTAAAGCAGTAACGCAGCTATGTTTTTTCCGGAATCCTGATTGCATAGGAGATATGGCTTTATTTTCAGTAACAAATGTATTCATTTGTTTCTGAATTAGTCTTTCGAAAACTTTAGATAAGAAAGGTAAAACAGAAATCGGCCTGAACTCGTCATTTTTCGAGTTTTTAGGAATAGGGATAATTTTAGCAAGCTTCCACTCCTTAGGATACTCACCAGACATAATGACAAAGTTAAAAAGATGTGTTAAGTAGGGCAGAAGGATAGGCAAAAGAATTTTAAGAAACGAAGGATGTATTTCGTCAAGACCTACAGCTTTTGATTTGATTGACAGGATAGACTCAACTATGTCTGCACTTTCAACAGTGTTAAAACTGAAGGTGTGACCAGATGTTGGCCGCGATGTTACAAAATCGTTATTTTCAGAAAAAGATGGTTGCGAAACAGGGGCGGGTGATGAAACCGTAACAAACTTTTCGTTAAGCACATTCTTATCCACATCACAGTTTAAATTCGATTTGGACTTACATACACCTATATTTCGCAAATTAGCCCATAGTTTCCGTGTTCCTACCGAACAGTTTAAATGATTAGAAAAGACTTGAGTCTTAACTTTTCTTATCTCCATCACGACTTTATTACGTAGCGATCTGTAAGTACGTCGAAACTCAGTAAGACGATATCGTTTCCAAGCTTTATATGCAACATCACGCTGCAACATTAAAGTACGGATCTGTGGGGTGAACCAAGGCGACTTAGTTTGACTTACATTTTTAGTTTTAATCTTTACGAAAGTATCATATAATAGCTTAATATGTGCGTTTAGGAAGACAGTTTGTTGATCGGAGGAAGACATGTTGTAAATAGCAGCCCAGTTAATGTCTCTAGCATTTTCTTCCAATGATTGATAGTTAATGTTACGAAAATCTCTAAACTGAAAACTGTACGAAGAAAATAGAACATCGAAGTCGAAGGTCAAGAAAATAAGATCATGTCTTGAGAAAGCGGGAGCAGAAAGTTGATCATAGAGTAGGACTTTTTTAACATCGCTTACCCAGAACAAATCTAAGAGCGTTGAATTTTCCCCAGAAAAATGTGTCGGTTGCGTAGTGTTAACAGGTCGTAAATTGAACACACTTAACCCCTCAGAAAGATCATTTTGGGTTAGAAGATTGTTATTGAAGTCACCGCACAATAATATATTTGGACATGTAACAGACATATCTTCCATTAGTGTCATCAGAGGCAAAAAGCTGATGCTGTTATTTGGTCTATAAACGACGCCAATAAGAAGTTTACTATTAGGTCCCACTATATCAACAAATACATATTCTATTTCACTACTATTTTCACAACTGCAGCGCAGTTTACACTTTATGTCACCTCGAACGTATACCGCCACACCCCCACCACGACTAGCCCTGTCATATCGAAATGGCTTGTGATATCCCCTTAATGAGCACATATTATCATTTATATTCACTGATAACCAAGTTTCAGAGATACAAACTACTTCGATGCCAGAATCCTCAAAAACATCACGAAATTCATCAATCTTTGGTAATAAACTTTGAGCATTCAGATGACAAACTCTCAAACCTTCCTTTTGCTTACTCAAAACCCTTACCATTGTCCGCAGTTCATTCAAATTATTCATTATGTATTTGATTATTCAAGGGCAATTATGTAGTGCAAAGAGGTAAAAGAAAAAATACTAGATATATCAAATATCAAAGAGATTAAATTATAACAAAAACCCAGTATGTATGTACTCAAAGAGGATAATTTATAGTATTTATTATCAGTATTATCAATAAAGGCGACGGCGAAATTAATGATAGTAAAAGCTATTTGTTTATAACAGAAAGAAAAAAGGAAAATTTTAAATTTAAATTACAAATTGAAATTATTTACAATAATAATAAGATAATTAGAGGAATAATTTATGAAAAGCTTGTAAGCAAAAATAATAAAAAAAAAAAGGAAAAATTATTTAAGAAGAAAAAAAAAAAAAAAAAGGAAACAAAAACAAAAAGAGAGTAATAAGAGAGTTAAAAAAAAAAAAAAATTATCTATTCAACTATACTATTTCCATAATCCATTTGTCTGGCAACTTTTTTTAACGTCAACAAGGAATCCACGGGGACAGCACTGTCATTTAGATTGCGTTTTATGTAAACAATGCCGCGTAATGTGTATGCCGAAGCCAAGTGTTTTCTCTTTTTCAAACCCAGAGCCTGTTCGAATAAGCTTTTGTTTTTTTTTGTCAAGCTCTCACGCAAGTAGATGAAATTGACACCTGCAGCTTCATTATTTTTGGACAACCCAACGTGTTCTAGTGAGAGTTGTTTGTTTATTTTTTTTTTATACGAAGCGATGGACATCAAGACGAAATTTTTGTCATACGGACTGTTAAACTTTATCATGATAGCGGAGTTTAGTGTGTCGTTTTTTGCACGTGTGCGGTAGATATTACGAAGTGTTGGCGGGTTAATATCAATTGACTGGCATAATAAATTAAATAATGATCGTAAATTTTCGTTTTCAAGATATGGAATGCCAAATAAAAACGCATCACAAGCAACCATTTGATTTTCTTGGTGGTTAAGTGAATCGTAAACATATTTAAGTTCGTTTCTAGTTTCGTTCAGTTCATCGCGCATGATACAAATCTCAGGCGAACTGTTTGAAACAACGGAGTGATCTTTTATTTGTGAGAGTGCAGTTTGAAGTGTATTAATATCAGTTTTGATAGAAATTATTTCAGAAGAATTGTTCATCTGGGATGATTCCAATGTGTTAACTCTACTTGTGATAGCATTTATGCTTTTTTTGAGCTCACTTACGTCAGTTGCAATTTGGTTTTTAATGTTTTGCTCAGACTGTGTGATTTTTCCGGATAAAAGGTTAATAATTGACTCACTCTGGCTTTGAAGGCATTCCTCCATCTTTTTCCACATCGTTTCAGTGTCATCTAAGCGTTTTTGTGCTGGTTTCCGAATTGGAGAGCGGTTAGAATCGGTGTAATCAGAGTTTGGTGTTAGTGATTTCGAAGAAGTGTTTCGTTTCGGCTTTGGCGACATATCGTTGTATCTGTTTTCAATAGGTATGTATGTGAAGACACGAGAATAATTGCAATCGGCACTATACTAGGTATTCAAGTATTTTATTTTTGCAAAAGTAAGTCTTTTTAATTAAAATTTCATGAAAAGACCATTGATTAAGATGAAAGTAAACTAAAATCTATGGTTTAACACAAACTGTGAAAATTATTTCCCAAAAATTAAACAAAATTTTTAACACAATTGCCAGAACAAAAAATAGACGTCTAGTGCGTATGTTCCATTTTTATTCATTCCTGTTCTCTACTGTAAAGAAGAAAAAACAATGGCTGATGCTAATGTCGTCCAGTTCCATAGTTTCACTTGCATTTGTTTTATTTGCCTTAAGGATCTCCCAGAAAATGTCACCACGAAATACCCTTTAATACCACGCCACCAGTGCATATATTGTAGACTTTCTCCAGAAAAAAAAAAAAAAAAAAAAAAATCCTCGAAAGGCCTGAATTCTGTTGACAGTTATTTTGTGCAATTTTTCTTCTATATGCCTTGTCTGTGTTTTATTTTTTACATTTTTTTTTTCTTTGAGTAAACGCGACACAAATTCTCAACCCAAGTGTTATGGTTATTGATTAAACCATGTCGTTTTAGAATATAGAAAAAAAAAATATATTTTGGAGCTTTTTGTTTGGAGTTATAGATTAGGTGAATTTCACAAGTTTTTTTTTTTTTAATCTCCATACAAAACTAATTTCTATTGTAAAATGTAAAATATTAAAAAAAAAAAAATATGAAAAAATCACTCATACGCCACAGTGACCTCTGATATTTATTTAATTTCTAGGAATAAAAGCAATTTCGTTATTCATGTCATTCTGCCACAATAAGGCTCATTTTCTAATGCAATTATTAGGCATTTAGGTTCAACATAAAAAAAAAACCTAAGTCACATTTTATGCAGATGAAAGAGTATACAATTAAAGTATCACCAAATTTCCTTAGCTTAGCATAATTTGAAGAAGTATTTTAGTGTGTAGTTGAAGCCACTGCTCGATATTTGTTTTCTTTTACAAGTTTTTGGTTCCCAAAATGTGGATTCTCTTTGCATATTATTGAAAAGCTTTTTTAAATTATTAATATAATTGGCAAAGTTTATGTTTTTGGTGAAACAAAAAGTAAAAATACTTTGCATACTTATAAAACTTTTCACTTTGCAGAAAAGAACTTTTCACTTTGCAAATTTGTGTTTGGTCGAACGTATTTTGAAAAGAGGAAAACTTTTCAACTTTTCATTTCAATAAATATTCTCTTTGCAAATTGGCGTTTGCTGAAAGGAAATTTGAAAAAATGCAAAGTGAAAAGTGAAAACTATAGGCCCCAGGTAACGTTTTGCTTTGCAGTTTTTCTAAAAATACTTATACAGTACAATGCTGTTTGATTTCAAATTCATTCTTGTAAAAATTTCACTCCACAAACTGCAACAAAGCTTATTTAAGCGACTATTAAATCATTGATACTGGCTTACGCAGACGACATCGACATCATCGGAAGAACCGAACAAGCTGTACACGATTCCTTCATCCAGATCGAGCAGGCGGCACAAAATCTGGGGCTGCACATTAGTGAAGGTAAAACAAAGTACATGGTGGCGTCGAATGCGAGAAGAACAGTTGGTCAAACAATCAAGGTAGCGGAGCACGAATTTGAAGTGGTGCAATCCTTTAAATACCTTGGGTCAACAGAAGCAGCCGATAACAACATAGAAGAAGAAATACGCGGGCGGCTTCTCAAATCCAACAGAGCCTACTACAGTCTGTCAAAGCTATTCAAATCCAGAAATCTAACCATAACTTCAAAACTGCTGCTGTACAGGACCATGGTCCTGCCAGTACTCATGTATGGATCCGAGACTTGGGTGCTTAGCAAAAGGCACTGTGACCTCTTAGCCGCGTTCGAGAGAAAAGTCTTACGGAGAATTGTTGGCCCCATATGTGAGGAAGGACGATTCCGGAGACGGTACAATCATGAGTTGTACGCAATCTACCTTGAAGCAGACATAGTGACAAAAATTAAGCTCGGTAGACTCCGGTGGGGAGGGAACCTAGCTCGTATGAGCGAAGAGGAACCTGCTAGGAAAGTCTTTTGCGGTACATTCTATGGTAGACGGCAGCGTGGTAGACCATGCTTGCGCTGGAGAGATGGCGTAGACCAGGACGCCCAAAGCCTTGGGGTGCGCAACTGGATTACGTTGGCTCGAGACCGGGATAGGTGGAGAGACTTGTTGAAAGAGGCCAGGACCGGACCCCGGTTGTCGAGCCGATGATGATGATTAAATCATTGACATCTCGAACTGAACAAGAAATTTAAAAAAAAGTACTCATACGCCACAGTGTACAGTGCATATTCCAGATTTATCCTTGTATTGAGAAAATCCTTAAAAATATCAAGGATTTGAAGGTTTCTAGATTCGACACCAACAAGGGAAGATTATACGGCCTATGGGTCACCGATTTGATTTTTTTGTTAGACGTTCAAGTTATGCCAAGGAGTGTATAGGTATAACAGGTGCTAAGGTATAACAGGTGCTAGCATTAAGCCGCACTCTTCTCAGGACCAGCGACAGAGTAAATTCGTAATTGAATGGTAATGGCAAATACTTTGCTTTGTAGGCGAGGGATCGCAAAGCAATCGACAATTACAAGATCATTAACGGCTTCGACCAAGTTTAGCATTAAAATCATCTTTTCAACGAAAAAGTCAGATAAAACAATTTTTTTGTTTGCTGTTATTGAAATCTCAGAACTCAACAAGTCATTTAAGTTTGTGTTAGGCACTGGATTAACCATAAACTAATTTAATAAAAAAAAAAAAAAAGTACTCATACGCCACAGTGAACTCATAAATGGTTACCCATTCAACTCATTTCTTTCACTGGTGAAATTCACAATTTTCAAAAAATTTTGGAATGAAATTTTACTGAATTTGATGTTATTACTTCTATATTTCTTCGAAAAGATACATACATTTACACAGGTTTTGTGAAGTGTAGCTTTTGGATCTTTCTAGTCTATGCAGACATTTTCATTTGTGTTTATTTCTTTTTTTTTTTCCAAACAAAGTAATTGTTGTTTTTATTATTTTTTTTTTGTTCTTACATTTTTATGCCTTCCATATGTTTTTGTATATTATTTTTCTGTGAAGTTCGTTTCATGTTTTTTTCAAAGACTTAATGAGAGAATACTTAAGATTAGAAGTGTTTGCGGCAGGTACAAGAACATAAATAGGAGCAAACGAATTTATGTGTAAGTAAATTCTTTTCTAGGTGGTATAGTGGAAATAAATAAAACGAAAAAAAACACAAAAAGGTCTACTTTCGACTCTACTACTGCCTGACTAAAAAAATGTAACAAAAAAAAAAACATTTGAGGGCTTTTCTAGGCTGACGAATTACATATGAATTACATTCTTGAAAAAGCTTAATTTAAACATGTTGTGTGCTTCAAAGCAACGAAAGGATATTGTTGAGTAGGTACTTAGGTGGTTCCTGTATGATGTTTCTTTTTTTACTATTTTTTTGGAAAACAAAAAATAAACGTTTTTAACCTATTTTTGAGTGGGTTCTCTCCGTTTTGTATTTTTTTTTTTTTTGTTAAGTGGTTGACAGGACTTAACATACACGTAAGTATACGTGTGGGAGAGCTTTAAAGGATTTCAAATGTAAATTTTTAAGAACCGGAACAGAAGGAAGGATTTTAGGTTAGCTATACTATATACTCGAAGTAGGTAAGGGTGGGGGTGGTTTTAAGCTTTTCCCTTTCATTTTTGCGACTCTTTTTTTTGATATTGAAGTTAACACGATAATAGAGGACGGAATTTCGTGTTTATATATATATTTTTTTTATTAAGGTTTTTAGGTCAACAAAAATTGTGTGACAGGATGTTTTGACTCCCGAGATTTATTTAATCGGTTTAAGAATCTTGAAATTGGATGGTAGAACAAACATTTTCTTGAAGATTATAATCACAAACTTTCCATAAAGAATTTGTAGAAGTCTTTTAAAGCTCATAGCTGTAATTTAACTTGAATTTCTTGTTAATATAATTTGATCCATCTCTTATAGAAGTTTAGGTATAAGACTTAGATTTTTTGTAACTCAAAAAGATTTTTATTTATGCTTTGTACTTTACCAAGACTTCAAGTCTTCAATTTATAATTTTAGATCGATACAAGAACATTAGTTTTCGCAATTAATGCTTCTATTAAAGTTCTTATAGGATTCATAGTACTTTTTAAAAGAGTCTAATAAGAGCATGATTTATTTATCTATTTATTAAAATACTTCAATTGAAAATGAAACATTTGTAAAATAACTTCAAATTCCATCAAATTTTAAAAAGAAATACATATTTTTAACACGACAACTCTCGTTCTAAAAGTAGAATTCTCATCAGAAAACTAAAACTCTTGTAAAAAAAAACTCATCTTTTTGTTTCAAAACTTAAAACGCTTTTTTTTAGATAGAAGAATGGATTAACTATATTTGTAGCCTCCTCACTTTCTAAAATCAGTCTTGTAAGACACTTGGAGAGTCTTATAAGCGAAAAAATGTTACTTGGAGTTGACAGGTTTTCTCTTTCAACAGTTACGAGATAAGGAAGATGAGAGAAGTAAGCCCAAGCCTGCGATTATATTTCATAGTCGCGCTTGGTGAAGAAGCAAAAGAGGCCAGAAATCAGTGCGACCGAAGAACTGTTTAGGAAAAACAAGGCGGTAGAACTCGATAATATTTCTGCTGAATTCTTTCACGCAGGGGCAAATACATCAAGCGAGCTAATGCAACCACTAAAAGAGAAAGAGCTTGAGGGGAAAAAGAGAATGATTGTCACGGCACTGAGGAACGAAAAAAGAAGAACAACAAGAAGACACACTCGATGACAAAGAAACAAATTTTTTGCGCTGGTTCTTCTTGTATTCCGGGAGAGCAAAAACAAATATATCTATTAGCTCGGAACTAACTTATCAGTCAAACATTTGTTGAAAACCGGGCCGTTTTAGGAAATGCAGGGTCGACATAATTTGTCTGTAATTCTGCAATGCCCTAAAGAAATTGTATTTCCTTCCGCCATTTGTCGCAGTAAATTAGCATATTTCTTTCTGCTTAATTGCTTCTTCCAAAATGCAACTCAAATGTCTAAAGTGTCCTATAACCTAACCTATTTCAATATCAATTATACCAATTCCTTATACTAGCACTTTTAAGGCTGACGTTGCAGACACATTCCTGCATTAAAAAAAAATGGAAAATATTCTTCAAGGATCCTTTTCTTCCATTGTCACACCAGTTATACCAATTAAGATGCACATTGAATCTTGGTCAAGGCTATATACACACTTTAAAATGGTTCGTTGGTTGGTTAGAACAGAGTGATTGTATTTTACCTGGTAGGGTACACTACACTACACACACACTTCCAATCCAGCACGTCCTTAATACAACAGAAAAAAAAAGGACGAAAGAAAAAAAAAATTAATGCAAACAAAAAACAAAAAAATTGCAGAGAATAGATAAAGGATATACCTTGTACCGCATTTGAGAGGCCAAGAGTGCGAACTTAGTTAAGAATGAAAATCCTGTCAGCAGGAAACACTTACGATACAGTTACACACCTTTACCGTTCTGCTCATTCGAATAGAACAAGAAACTGAGTGAGCGAGGAAATTTATTCTTTTTTTTTTTTTTAGAATACACAATTCTACAGTGAAATCTCTTTACATCGGAAAAAAAATTTGTACACAGTCCAATAAATTTTCGCTAGGTTTATATAAAGTTAGCGAATCAGTCCCCTAAACCCAATATTCCGTTGCTAGTTAGTTACTACTGTATAAGTATTTTTTTACTCTTATTTCTTCTTCTCTTCTATTTTTGTACTGTGTTGATTTTCTAGGGTCTTTCGCTTAGTTCAATTGAAGTTAGCGAAAGGGGCGTATTTTGTATCTAATACAATTTAGATTATTCATAACTACAACTACAATTTCGATTTTATTGCTTCTATATTTTTGTATTTTATTTCTTCATTAATTTTGGGTAGTTTCGCTAAGTTTATACGAAATAAGGGAAATATCTGCATTAAAATGAAACGAAATGAAATTTATGTTTAATCGCTAACTATTAAGGGCAGTGTTTTGTATTTCCTTGCTCTCATAGAATTGTTTTCTTAGAATTTAAGTTCATTTCGATTCGATTAAAAAGCCATAATTCGCTAACTTCATATGAACTTAGCGAAATACTGTAAAATTTGCTAGACTCACGGTTACAAAGTAAAATAACTATCTAATAAGAGCTTTGACTGTTGCAACAAATGAAAACTATGCACAAAAGTACTTTTCACGAGTGCTGTAGAATGATGAAGAGGAAGGAACACTTTTTTTTTAAACTTTTACATGACATTGTCATGTCAAAAAAAAATGTAGTAGAGCTAAGGCAGAGGATTGTTTTTTTTTTGATATTTTACATTAATTTATATATTTTTTTTTTGTGTGTAACAAAGATACCTTGAAAATAGTTGAAGAGAAGAATACAGTGAGTCAGTGAGTGGCACTGGAATAAATTAAAAGTGACATCCTTACCTGAAAAGAGAAAGAAAAACAGAGTTTATTAAGAGCTTTACATAATAATGACCAAAGCTAAATTGTTAGTTTTATTTTATTTTTTTATTAAAAAAATCCAAAGCTTAGCAAAACAAAATGTAAATATAACGCAAAGGGACAATGTTATAGTTTGTTCAGTTTTGAATAAGCAAAATAAAGTGTACTCTTGAGATTTGGGTTTTTAATTTTGTATTTTTGAAAAGTAAACAATGTTGAGAGAGAGAGAGAGATGGTTGATGATGACAACTTCACCATAAAATGCGACGAATTCATGAGTTTATTTTTAACGAGACGTAAGCTTGCAACAAACTGAATGACTTGAAGGATTAAGTCACTCGGATTTAACTCTTCTCTTAAAAGCAAGATTAGGTCACATCTGACACTTTTTTTTTAACGTAAGGTGCAGTAGAACGATTTTCCAGACAAAGTACAACGCGAAGGTTTTGAATGCCCAAAGGTCTTATGGAGGCACAAGAGCATCATGCCCAGATCCATCCAATAGATTTCCTTAATTTGGGCGCATTGCCTAAGGAGTCTTTTTAAAGATTCTAAGCACTTTGGATGAATAAAATTTAAATAGGAGCTCCCCAAACTCCAAATTTTGTATCTACTATCGACCGATGCTGATAAATAACAAATCAACCGACCTAGGGACCGGAAGAATGTTTGAAGTCTGCGGGGGCTTTAAGAAAAAGTTGCATAGTTTAAGGGGCAGAGTTTAAAAACGTGTTTCGGGTGCGAATTTAATCGCGTGTTTAGGAATGTGTAAGGTACAGTTTTTGGCACTTGTTTAGCAAATTTTTAGGCGTGGAACTTACGCATGTTTAGAAACGGTTTCAGGCATTTGTTGGTGCATTTTTAGTCACTGTTTAAGGAATGGTTTTAGGCGCTTATTTAAGACCACTATAAGGCACAATTTTCGGAACGTGTTTGGAGAGTTTTAATGTGTTGTTTTCGGTATGGACTTAGGCTCGTACGGTTTTTTGGCATATGTTTGGTGAATTGTTTTGTTTTTTTAGGAACGGTTTTAGGCACTTGTTTGACTCCAGTGTAAGGCACGGTTTTTGGAACGTGTTAAGAGAGTTTCAATGTGGGCTTTTCGGCATGGCCTTAGACTCGTGCTGAATCGCAGTTTTAAGCACATGTTTGGTGCATTTTTAGTAGCTGTTTAAAAATGGTTTTAGGCGCTTGTTTGAGTTCAATATAAAGAACCGGTTTTCGGAACGTATTTGTTGCATTGTTATGTTTGGTTTAAGAAAAGGTTTTGACGGCGTCCTTAGGCGCAGTTTTAAGCACGTGTTTAGGAAATTCTAAGGGGTTGTTCATGCTCGGGTTTGAAAACGGTTTAAGGCGAGTGTTTAGGTGCGGTTTTAGGCACATATTTTGTACATTTGAAGTCATGGTTTAAGACTTGTTTATGTTTAAGTTTGAAGCCAGCGATCCGGCAAATGGTTAGACCCATTTTTATGAGACTGTTTAGGAGAAAATATTAAAGAGCGTCTTACGGACTTATTTAGAAGTGCATTTCAACGTGGTAAAATTGCATGTTTAGACGAGATTTTAAGTACGTATTTGGGCTCAGTTTTTAGTATGGTTTTAGGCGCATTTTAAAGCGTGGTTTTAAACGTGCTAAGGTATGGTTTTAAACGCGGTTTAAATCGGGGCTCTACACGCTTGTTTGGAACGGGTTTATGTGAAGTAAAGGCTCGTGTTTAAGCTTAAGAGCGTGTTTAAATTAAAGTACTTCAAAAAATTAGCAGGTCCTTCGCAAAAAAAAACGATTTTTGTCGACGAACCTATTTAGAAGACATCGGATTAGGCTAGTTCAGATAATAAAATCAGCACTGAAGTATTTGTTTCTCTATAGCACTGGTAAATATATTTTACAAAATTTTATCCAGTCTTCAGTATAATTCATTGAGGTACTCCAGGACTCGTAGTTTCATATACTCCGTACCATTGTTTCCTAGCTAGTAGTTTCCTACCTTTGCATCCCTGGGAACACAAGATTATCAACTCTTTCAACAGCTACAATAATTGTGCTATTATCTGTGGGAATAACCCTGAACTCTAGAGCAGTCAACAACCTAAAGACTTAAATATGTAATTCCAAAACTTATACAAACTATTAAAGTCTACCCAAAAATTATGTTCTTCAACCGCCCATAATCTTCGCTTACAAACCTCTTATTTCATCATTTTATCTTACTCTTATTTAAAAAAAAAAAAACAATCTCATTCAAAACTATTTAACATAACAATGTTATCAGTTAATTGCATACTTCGCAGTCCACAATTTATCAGATATCTCTCTGTTCTCTGGGTTGTACTCTTTAATTAAAAGTTCCTGTGTGAAAATACGCCCATGGGTTAACCCTCCAAAACAAAAAACAAAAAAAAAAACGAGAAAAAAAAATATTCAATAAATAAACAAATCTTATCCGACAGCCCAAAATTATCTTGGTCGCCTTGTGGTAACCCATAGTTTAAATCGAAATTGAAAGTGTTATGCAATCACAGTCTACAAAAAGGAGACATAATGGTGCACTTGCTTGTCGTTAATTAAACAACAAAATGGTCACAGATAAATGAAATCGAAAATAAGAAAAAAAAAAATAAATACATTCGACCTCAATGAATGGCGGCACTGGCTGGCGCTGCTGCCCTGCATGCAAAACATAGGCCTACAACAACAGGGATGTTATAGAGTGTTGATGATAATATTTTTCTCATTTTGTTTTCACTTTCCTTGTAAAGTAAAAAAAAAGTTAGAAAAACTATAAAAAGTTTTCTTTATCAAGGACAGGTTTAGGACGTCAAACATTTGAATGCACCTCTGACTTAACTCAAAAGAAAAAATGGTTCAAAAAATTGAATAACATCCCTGGTAGGTTTAAAATTATTTATTCTGTGGAGTGAACTGGTCAAAAGGGTTGAAGGTGTCTCTTTAAACTAGACGCCAACGACAACGTCAACATCAAAGCCAGCATTGGAGCATGGAATACAAAATGAGAACAAGTTCCGATGTCAAGCTGGACAATATTAAGCCGGACACTATGTGGCCACCAATATTGCACCGTGCCAGCAAACAGTGGGATAACCCATTAGACATAGTTGAAGGAAATTTAAATGAGAATTGGACAAAATACATGGAATTTTTATATTATCGATATTTTTTTTTTTTTTTCATGAAATAATCGATATTTTCCATCAATACTTTGGGCGAGTATCAATTTTCGTGCATATGAGGTAATCAATTCGTCTGTATATTTTTTTTATGTAAGAATGATGCCCAGAATTCATATTGATATTCTCTATCAATAGTTAATTCTGGATACATCGATAGTTTTAACACGATTTTTGGAAAAAATCGATATACATTTTATGATAATAAATGATGATTATGATGACACATTTTATCGATTTTTAATTTTGGTTCAATCGTTGTACCACTATTTTATTTATTAAATTATCGATAGTTTTTTTTTAAAAGTGTAATAATCGATATAATAGCAATCGATATTTCTTCACACAGCCAAATATAACACTAATGTCTTTAAACTAATGTCAAAAAGAAAATAATTTTGATTTTTTTCCAACTTTTAAACCATTTTATCCCACTGTACGTCATCATTAACTTGGTTTTGTCTCATAATTACGCGTGTAGGTACAATTTTTTTTCAAGTAATCGGACTCCAGTCGACGACGACGTCGCGTCGCATAGAGTCCATTGTCGACGACGACGACGACGATAAACGTTGATGCGATACTTTCTTTGAGTGGGTTAAGGCTGGTCATTATGTTGGCATTTCTTTTGCAGTTTTATTTATTTCACTTTTCATTTCGAGCTTTTTTTTTCTTGTAGTTTGTTGTTATAGTTGTTGGTGGCTCGCCTACATTGTAGGTATGGACTCACCTTGAATGTTTTTTTTTTTTCTTTTGCTTATTTATTTCCAAATGCACTCATACCATGCGAATAGGCTTTTAAATGGACTTCGTGAGAGAATGTCGAAAAAAGACGACGATGAAGACGACGACGAGTATGAGCCAAGCCAAATTGCTGGAAGGGATTTTATTTTAGCCAAAGCTATGAATGCAGCCAGTGATGATGATATGGGGGTACGTTTTTGTATGGTAGGTCCAAGCGCAGAGTGGTAGTAGGTAAGAGGTACCTACCTACATTATTGGAGCACGATTCGTGTTTTTGGCTGATTGCACTGCAGTACTAAAGGCGACTTGGTGACCGATAAACAAGAAAATCGATCTTGACCTGCATTATGTTGTTTTTTTTTCGAATTGTTGTTGGTTTTTCAGGTTTCTGGGAAATGCAGGTTTACTGGTAGGTAGGTAGTAGAGGAGGGAACTGGGTCGGGGGAGAAGATTAAGATGGGATTTGTATAGATAAATGAATGCAACTGGCTGGCAAATTAAATGAATTTATAAAAAAAACTTGTAAGGGGGTTGTGTTTAATGGAGAGTAAATAATATGTACATAAAATTATGTAAGCTAAATAAAATAAACTGTAATTTAGGGTCAAAATGAGTTATGTAAGTAGTTTGGAAACAAGATGGGGGCATTTAAGAGATGTTGAGATTATTCAAGGGACACTAAATGCCTGCCAAAAGCCATGACCACGTGCAAGTATTGGTCTTTCTGAGTATTCTATTGAAATTAAGCCAATATTTTTGTATTGCATATTTATATGAGGTCATAAAATCAGAAAATCATAGGAGAAAGAAAGCACTAGAGACCCGAGATGCAAGTCACTTGAAATGTTGTTAGCTTAGGACTCTGGTCACTCAGACCACTATAGTCAGTCAAGGCACTAGTCATTTAAGGCTCTCGTCTCTGAAGAGACTCAAGTCACTAGTTGTTTCAATGCTTTTCACTCAGGTTCTATTTAAGTTGTCACCCAAGTCACTGTTCAGGTTACAAGTCACTCAGGGATCTATTCACTCACAGCACTCTTCACTTAGGTTACTATTCATTGAGGCCATAGTCACTCATAGATGCTAGTCACTTTTAGTTGGAAGTCGAATAATGGACTGTTAATTCAGACCACAGTGCAGATAGATAGTCACTCAAGGCACTAATCACTATCTGCTCTGGTCACCTAAGTCGCTAGTTATTCAGAGTACTAGTCACTCAAAGCTATCGATACTGTAGACACTTCTCACTCAAGTCACTAGTTTGTCAAGATGCATATCACTCAGGTTCTATTCAAGTAGTCACTCAAATCACTGACATAATTTGTCATGAAGGGCTCTGTTCCATCATTAATGCGATAGTCACTCATGGCCCTGGTCACTCAGGTTGCTAAACACTCCAGATGCTAGTCACTTTAAGTTGGAAGTCAATTGAGGGACTGGTTATTCAGACTGCAGCACTGATCACTAGTCACTCAAAGCACTATTCACTAACTACGTTGGTTATCTAAGGTGCGAATCACTCAGAGTACTAGTCACTCAAAGCTTGCTTTCGTCACTTGTCACTCAAGTAAATATGTACTCCGGTCAGTAGTCACTCAGGGCTGTATTTCCATGCCATTAGTCACACATTGTTCTGGTCACTCAAGACAAAAGTAGATTAAGAGACTGGAATCTCAGATCGGAGCGCTGGTCACTGAGATCACCAGTCACTCAAGGTTTTAGGTTGTTAGCAACGAGAGCCACTTATATCACTGGTCAATCAGGGTAATGGTAACTTAGGTCACTAATCGTTTAAAACGTTAGCCACTCAAGACTCTGGTCAATCAAGGTGCTAGTCGACTAGGAAGCTGGCCACCGAATTCGCCGTTCACCCAGTTCCTACTGTGTATGTCAAAAAGAACAAAGAGTTGGGGACAGGTTCTTTGGGTTTCTTTGGTTCGTCCACTGACTTTCCCCGTTTGCCTGTTGTTTTCTTGAGTTCGGCCATTGTTTCGGCATGTTCAATCACTGATTTGTCGAAGTCCAGGATTACTTGTAGATTTGCCAGGGTCTTCAGTTGATTTTACTAATTCATTCGTTCGCCAAAAGACATATAAGAACCATCTGGCCAGAGGCAATAAAAGTGTCCTGTAAGACACTAAAGTATCCCAACTTGCACCATACTCATCAGTACTTAAAGGCACATACCACAGCTTTTGTTGCCTGTTGATTATACTTAATTCATTTAATCCGAGAAAAGATTACTTACGTTACAAATGTAAGGAAACCACTTTTGATGATCCGATCACTTGAGTAATATTACACAAAAATTTGCTTAAGTATTTTTGGTGTTTGTTTTCCTAATTTAATTCCATACACACCGTCGTCGTCGTCGTCGTCGTCATTCACCACTAAAACCCTTACATCAGTCTTACATCATTCATTTACTTCCGTTAACGACAACGACAGTCAAGATATGTTATTTTCCGTCAAAAGAAAAATGAAAAAAAAAATATTATGATAAAATACACAAAACACACCTACAAACTCCCATCATCACTCAACTGTTTCTTTTTTTTTTTTGTGTTGAGAAAACTGACATTTGCACAAATATCCTGCTTCCCCAAGATTACCATACATACTTCTTCATCGCAATGTTATAATGTACAAACCAAATATACTCTCACAGGTGAGGATTGGATTTTTTTGTTGTTGTTGTTTTTTTTAGTAACGACAACGCACGATGAGACGAAGAAAATAAAATAAATTTTACCTTTTTATCTGCAAAGGACTTGTGATTAGGGTGAGTTGGGGTACATTGGGATGTGTTCTTTTTTGTTGTTGTAAAGTTTCCAAAAAAAGTAAGAAACGTTACGAAGTATTTGAATTTACATAATTTCAACTTGATTCTGTGGAAAACTAATTAAAAGATTTAAAAAAATGGTCCTTCGACCCGGATTTTGTCAGATGCACAGCTATGGGCTTAGAGCTTAGCAGCTATAGAACTGTTTATGGTCATGACAAATAGACTGAATGTCTTGAAAAATGTTGATGAATCAAAATAGAAAACTGAAAATTGGTCCTTCAACCCGGATTTGGTCATAGGAGACACTACCGGGCAACCATAGAAGCTTACGTATTGGAAATAGGGGTAATATGAGCGTTTCTAAAAAGAATTTTCAAGCGATTTACAGTAAAAGATGTAAATAATCTGAAAAAAATGGATTTGATTTGTCAATATTCCTCAAATTTGAAAATTGGTCGTTCGACCTGGATTTGGCCATTGAAAACAGTATCGAACAACCGTAGATACTTGAATTTTGGAAAAAGGCGTGACATGAGAGTTTCTGAAAAGAAATTTAAAGATGTATGTATACAATCTTAAAAAAATGGTCCTTTGAACCGGATTTGATGTGCCAATATTCCCCAAATCCTTTTTTTTAACAGGAAAGAAGCTTATCATTAATGGTTTGAAGTTACTAATTTCACAGGGCATTGCATTTTAGCTCAATGGCAATGACCTAAGTAATTTAAGTACCCCAATTCACCCTATGCATAATATATTACAGTAAATATAAAAATTCGCCATGCGGTGCTTTTGTTTTTTTACTTTAAAACAAAAAAAAGACAAAAAAGCGAATAAGGACAAACAAAAACACGCCATTTTGGTGAGCCATTAAAATCCTAATACCAAAAAGTCTTTTCCATTTTTAAAGTAGATATGACTAGCTACTGCAAAGGAAGGAACACACAAAAAAAAACAACTGAAAGGGAAGAAAACTTGAAATTGAAACCGTAAAAAGTAAAAATAAAAAAAAGAAAAATGCGTTTGTGTGTGACAAAAATCCCTTTCTTCTTCTAATCCTTGGCACTGCCATGCCACACCATTGAAGAGAAAGTCCTATAAAAGCTTTCATTTTGTGCCCCCCAAAGGCAAAAACGCCATATGCTCTGTTCTGGGAAATGTGCCAGCAGACTTAGTTTAGTTTATGTATCTGGGAGATATATTTTATCCTTTTTTTTTATTATTTTTTTTTCTCTATTTGTGTGTGTGTCTTTCTCAAACTACATCTTCAATCTAAACAAGAAAAAAAAAAAAAATTATATAAATTCAATGGATATTTTGTTAGATTTTGTTTTTCCTCATTTTGGTATACCCTCGGATTTTTTTTCTTTTCCTGTGATATTTTAAAAAAAAAAAAAAAAAAATGTAAGCAAAATAGGACTATATTTGTGTTAAGGAAACAATTTTCAGACATAAAGAGGGTTCTGAGATTTTTCCTCTTTTATTTTTTTATATTGAAAATTATCCATCAATTTGAGTTGAGTTTCGAGTTCAAAATTGTTATTCAATTTGTTTAATAGAGGTTGTTTGGTGGTTTTTTATGACGTCAAACAAATTTTTCACACAAGATTGAGGGTTATACCATACAGAGATTGAGATGTTCAATATTGAAAACTATCAATCTTTGGGTGTTTTGAATTTCCCTTCTTTTTTTTTTTTTTTTGGTGCAGGAATTGTAGGGAGTTAGAAGGGATTTTTTAAAAAGGGTAAGAACCATTTAAATTGCTGAATGAAAAAAAAGGAACGGTTCATTGGAGATACTTTGATCAAAGTTTGTAAACATCAATCAACAAGTTTAGATGTTTTACTATTTTCACTTTAACGCAGATTAGTTTTAATAGATTTTTTTTAATTAAATTCTGAACAGCTTTGAAAATATTTAACATTTTGCCTTTTTTATAGGAAGTATGAATAGATATGAAATCATCTAACAACCAAATATATGTACTTATGCTAATCAGACTCCTTTTGTTTTGTTTGTTAAAACGTTTTGATTAAAAATGATTGATGAAAACCATTTTTTTGTTATTTTATTCTTCATTAAAAAATGTTCAAAATATTTTTTTTATATCAATTTCCAAGAATTAACAAACAATTGACAATTGTTTGTATCCACCAATAGCCCTTCAATATAAATATATTCAAGAAACATTTTTTTAAAGCAACTTTCAAAATTAAAAAAACAAATCTCTAAGACTCCCAAATGAAAACTTATCAGTACAAAACAAATGCTATTTGTTTGCCCAATATTAGCCCTGATTTTTCTACTAAAAATGTTTGCTTGTATGCTTTTCATGATAAAGATATTAAAAAGACAATTATTTTATAGCAACTTTTAAAATTTAAAAAAAACTGGCCTAAAGATAACTTATCAAAACGAAAGAAATAGCGTCCGTTTGCTTACCATAAGCCTTTGTTAATCCACTGCAAATTACCAAATTTTTGTAGGGACCAATTTTTTGTACGACTTCTGGATTCTTTACAAAAAAAAATTTTGAAAAATCCATAAAAATCAGTCCTTTTGAAAAACATAAAATATCCTTTTCTAACCATAATTTACTTGGTCAGTAACAAGAGAGTATAGAAATTTCATACTATTCTCTAAATTAAAGTTTTTTTTTTTTGCAGTGTACATTCCAAAAACTACGGAATTTTAAAATTTGTGGTGATTTTTTTTTAAATAACGGTTCAAAATGTGACTAAACATTGGTGAATAAAAACAAATCTAGTTTCAAATCTTAGCTTATGCTGCGTGGAATAATTTCTCCAAATTTCAGCTGAATCGGTTCAATAGTTTTGAATATATACAAGGTCAACCGAATCTAAGAGAGCTCTTTTCTATAAAACAATCACATTTTTTTTTTTAAATCAATTAAAAAGTATTAAAAAATATTAACGTGATAGAATTTTTCTGAAAACTAGATTTAGATTCAGAAAACTCCATGATATCAACAAATTATAGGAAGGACAAAAAAAAACCAGTCTTATTGATATTTGTTTCGTTTGAATGTCTTCTTTCCGAAATATTTTTTTGTTCGAGTATTGTTTGACAGTTACACTCTGTTAGTTTAACAATCTCTAAGGTTTATGTCTTGAAAAGAAACCACCTTAGTAAATTAACATATCTCTAAAATAGAAACGAGCAATATTTCTTGCTGCTTCTTTAAGCTCGATGAAATTGAAATATCTATTCCATCCATACTAATAACCAATTGAATAATATATCCCATAAATTTGCTAATCTCTTCCTTTGTCCTATTTATCAGTTCTCTAAAACCAATTCAAAGTCTTCATCTTGTTCAAGAGTAAAATCTCAATTATTCTAATTAGATATTGAAACCTAATAAATTCATTCTCATTTCCAACTTCAGCTGCAATATACTGAACAAAAAAAAAAGGATTACTACAAAATCTATAATCTAGGAGAATAATAGAAAATAGAAAATGTCTTAATGTGTTTCTCCCATACAAAAGTGCATTCATTCATTAAGTCACTCACATAAATTAACATGAAAAGCTAAAGCCTTTTGTACATAAAATGATTCTTCAAGCAACAAATTAATGTTAATCAATTTGAAATATAACTTAATTGCATCCACTTGACAAAGTACACATCACAAAAACAAATTTATAACCAAAACTAAACATTCTTGATATGGTATGGATTCCTGCTGATTTATGATGGCAATTTTAGTATATGTGAAGCATCTTTTCTCATAAAATTTATGGATAGGATACCTACTTCAATATAATTTCCGTCTTATCACACAGAAAACTCCAACTAAGGTATTTTTGTTGTTGTATTTATGTCAAACATTTTTGTGTGGTGTAAATATACACTATAGAGACGATATAAATTCTTTGCTTTCAATCATAATTTCCAACGTCAAAGTAGTATATCTGTGAGGCACAACAATGTGGCGTCTTATCGAAGAAAACCGGAAGTCCATCATACAGAGTTACAAATGCGTTGTGAATGGAAACATTCACTCAAACCACAATTAATTGAGTTCACAGCGATATGGCGCTGAGGGTAGTTATAGGTTTTATCATCATCAACAAAAAAAAAATGAAAAAAAAACAACAACAACAAAAACAAATCATTTTGTGAACTATTCATCCGACTTAGACTGACGCACGACGACGACACGGACCGATGACAATAAAACAAAGTCATCAATGTCATCAACAGCAGCAGCAGGCGACGCGACTTATGGTACTTCAAGTCAGCACCTGGACATTAGACAGACATCATGCAATCTACAATGAGTATGGCTATGTCGCAGCTATCAAGCACTTGGGAGGTCATAAATTCAATAAACTCAATTTAAGAAGGCGTCCCTCAATTCCAATTCCCATTTCAGTCAAACAACGATTCAATTGGACGATGAACTGAACATTGAATGAGAGATAGAAATTGCCATTTAGTTTGACATATGAAGGAGAAGGTACTCCCTCTCTCCCTCTCTCTCTCTCTCTCTATTTGATGGTGTATCTTTGCCGCAAAGGACACACCAAATGAATTTTAAGTAGGTAGTCTGTCCTCTGAATTATCTCGACTGGACACACTCTCTGGAAATCACTCTACTTCTTGTCCTGTTCAGTGCCCTGCCCATATTTGAAAGACTCTTGTTCAAATTCATGAAATTCGATTAGGAACTGCATGAGTAGATGTGGGTGGTTTGACACAAGAGAGAGTGCGATTGTGTGTGTGTTATGTCATTTTTTTTTGGTTATCAAGAGCGTGTAGCATAATAATATCATTTTTTTTTACTTTTTGTTTTTTTTTTTTTTAGAAAAGGATCAAATGCAGAATTGAAAATTGATTTTTAAAAGATTGTTGGAAAATGTGCACTTGTGATTTTGTGACAAGTGACAGTTAAGGAAAATATTACATTTATTTTCATTATTTTCCTCCTCGATGGACGGACAATTGAATATTTGCATTTTTTTGGACAGGGGGGGGGGGGGGGACATACTATTTTCTTTACAAATGTCAATTTGATAACGATCCAGTGATGCCAAATTTCATTTATTTATTTTTCTATTTTGAAATGGAATCGATAAAAAATGGAATATTCTTTTACTCCTTGGAGAGATTTCGTATGCAACGACACGCGTAAATTTACCAAATTTGTAAAATAGTAAGTTTAAGCAATAATTAGCATGAATATTAGGGGTATTCATGTAATCTGGTAAGCTTTTGGCAAACGAAAGAATTGTGGAAATATGAACAAATTTGTACAGAAATGACGTTCCTGTCTAGAAGCACTTTTTTTCTTAATTAATTAAGCTGATACTATTTAGAATTGCTTCTTGGTTCAGTGAGTCAGAATCAGATTATCACTATCAGAAGTAGATATTTGGAAGCTCAATTAAAAATAGTTTATCGAGATTTTTTAAGATTAGCTAAGTAAAAAAGTTAAAATAGAGACATACAAAAAAAAAATAATAATCTTGCGTAAATTAAAATATCGTAGTAGAGCCAAATCAACTAAACTCTCTACCGATTTGATTAAAATCTAAAAAAAAAATAATTCCAAACATGCGCTAGATATCAACCCACTCAAAGATTAAACCAAAAAAAAAAATATCATGAAAAACATTGCTTAATATGAATGAAAAATAAGTTATTTAATTAATACGATAAAAAAAAGCAATTTAATAACAAAAACGTAAAACACCAACACCACATGTTTCGAATTAAGTTATCATGACCAAAAAAACTTTTGATAAGGGTAATCAAAAAAATGTCATAAGGCTGCCAAAATAGCCCAAAAAGTCATTAATGAAAATAATTTATAAAAAAAAAGACTTAATATAAAAAAAATACAGACATTAAAACATAAAACAATAAAGGTACAGTGGAGCCACATAATAATTAAGTGGCTATTTTTTTTTTTTTTTTTTTAATTAAGTAGAGTTGTCATGTCCATCTTGAAAGAATTTACATTAGTCCAAGTTGTGTATACATTATAGTGAAGTTTGGAGTTCCAGATAATAGAAAAATAATAAAAACTTGTTTATGTAGTTTTAGTATTTTCTTCGGACGACATAATTAATAAATTGTGGCTAACCAATGCAAATCAGCAGAATACTTTGACAGGTTTTCAAAAGAATTAACTCAGATTATTATCATTTGAAAAATAATCACCCTTATTCCGCAAGGCGTTTGTACTAAAACGCTATAGCTTCTAGAGCGTGGCATTTTTGAACAAACGCCCTGCGGAATAAGGGTGAATAACTGCGTGAAAATTGAATGGACAAAAGGGCCAAATAGGAAATTAGTACCAGACTTTATATGATGAGTTGGATAACTAGCAAGCTGAAATTTTAAAAATACCCGTTTATAACGTTGTGGAGCATGATTTATTAAATAAAGAGTAGACGTAACATACACTACAAGTTAAAGGAAGTCAGTTTTTAGAGTATTTTTTACTCCACACAGGTCTTAAAATTAAAAATTGTATCTGTAGTCAGAGTACATGAAATGTGTCATTGGAAAATTGTAAAATAAAACACCATTGTGTTTTGTTTTACTTAGAAAATCGTTAGTGACTTGCACTTTTTTCACTTTGGATTGCAAAATCGAAATAGTTTGTGACTCACACTATAGGCCTAAACAAGATTAACATATGTACACTGCCGTCACTTTGGATTGCAAGATTAGAATAGCGTGTGACTTACACTGCATGCAAAAATGTGACTTACACTACTGTCACTTTGAATGGCAAATCCGAATGGCAGTAGAATAAGATACCTGAAACAACAGCGAACATAAGGGCAACTAGAATTTAGTGGATTATTTGAAGAATTTTTGTCGAAAAAAAGATAATTCAAAGAATTTTTGGTCGAAAAAAGTCTATTTGAAAACAACTACGACGACATTTGAAAAAAAAAATCACCCATTACAGTACTATAACAGCCATATAAAGTTATATAAAGATGATTTTGGAAGAAAACTAGCATCCCTATTATGATTGTCGATACTTAAATTTATTGATATAAATTGAAATTCGATACAAGTAGAAAATTGGCAAGACAATTAGCTCCTACTCCAAAAATAAAATCTCAAACTTGAGATTATCATCTCTGA
Organism: Meliscaeva auricollis; assembly: GCA_948107695.1. Lineage (NCBI taxonomy): Eukaryota > Metazoa > Arthropoda > Insecta > Diptera > Syrphidae > Meliscaeva > Meliscaeva auricollis. Next base: position 48,141,356 of record OX403619.1, on the reverse strand, counting down.
CAGACGAGTTCTGATCTTATCAAGTTAAAGTACCAGAAGTTTTAACGTTAAGATTGAGGCATTTGAATCGAAATTTTTTTTTATCAAGCGTAGTTGATTTCTATTTGTGAATTGTTTTTTTTCTTTAATTTTTTCAAATAATTCACATCAATTCATTATACTTTTTCTTTGCTACAGCTTATTCATCTACAAGACAAAAAGAACAAAAAAAAAACAATAAATTTTAATGATGCATGCCGTGATTGACGATCTACTCTACTACGTGACCTACACTACAACAATGTTGAAAGCAATTTAAGAATTATAAATGAAATGATACTACATTTTTTTCATGTTGAAATCATGTACCTAATTCTATCAACAAGCTAAGGACAGTTTTTGAATGCTGATGTAGAAGTTTTAGAGAGAACATTTGTTTAGTTTGTGACTTACACTACAACTGAATATTAAAGTTATATCAATTTAATATTCTTAATTAATGCAATACTGTAATATATTTTGATATTTTCTGGATAACATCTAATAGCAAAAGTTATTTTGTCTACTGTTCGACCCCACTGTTCTCCCACGTATACAACCAGCGATAACAAAATGTCAAATTTATTTGACATCGACGTATGACACATGACTCAAGTTAATTAGTTGTACATGTGATACAACCATGTTTTTAATTTTTATTTTTTTATTTTATCATAAAATTGCAACAACAACAACAACAAAAAACGGAAATAAATTCATTTACTCAACCTCTATAGGTAGGCTCGACCACCATTCCGACCATCATCACCATCACCACCCAGAATTATAAAGAAAAAAAAAACTCAATGATTTCGACGTTTTTCCGATCAAATTCGGTTGAACAAATAAAATCTTTTCAACTCATTCATTCAGCCAGATAGTCGTCCTCGTCGTCGTCGCAGTCATTCAGTCAATCAATAAAGCACAGCATAGGTTTCTTTCAATTTTTTTTTTTATTTCTAGAAATTCAGTCATGGTTAGGTGAATTCAAATGCCAAAAATGACAGTCAGCAAAAGATTGATTTTTGTTTGAATTTAACTTATATGCCCTCATATATACTAACATAGTAGATGCACAGTTGCAGCAATTTCAGCATCAAACTTTATATACAAATGTACATATATTTATTGTAAATGACTTTTATTGAAATTTCATTTTTATAGGTCATGTGTTGTAGATTTAGATTTTGTAAATGCAAAATCGGAGGCTGTTTTCAGTGGCGGCATACCTTTATGTCTAAGTGAGACACTTTTAAGGGCGCATAGTCCCTTAAGGGCGCCATTTACGTCAAATGAATATCTACTCCAAAAAATTATTCAAAACAAACAGCTCAAACCCCTTTTTTAACTTCCAATCTCCTAAGCTAACACGCAACGTGGGAATACTGATTTCAGCTGTCAAATTTAAGCTTGACAGCAGCTTTTACGAACTGCCATACCGACGCGACGGTGACAAACGAACTTAGTGTTGAAAAAACGGTGTGACCAGCGTTATTACAAACTTTTAGTGTCACGAATAGCTCACAAGGAATCAAGGTCTAATGCCAGACATTCTCAAACACTTCCTGTATCCTTGTACATAGTTAGCAGGTTTTGAGGGCACCTACACTATTTTCTACAATTTCATGACAACCAGTAGTCTTAGAGTTTTTTTCAATTCCTCGCAATAGGCAGCACCCTCGAAAAATGCAATATGGCATGGGCTGGGCTTTGAACCCAGACCTCCCGGCGTGATAGTCCACCGCACTTACCATTACGCCAAGGGGTAGGTATACTACCAGCATTTCTGTTGCTGTCGGTAAGGCAAAAGTAGCTTTGGTTTGGGACCGCCTTAACTCAGTCCATCCCTGAAGTTTTTGGCATGCCATGGTTTATGCAACATTGTATTGACAGCCGTCGATAATGAAGTCCGCCTTCCTGCTGCTTGTGTCACTACTATATCTGTCATTCTATTATCAGTTTATGTAATCATGAGCCGTTTTGTGTGTTGTGTTGTTTTCTGTATTTGTTCACAGTACGAGATTGCAAACGTAAGAACGACTGACGGGATGACGGACAAAAGCAAAACGACATATTAAACCCAGTTCCCCCTACCCCCTCCCCAAACCACCATCAACCTCATAATATTAAGCTTACACGTATATTTGAACTTTAATCTGACAGACTACAACGCATAAATATCTGTCACAACATTTGGTGCCAATTGATGGAAGTTTTATGAATCGTCATCAAGATAAACAAAAAATACACATCCGCCAAAAACTCACTCTCCTACTATACATCATCTTCTTTCTCTCTCTCTCTCTCTCAGGTTTAGATTTGATGGAAATTCAAATCGAATGATGAAAGTTATAAAGTTCAATCTCGTTTCCTTCAAAAGAAGACACAAAACAACAAAAAAAAAAATCAAAACACAAAAACGTGACAAAAAAAATATCTGACACCAAGAACACCATTTTGTTTTGGAGAAACGGGACTCGTTGTACACAAACAAGCAACCAAGCAGCTTAATCAAAAAAAAAAATCCACTGTAAGTTTATAGGGTTTACAACGTTTGTTTTTATTTTATTTTTTTTTTTTTTTTCTGACAAGAAAATGGAAAGAGGTTTTTCTCCTCGTTTAATATTCGAAAAGAAAAACGTGGTGTCATCTAAAAAAAAAAAAAAAACACAACACATATGTTTTGAATTATATTAAATTGGTATAAATTTTTTATGGCCAACATGTGTGCATGGAGAGTATCAAAACAGATTTAAAGTTTAATTTTATGGGCGACACACAGTGATATAGGAAAAGGGTTCAATTTTGGAACAACAGAGATTTTTTCATCTGAAGTTTGGAAAAAAAAAATTAAACTTATAATTCTGATGCATTCTGGGTGAAAAATATTGTTACATTCACTGTACCATATTCTTGTTCACCAAGAGAGTAAAGTGCACAACTGGGCTGGGTTGGGCTACTACACGTACAAGTACTTATGATTCAAGGCTATAAAGTGGTTGAGCATTGAAGAGAGATGGAGATGTGGTATCTAATGGGTTTTTAATATAATGACTTTGTTTAGGAAGGAAGTGTGAAAAAGTGATAAACATTTTATTGCTTTTTTTTATTGCTACATGGGAAGGGAGAAGGGCAGAGGTTTTTTTTAACTCCCACTTTTTAATGGCCCTGTTTAATATATTTTTCAATATTTGTACCTCAACTCAATATAACAATCACACAGCTAACAGAGAGATAGAGAGAGAGAGGAGTTCTTTCACTAATGTAAGGGTCACACATAGCTAGAGCCACCTGCAGCCGCTGATAAGTTGCCGCTGCCTGCTTCTAGAAGTTGAACATGTTTAACTGTTTACGCCATAAGAAACGATATTTTGTAGTCAAACCATGCTGGTGGCAGCTACTACCTCAATTCGCAGTTGGCAACCAGCTAGGTGTGACACATGAAAAGTCTACGAACAGTAGTTGGCGATTTTGTAGGTTAAACATATTTAACTTCGCCAGCTGTCATCTGCTGCCTGCTACCAAATGGGAAACATGTTTAATTTTGCCAGCAGCTGATAAAAATACTCGCCAGCTGCCGCCATTAGAAAAGATTTTTTATGGTCACACCCAGCTGGCATCAGCGCCTTTCTCAATTCAACGCTTACAACCAGCTAGAGTGTGACCCACGCTTTAAACAAGTTTAACTATGCCTGCTGGTAACAGCTGTCAATTAGAAAGACTTGAAAGTGTTTAACTTTACGAGCCATTGATAAAATGATAACTGAATAACGCCAGTTTTGTAGTCACACCCAGCTGGCAGCAGCCCCTTTCTCAATTCAACGCTGACAACCCACGCTTTAAACAAGATTAGCTACACCCGTCGGTAACAGCTGTCAATTAGGAAAACTTGAAAATGTTTAACTATACCGGCCATTGATAAAATCATAGCCGAATAACGCCAGTTTTGTGGTCACACCCAGCTGGCAGCAACGCCTTTCTCAATTCGACGCTGACAACTAGCTAGGTCATACCCATGCTTTAAACAAGTGTAACTACGCCAGCTGGTAATGGCTGTCAGTTAGAAAGGAATGGAATTGGTTTTGGGTTTCAAGAATGTGGTCTACTGATGGCGTTACACATTGTAACAGTAATATTGCTCAGCCTTCTCACCGGTAACTGTTCATTACAAACAGCTTCAACTGCGTTTCCAATTCTGTCAATATTTACAGAAATAACCCCAAAAAATTACTGGTTTTAACAAAACCTTTATTTTAACCAAGAAGGCATCTCAACCTTTTGGGCCTGGGTAAACAGTCTTATAAGGAGATTCTGCAAATAACATTAGAGAGCAAGAAACGTCAGTTTAATTCTGGATTATCATAACACATTATTCGTTACAGCGTCGCATCGGCAAAATAAAAGAAATCGTGACTCAGGCCTAAAACACATCTTAAGTCAACTGGGTACAACTTGTTATCGATAGAGGTCGCCTAAAAGATTGGTCTTGCTGCTGTGCTTTGACCCCAAAACTCCTACCTGAGCCAACAATCTTGTCAGTATTTAGCAGCAACTTAGAAAGTTAAACAAATTCAACTAGTGGAAGCAAGCACCAGTCATTATAGCTGTCAAAGTTAAACATTTTAAATTTAATTACCCAGGCGACTAATCAGCAACGGACACCAGCTTCATAACGTGAAACCCATAGTTAGCAGACATTCAATAAGCGTAAAAGGACTATTAATCAAAAATCTACAAAAACTTTTTCGAGCTGCAAAAGCCTTTTTACATGTCGCTTGGTAATTCAGAACAAGAGACTATAGTCTTACAATATAACAACGTAATTTTTTTAGAAATAAGGTACCTGTATGGTCTTCAGGAATGCACTCAAGTCATATTACAGCTCACTTCTTGAAAATTAAGTTAATGAAGTTAAACATTTCTTTAGCCAGCGATTTTGTCAGACAACATCTTTGAAAATACATATTCAATGCTTCATTTGGTACATTTTTTGGAATTTGGATTTCTTCAAATTATTTCTAATCCATTATTATATTTAATACCAAGATGATTCCTTTTTCCAAGTTCTTGACAAAGCAAGGAACATTTGCTGAGGAATAGTTTTTTTTTTTAATTTTTTTGAAGTAAAATTCAGCAATTTTGTTCATCGAAAATTTCGAAAAACTTTATTTCTGTCACATTTCTACAAACAACTACGATATTTGAAATGGAGCAGGAGTTTTCAAAGCAAATAAAATTGCTTCCATCATCGTCGTCAAGTCATTAGTTAGTGTAGTTTAATTCAATTAGGTATATCTAATCGAATGATTTCTCAAGTTTTCATCTTCAACACCAAACACCAAACTAAAAACAAGACATAAGACTCCATCAGATGAATTCGAATTTACCATCCAAAACACCTCATTTTCACATATTTACACTAAAAAACAAGAAACAACAAAATATCCTTGGCGCCATAAAACATGATTGCTTCATTTCACATTACGACAACAACACGAGAACGTCGACGAAGAACGAGAACGTCAACGATGAAGGAGAAGATGAAGTTGTTAGTGAAAAATATACCTATCCTAACCTAGAACTAGAGCTATAGCTGATGGCAGCAAAAACTCTTTCTCTCTCTCTCTCTCGTTGGTACAATAAAGTTACAAAATAAAATAAAAAACCCCTATTGACATTGAACTCAATCAAAAGACACCTCCAAGAGCTCCCAAACATCCTTGCCAGGAGCACAATTGCCTAATAGTTGCATAATGACTTCCTCCTTAAAACCATTTCGACTGCTGCCTGGCTTGAATAAGAATAAGACGAAGTGAGGCCAAAGGAGCTATGAAAAAAAACGGTAATCAAATGGCGAAATTAAAAACAAAAAAAAAATAAACTCAATGCGGCAAACATATTGTTGACGACGAAGTTGACTATACGATGACGGCGAAGTGCAGTGGAACAAAATAGACTAAAAAATTGAAATAATTTCTTAAAACTAAGACAGCCAACTAAAAATGTCTGAATTTTGCCATAAAACTGAAACCGTAGCTACGATCTCATCCAACAATTAAAATAAAAGCATAGCCTTAACAATAAGACTGTTTTAAACGAAAAAAAACGCCCAGAGACACGCCTACTTTCTGGATAATTTTCTTTAGTTTTCAAAGTTTTTTTTAGAACGGAACTGAAAGATTTTGTATCGAATCTAAAACTTTCCCAAAGGTTAATCAATTCTTTGTAATCGATTTGAAACTAATTTGCAATCGATTTGAAACTAATTTGTAACGTCTTGACCTGCTAAACTTATAAGCGCGAGTGTTGAACGAAAAAAACTAAGAACACTACAATACAAAAGTTCCTAGCTTTCTAGGATAGGTTACGGAGGATAGCATTCTTCGTAACAGACTCAAATTTCGCTAACGAAACCGACACTACGCCTCGGATAAAGACTAATCAAACGATGACGACTTTTGGCTATAGTACTCAGACAAAAATTGGTTTCTAGAATGTATGTACACTTCTCGACATTAATAAAGAAGGGCACCAAAACGCAGGATTCCTCCAACTTGAACGAGAGTTCATGCGATACGAATTGGACATCTTAGGACTAAGCGAAGTTCGATGGTTGCCAAATATAAATCGCCAAACGGTAACACTGTACTACTCTACTCCGAAAAAGAGCCCGGACGTTTTAGAAGTAGTCTCCTGGACGTCAGGAACAGAGGAGGGGCAGACATGGGATTGGCCAGGGACCACCATCTGATGGTAGCTCTCGTAAGATTACGCACAGCTGCAGTTCGGAGATCCCAAACACTCAAATATCAAGGTTTAATACCGACAGACTTAAGGATCCCGTAGTTCGCCAACAAGGACTGAGAGCAATCAGCAGCAGTGAACCTACCTCCATCGAAGATCAATGGTGTGCTGTGAAAAATGTTTTCATAACCGGTGGTCGATCGTTCACAAAAGGAAGAAATAGAGTCTATGTATCGTATGAAGATGAGAGAAAATTACCGTAGTGTGACACGTGATTGGTTGAAGAAGCAGAAGCGGCCGCAAATCGGTGTGACAGCAGAACTTTTTATAGTCACCAAGGAGCTTACTGGAGTACAATGCTCCAAACAACACCTGGTGAAAGACGTAGATGGTTCCCTGCTCCATTCGGATGAAGACCAGCTCAAAAGGTGGAAGGAAAACTTCGCTTCGGTATTAAACCGTGTGTTCGCTAGCGATGCGCATCCAATACCTGATGACCCGGCGGAAGCAACAAATGCCCGAATGCGCACCACACCTCCCAGTAGAGAAGAGATCATTGTCGCAACTAAACACTGATGAACAACAAGGCGGTAGGACTGGACGGTATTCCTGCAGAGCTCTTACAAGCAGAACTAAATCAAGTGAGCTGCTGCATTTACTCATAGAGAGAGCCTGAAACTCTGAGTGGAAAAAGGGCATGATCGTCAAGCTCCCGAAGAAAGGAGATTTGATGCAGTGTGAAAATTCGAGAGGGATTAGCGTTCTGCATGCGGTTGCCAAGATAGCAGCAAAAATTGTATTAGAGAGAATAAAGGAACATCTAGAAGACACACTCGATGCCGAACAAGCAGGTTTCCGCACTGGTTCATCTTGTGTTGACCACATTAATACCTTGCGGATCATTAAACTAAATTACTATCGATTTTCAATCAACGTTCAACTAGTTTCAATTAATTTTTATTAGAAATTTGTCCAACGTTACGACAACACCTGTCCCACTATGTGCAACAACTATGGCACAATTTATCCAGAAACAAAATTACAAAAAAAAAAAAAACAAAAAAAAAATATTCGCAGAGAGAAAACGAAAACGAAAATGCAGCAGAATCGATTTCTACTCACGAAAAATGCCATGTTTCTGTTTTGCTTCTCCTAGACGATCCCCAAACCCCCACAAAAAAAAAGAAGGACAAAATACCAAACCCAAACCCACACAAACACACCCTTTTTTTCAAAGCCACTTCAGGTTTGTGCTGTTTTTTTGTTTTTTTTTTTTGTTTGCCAACTAACCCACCTATGGCTTGGCTGCTGGGTGCTTCTTGTTAAGCGGAAGACACACATACTCGAAAAATAGCTTGCTCTTCTCCAAAATGGAAACCGGAACAATAATATTCGAGAAATAGTTTTCCTCATTCTCTCTCTCTCCTCATTTCAATCGGTTTCGTTTTGGTTGTTCGAGCTTAATTCATTCATTTTGACTTCGACAATCGACACCAGTGTTGCCATACACAAGGAAGATTTTTGCAAAATAGAGTTTTTAAGATACTTAAGGATTTTTGAGAGTGCGGCCGTAATTTTGAAAATATTTAAATTGAGAAAAACAGTTTCAAGACAAAGCTCATAACTTTGGACACTTTTGGTTTTGGATAGTTCATTTTAGAAACTGTAGAGGGCACCAAGGCTTTAAACCTTTTGTTTTCAGCTTTCAACTTTTGAAAATGCATTAAACTGAATGTTTTTCAAGTCAAACAAAAGACAAACTTAAATCAAAACTTGTTTAAAGAAAAAACACAAAAAATGAAGTAAAGTGGCAACACTTATTAAAATATCGATGAATGCAACCTACAACACAAAGTATATTTGAGAGTGTATCCCATCCCCCCATTAAGTATCTTCAGCATCTCTAGCTTTTGGTTAATTTTATTTTCATCTCACACATCTCCTCGTGCTCATATGATGTATTGGGGTCAATGCAGTGGGAACTGGGACTCTTGCGGTGTCGTGTGGTTCTGCAAGTGCACCAGTGCATCGTTTAAATGTTTTTTTTTTTTTTTTGGAATTCAGGTGGAAGAAAAGTTATTCAACCAACCTGGAACTAGGTTAAATGGAAGTGTTTGGGCAACTATAAAGTAGAGGTAGAGGATCAAGATGACAGAGAAGAATACCTAACTAGATTGGGAAGGTTGTGGTAAAGTACCAGGTACAGGTACCACGATGACATACAGTGTGTATCACTTCCTCCATATATTGGTTAGTTTGGGGTATTATTTTATTTTTTTTTATAAGAATTTAATTTTAATTGGTTGATTTCACATTGGGGGAATCAATTTAATTTATCAGATAAATCGCTTCAAAGATATATAATCTTGTATTCGAGAGAACATCAAGGTCAATTGTGTATCTAAATTGAGTCAATTAATTTTTTTCAATCTAATCTTGTGCATGATAGTTGTGGGTAGGGTATCTTGCTATGGACTGTGAAAACTGTTGGGGGTTAAGTGGGAGATTTAGAGATTTTTTTTTTATCGAGGGGTGATGTTTTGAATTATTGAGTTTTATATGATTTAATTTTTTTTTTTATTTTCAATGAGGAAGTTGATTTTTATCTCACGCTTTAGCAGGAAGAAAGATTTAATTTGCGACCCTAAAATCCAAGACCCCAAATTGTATGGACTGACTTCGAAACAATTTCGAAGCTATTATTCGTATGTTTTCATGGAAAAAGATGGAAATTGAGTTCTTAATCTATTACCACTCATTTCTAGCATCAAAAATTAATTAATTAAACTAAAATTGCTTGATTTTTTACTCAATACCCACTTAATGGGATGATACCCACTACAAATTCGGTAACTCAGTTTTTTAAAGTTTAATATTGGCTTAGTTTACATTAAGAATTGTATGTTCTTAACACTCCTGAGAGTCGTTACCCGAGTTATTTCGTAAAAAAACTTTAAAACCCCACCCTTATTAACCCATTTAGAAGAGGGGGATTTTGGCAATTTAGAATTTTTTTCTCAGCAATAATTCATAATTAAACTGTTTGTCAACAATCTCTGGCGTTTTAAATAATTTAAGCTAGTAAATAGACTGCCTTGTGCTGTTTACCCACTTAATACCCTAACAAAAAAATTGTACCCATGTTGAGAAAATTTTATCAGCTTGTTTGTTAGAATTTTAATTCTTGGAATTGGTAACTTTTTTTGGTAATTGAACCTCAAAACCTTTTTTTAACCACTTGGAAGGGGACTTATTCATCAAATTTGTAACTAATTTCTGGAATTTTTTTAAGCAAGAGCTTAGCAACAAAAAGAATACCCCTTAAAAATGTTAATAATTCCCTTGACTCATATTTTTTTTAGTTTGGATCACCCTTGAAATCTATTTTGGGTAAAAAACATTAAGTACGTACCCTGATTGGAATATTGGATGAAGTTTGACTTTTTTTAATTAATAATTTCATCAACAGACCATTCACTAATGCATTTCTGGCGGTTAAAATGACTTTCAATAGTAAAAAGTCTGAATTGTACGGTTTACCCACTTAATTGTAACAATACTGCAAAAGCTATGTCATATAAGTTCTGTTCAGCTTAATTAACAACGAAGGATGATTGCTGGACTGGTCGGCTTTCACAATATAATAGGGTAAACTACCCCGAAAACTACAGTTTACCCATGTGGAAAAAACGATCAGATTTCGGTGGTTCAGAATAATTTACCTTCGTCTTTTATTAGTGAGTCAACATTTATCTCCAGTCAATTTGCTATTAAAAACTCTGCAATTTACCCTTTTAATAGAAAAAATACCCTTTGAGAAAGTTAATAATTCTTTTATCGTGCAATTTATCCTGTTTTGAGTAAATAACCTCAGGTTAATTTTATTAGGTATGAAAGATCTCTTTCACTAATTTGCCAAGTTCCCTCATTTACCCAATTATACCCAAATAATAAAACTTCTATCTTCAACGTATAATGTATAGAACCCGAGAGGTGCTCTTTATGAAACTCTGTTCAACTCATTATTTGGGTACGAAAGATTCCTTTATCTAACATAGTTGGATTTCAAGGGCTAAAAGACACTTAAGCTTTACCGTTTACCCAAATAATAAAACAACCCGTTTCAAGGTATAGTGGACTTTCCTAGAGAAGATCTCGTTTTTTTTAAGCTCACATTCAACTCAATGACGCGAAAAAGTGGTGAAGAAGAAGTAGTTAGCAGAATAACGCGCTGTTTGATAGGGAGACATCCACATTAAAATATGACTCAGATTTCAAAGGCTACAAGCGCGTATTTCGATCGTTTTTCGCACGTATTTCGTGAGTATTTTGCATGTTTTTTGCGCGTTTTACGCGCGTTTTACTAGCATTTTAGGTGCCCCTTAAATGTTGGGATTTGAATGTCTTCAAGGATAGATATCAGTACTTAAAAATCAAGTTTGTACTGTAAAACCATGTTTGCAGCTTTGAAAGACTTGTTCTAACTGCATAGCGAACCAAAGCATTGAAATTTAAGCTTATTTCTTATAAAAATAAAATAAAAAAAGGTTATGAGGCACCACACCAGGTGAGAAAGACAAAGTATGCTATAATTGATATGTAAAACGAGCGTTAAACGCGCATATAACTAAGTTCCCCGTTTACACAATTATACTTTAATAATCCAAGTTCCTTTTTAACGTAGAATAGAGTAGTTCAGCTCCTGGCTTGGGTAAAAAAGATATAATTTCAATTCAATAGCTCGGATTTAAGCTGTACTTTTTACCCAATTATACCCCAAAACATTTTTTCAATCTGTAATAGGTTTCTCTGAAAGTTGAGAGGTACTCTTTAAGAAAACTGCGTAGATTACAGTTAATACTCCATTTTACCCGATTATTTACAAATAATGAAAGTTTAAACACTTTAAAAACGCAATCTTGATCTCCAGCGAAGACGAAACAGGCTTTTTTATCTAAACAACATTATTTCGCAGACACCTGGATTTATTGAGCAAACGACTGTAGCTACAATACCTTTGGTTTTCACTATCATCGCACAGACAACTTGAATTTAATTTCAAATAATGTACCAGGAAAAAAAACTAATAGAACGATTTACAGGCATTTTGTTTCCACCTTAAAGAAATGTGTGTTTACAGAGTTCCAGCAAAGATATTAATTTCTGTTTGCCACGCCAACCGCTTCCTTCCTTCCGTTTTGTGATACCCCCCAGTTGGTAAATTATTATTTTCATTAAATTTTAGAAAAGCATACTTTATATGCTGTAAAATAGAGACTTTTTTTAAGGGACACTCTTTCTGTATCTGATTTACCTTGGAAAGCATCCATAAAGTTGCTCCCCTTCTTTTGGGATGTTATTATTAGTGTGTTCATCGTTTCCCATTAAGAAGTATCTATATTTTTGCCTATTCCAAAAGATAAACAAAGATGAATGATTTGAAGGGATGACAGCAAGTTAATAAGATTGACATAGTTCATCATTTTAAACGGTCAAGAATAGCACTTTATGGGAATAGGAAGGCGTCTTGTTGTTAAGTATTAGATAGGTTGGTAAGGTATTAGGTACTGTAGGAATCTTTTACTTGTGATGATAAATCTATTTTAATAAAAAGGAAATTGTTTTCTATACAAATGACTGACGGAGAATTGTCTATTTTTGTTTTGTTTTTGGGCACAACAACAAAAACAACAACAACACATTAATAATAATGCGAAAAGGGAACTTCTGAAAGTCATAATTGGATTAAGTCTAATTAATTAATTTTTATATTTGTTTTTCTGTTATTAAAAGAAATGCAATAATGCTATAAAATATGATAAGTGTCGACACAAGTGTCTATGATGGAAATTAATTTGCCGGACAATGAGGAGTGATGACACTTTATTAGATTTTTGAGATGAAAGTGTTGTCATGCTTCGGACAAAATGCCAACATTTGAACAGCATGATTTTAATGGAATCTTATTTGGAGTAAAAGTGCAATGAGTCAATATTTCTACAAGAACACTATAAGCATTTTCTAAGATGGCTGAAGAGTTTTCGATGAAAAAGTCTTTGCATGACAAACTTAGTTATAGAGTTTAAAAGAACATTTTCTACTCCATTTCCTATATATGCCTTGTATAAGCAGTTTTGGCAAAGCTTATAGGACATACAAAAAATTAAATTTTAAAAGTAAAAACTATATTCGGTCCTGTTGTAAGGAGAAGAACGCATTCGAATTTTTGTACAGAAAAATTCTTCGCTTGGAAGATACAACAGCTGACTGTACGGATTGTACGTGGATACCAACCTTACTACACGTGTAAAGGTACAACGACTAAGATGACTGGGTCATGTAGAGCGCATAAATAAAAATTCTCCGACCTGGACCCTGAAGATCGGTCCAGTGGAGGAAGGACCTTGACTCAGATGACGCAAGTAGAAGGGGACCTACAAAACTGCAAGCAGATGGTTAGAGGAGCTTGTTAGTTGAGGCCCTAATACACAAAGAAGTTTAAGAAGTGCGTGATCTTCCATTGAGCTGAATGCAAATCAGAAAGAAGAAAATAGGTACTGAAGAAGAAAGTTAAAACAATGACACGGGGATATCATTCTACTCCGCCGCCAACAATATTGACGACATTGGTACAAATATTTTGTAAGAGCTCAACTTGAGCTCAGTAGCGTAGATTTTAGTTGGCACTTCTACTACTGAGCGAGCTGCTAGAACACAGTGAATGGAACGGCTTTTTGAGTCCAACCCATTTTTTTTTTCCTAAGTAAGAATTACGAACAAATAAAATTACGTCATAAGGGCAAAATATACTTTTTTGTATTTGAGAAGTCTCCAAAAGGTTCTGGACTACTAAATTTTGAATGTCTAGTCGAAATAAAGCGCTTTTGATACACAACGACGTATTCTTTCTAAATTCTATTGAACATTAATGATGTCAGAAGTGGGATCAACTATTAACCAACCAGTTCTCTAGCATCTCTGTTCCAAAAAGACTAAATAACAATCGCCAAAGGTCCTGGGCTGCTAAAAAGTAAATGAAAGTTTGGATAACTTCAATTCCACGGAAATAATGAGTACTATTTCTTGTGTCTATTGCACATCAATGATGTCAGAAGTGGGATAATCTAGATAAATAAGAAAAATTGGCACCATTTTTGTTCCAAAAAATAAACTGAATAACAATCTTCAATGTTTCCAAAGGTCCTGGACTACTAAAAAGTAAATGAAGGGTTGCGACAGCTTCCCTTCCAAGGAAATATTTAGCTGTTGATACCCAAAGACGTACTATTTATTCTATCTATTGAACATTATTAATGATGTCAGAAGTGGGATCAACTATTAACCAATGACCTAATCTTAACTAAAGTCTTATTTATTATAAGCTATTTATAATTATGTGATTATTTTTTGTTATTTTTTTCTATTTTCTGTAATAAACTTCAAAAACTTACATAAATCGGTTTTTTGATTAATACATCTTCACATCGTTAATAATACTCTTCTCCAACCTAATTTCAGTCATAATACCATCAATTAAAAGCGACTTACCTAAAAAGAGAAAAAGAAACAAACAATTAACAACAAATTTGTAAAAACAGATAAAAAATAATAATAGACAAAAAAAAAAAGAGGAAACAAATGCATGTAGATATATTCGATGAATTTAACGACTCTCGAATGATATCAATCAATATCCATTTCGTGATCTCAAAATAACAATAATTCATTGTGTTGTACGAGTATATAGTAAATCATCATCGTTAATAAAATAGAAGTCAAAGCAATATTAAAAACTCGTTACGAAAGAAAAAAAAAATAGGAATATCTTACCTTACGATATAATACTTCCTTAACCATTATTGCCAACAACCATCAAATCAAAATACTATTACCCATCTAATTAATTCAACATCAATTACCCAGTCATACATACATACAAACATACACTCATGCATTATATTCGACATCACCATTATCTATCGGAATTTATCCAGGAAAAACATTCCATCGTTTTATTATTGCAAGTATTTTTTTTTTTCTTCACGCTATCGCTAGTAGCGTTGCTTCCACGCTGCCAATTGAGGGTATTGAAAACAAGACGAAGACATTCAAAGAGAAACAAATTTATAAGCAGATGAAATTAGACAGACAATTAACGTTAATTCAGTAACATCGTATATCAGAGTCTTGTGTGTACCGCAAAAATCCTTCCAGATCACACTCTGAGACTTCCAGACCTCCAGAGTATAATATGCAAGGTTCATGGTTTTCTTTTTTTCGCGGCAAGAATATTATGTAGCGAAATTATATTCACAATGTACAGGTCCGGATTTGATTTTTGGTACTGAGGAAGCTGTAACTTAGAAACTGAGCGTGGAACGGTTTAAATCTTGAAAAGATCAAGACCTTACGATAAACTAGAAAAATGGCTAGACTGTTTAAGATTCGCAATAATGAAACCATACTCCATACATAAAGAATAGTTCCAGACCGTATAGTTTCAGTTTTGTTAAAATTAAATATCATTTACGATCTAACAATTTTAGATTCCATAATCGATAAACCTTAAAGACTTTCCGCCTGTAAGGCAAAGATGGTTACGATATACATTGATTGTTTTTATGCTAATATTAGTTCCAGAATATATTGTTTACGATCTACCAGTATTTAAAAATGCGAAGAGTGTTGTTAAGTTAAAACAACTCACTGCGATGTTAATAATTTACGATATATGTATGATCCAGAAAATATGACTATCGAACCCAAGCTGAAAACTCATACTAATGCAGCTTTTGTCTGCCGATGTTTGAGTACTTAACTCTTGAAAAGTGCCAGAAATGATATTTTACGATCTCCCAGTGTAAGACTTAAGAATTACCCACGTATATCGTTAATATCAGTTTGAGTTTCAGCAATAAACCGATTTAAAAATAAAAATCAATATAAAACAGAAGGTATCCATGTTTACGATCTATTGTGCTGTTTTATTTTTCAAGGCTTCGGAAACATAAAAATCAGAAGTCTACGATATAATGAACAAGAAATATCGTAAACGATCTATCAGTGTACAAAACGTGATGGATATGGTTTCAAATCTTAAGAACTGCAAGAATTTGCACAAACTGCTTAAGCCGCACCAAATATTTACGATCTATCGGTTTAAAGCTTGGAAACCAACTGGGTTGGAGAATATTTTACGCAAAATGCTTAGGTACATCATTTTCTTGGTGTCGCAAAGTAAAATATGATGCCGTTTACGATATAATCATACTAATAACCAAAGTATAGCGATTTTAACTACATTAATTAAGGAAACCTTCTAAATGAAGCATAGTCTTCAAAAGTGAAAAATCGTTTGCTATTAAATAGTGCAAACAAAGCAGTGCATGTGATTTTTATTCATAACAACTGCAAGCAATTGATCTTACAGATAGTGATATCGGCTTAAAGAGAAAAAGTCAATTTTCGTTTACGATCCACTAATTTGAAACTCAGTATTAAACAGCGCAAGAAAAATAGCAACTGAATTAATTTTACGATCTACTAATGTCGCACCCTGCAAACTTTTATTCAATCAAGCTGTTTACGATATACGAATAAAATTGTTTATATTCATTAAGTTATCACGCTTTGCAAGAAAAGAACAAGAAGAGAAATTACGATCTACCACTTTCTAAGACTATAATGAGTGATTTTCTACCAAGAAGAAATCCAGAATATTCTTAAAGAGCTTACGATCTTCTTTTATGTAAAATCCAAAAGTATTTAAGGTCTTACACTATGAAAACTTACGATATACAACAGACCTTCCGAACTTTATACAAGGATCTTACCATTGCATAGACATTTTTTTTACGATCTCATAAGGACGAAAGACGAAACTAGAAAACTCTTGAACTATGAGCTTTGCTAAGAGTAAAAACCGTTTACGATACAAAAACTACCTTACGTAAGAACTTCTTTCGACCCTGAAAAAATTATTCCCATGGGCCCATTGCATGATTAAGCCTGGGCCTGTTTCGCGGGCATAATAATTAGTTTTGCTATTTTACCTTCTTTGCGTGCGATTTTGACATTATACGACTCGTGTGTGTGTGTGTGTATGTGTGTCTCTGTACATTTTCTATCTGTGTTTACATTCAATTAATTATAGTCCCACTCTGTATCCATAAAACGTGAATTATAATCTCATTTCTGCATAAAAAGTATAGCAAAAGGCAGAACCAGAGCACTGAAATGAAACTTGAGTATAAATGGACGCAGGACAAGTTCTATACACTCGTGTAGATAGTTCTATATAGGAGTCTTTGGACATCGCATCAGTAAAGTTGTAGATGACAGCAGCAGCAGCAGCACTAGTGTCAGACGTTAGAGGCTTTAACGACGCGCATTTAGCCACCACAAAGATTTCGAGTTTAGAGAGACAAGTCACATGACGGACGAGGGGATTGGCCATTTGATCTCGTTTCCTGGATTTGTATAGCCAGCGCGCTTACTGATATGGCCATAATCGTAATACGTTATCCCTTCTAGCCTCGGGGCAAACGCCAACCAACTAACCCCGCAATATTCCAATCCGCAATACCACAACGAGTTGCAGTCAGATAGCATTTTATATATTTCCGAGAGAGAAAGAGAGAGAGCTAATTAAAGTGCAGCAGGTCTCTGGAATGTCACGGCTTCGGTTGTGGGTTTGGTGTGGTTGTTTGGTTGACTTTAGGGAGCAACATATATATATCTACGATATACTTAATATATCTAGTCTTTGAAATAGGTAGATTGGTATTACTGTTGTGCGTCCAAATAACCACCATAATATTCATTTCTCTCTCTCGCTCACTACCATCTCTGTCTCTTTTTCTGTCGTAATTAATTCTACCTTCACCTTTTGGGATTTGCTATGACTTTGTGGTAGTTCTGTCCATATCGTCGCCACCAAACAAACCGGACGAACGAACGACCGAACGAAAACGAACCAACGACGACGGATAGATTTATTCATTTGCATGATTCTAATAGGATTGAGGGTTATTCATTTATGAAAGAGGTTATCTGATTTGGAAAAACAGAAATGGTTGACCAAAGTTTCTTGGGGAATAGAGTATATGTATAGGCATGCAGTGCAAATAAGAATTTTACTTCGAATGAAAATGAAATATTCATACTTTTACCAAACAGCCTTCGTTTCGAAAAAAAAACAGACAAAAAAACAAACAAGATTTCCCATACTCCCTCATCTTACACTTGCTCTTGCGGAACTGAAAATATTCATTTATAAAATATAAAAGGAAAATTGTTGACCTGAATGCATTCACTTTAAACGTCAGTTGGGCGCTGCAAGCAGTAAGGCTTTAAAGCAAACAAACGTCAAGATTTATACTTTGTAGAAACTGACATTTATTTATCTATTCGGAAGCATCTCAAAAACATTTTTTTTAAGTTTTTATTTATAAGTTAATAATTTGATAAACTAAATTTTATAAACAACGATCTTTTGCTATTATGCATCTGTCATTTTCTACAAAATACTGGCTGTTACTTGCGGCCTTGACAGATTCGAATACTTCCCTGTCAATAAGGTTTGTTTGTGTACTTTTTTAAGACCAACCTTCAAACTGTTAAATTTTGTAAGGTTAGGGATGACATTTGTCAAAATATTGCAGAACAGAACTCAAATTCAAATTGAAAAACAAATTGCTTATTTTTTGATTTTTCAAATCCTTTATATATGTTTGTTTTTTTAAAACTGTCAAATGTCTAACTGTTTTTTTTTTTTTTCTTATCAATTTATCAATAAAAACTCATCTGGAACAATAATTTACTGAAAAGCTTATCAAATGGATAGTAAATTTATTAAAAAAAAAGTTCTCATTCATAAAATGAAACTAAAAATAAACCAGATACTCTACGGAAATCTAGGTTTACTATTACAACAGTTTCATCTTAAAAAAAAAAAAAAACTATCTATAGAACCACTTTACTTCGCTTAACATTGATGCTAAAATAAAAAAAAGGCAATTTGATAAGTTTGATGGTCTGCTTTGATTAGCATCCTCATCCTGGTAACAAAATATACTCACTTCAAACTCACATGAACGGTCATTCATTTGAAACAATAATAAATTATAACAAGAACACGAACACAAATTTGTATCTCTTTTCAGTTATTAAGTTACAGAACAGAGGCGTTCATGGTAGGGTACATTGGGACAAGTGGAGGTGCTTTTAAACCTCATTTGTATAAGCTCGTAAAATAATAAAAAAATGGTTTTATTGATTTATTGCTCAGATTGAAGATACAATAGAAAGAAGAGAAAGACGAATGTCATTACAAAGACGTCAAATATCAACAGAAAAAGACTCTACTGCTTATTCCAGGGGGCGTGTCCTTAAAATGCAAATAAAATTGTTTAATCTTTATATCTGATATAGTATAATCAGTGACCCATATAAAAAGGTATGTTTATTTAAATGTTGCACTTTCTTACAACATCTGAGGCCCATTTAACTGTTCTCTATATTTTAACATTTAGAAAATAAAATCAATAAAACAACTTTATTGTATTTTTAAAGAAATAAAAACGAAAATGACAGCACTGTTTTTGACATATTCATTTGATTGAACTGTCAAAAAGTGACACATCGAATTTTTTTTAGCCAGCATCTAGATTGATAAATGTTGCTCTTTAAAAATTTTAAAACACACTGAGTGAAGCGTTTTATAAAAAACTTATTAAAAAGAACCACACGAATTGTGTAAACACCAAAATTTTTGTAAAAATTTGTGTATTTTGGTCATAAAAATGCGCAAAACAATCTGTAGGCAAATTGGAAAAAATGAGCTACGGCCCTGCTTCGATATCTGTTCTATATTTATTCAATAACATTCTCAACCTATATTTCTGCTATCTGCTATCTGCTATGTTGTTATTTTTAAAACGTGTACCTGTGTTCCTATCTATATAGCTCCTGGGTTTAATCTGAATCCCGTTTTCAGTTTTATTTTCATCTACAAAGATATGTGTGCTTCAAAAGCATCTTTTATTTATTTTTTTTTTATTATATTTTTTTTTTTGTATAAAAATGTTTTCCCTGCTGATCTATTTTTCAAGTCAGGTAAGTTCAGTTAATCAACCTAATGGAACACATCGTTCTCTTATATATGCATATTCTCTATTGGGGTTTGTTCCAAATGGTCTTTTTCTTCTTCTTCTTCTGGAATAGTAATATAGTTGTGCAAGAATAGTATTGAAAATAGAATCACATGCAAATTATGTAGAACACAATAACAAGGCAAAAAAAAAAACCAGATACAAAAAAAATCAGAGCATTTCTAAATGATTGGCGAATGCCATTCGACCAGAAGCACGTACCTATCTACAGAAAAGAAACAGATGCTGCTTGTGAGTAAATTCGTTTTAAAACTTCAAGCTTTAAGTACTAATAAGACGTGTAGACTGTAGAGATCTCAATTCAGATCTTGAATTGTGATTTTGTATCATTTTTTACTGCCGCCTTACCGTGCGTTGGCAGACTAAATTGTTTTTATTTCAATTTATCGCGGTAAACCAATTAAATGGGCAAACTACCGCAACTACATAATACCCACCTTGCTGACCTACACTGCTACCGGCTTTTTTGTAGGCCATCATAACCAAATCGTTTTTTGAAATGAAAGCAAAATAACCCAAAGTATTTTTTTAAGCATTTTTTATGCATTTAAATATTCAAATGAAGGTAGAGTGGGCGAAGAAATTACAAGTCCCTTGACTGTGTCGCACAAAGGTGATTTATACTACAACTCTTGAGTACCTTAAAAATATACAAATATTTCTAACAATGGGTTTTTGATTTGCGGCTTTCTAAGAATTTTCAAATTTACACTTTTTGTCTTCTTCGGGTATTAGTACGAAACAATTCTAACTTCGGGTTTTTGAAGTACATTGCTGTAAAAATCGTCAATGTGACTTTATATTTTAGGGTTTTCTTAGAAAACGACCCCTTAAAATTGGGTATGTAAAAGTAAGTCCAAAAAGTGCATAAGTTACATTTTTGCTTAGAGTTTTTGTAGAAAATTCTTCTAAAATGCGGGTATTTGCAAAGGGTTTTGGGGTCTCAAACCAAATCACAAGTTTTCAATACCTTTGCATCTACTGTCGGGTTTTCGTAAGGGGTTTTTGCCTTTCGGGTATTTTAGGTAATACCCCAGTGACCTTTTCTGTCCTCGGGTATGCACACACTTTAAATTGCGTTTTTTTTAGAACATTAATCTAGTAGCTTTCATAGCAAATATTTCAACTTAAGATCATCTTCCTATCCTTAATTTTTGTATAGGGTTTTGGTAGCAGACGCTATTTATTACGAGTTTTTAAACTGAGTTCATCTAAAGATAGTATATGTGAGCCTGTTTTTAGAATTTTTATTGCAAAGAGTTTTTTTTAAGTGCATGAATAAATTTACTAACCCATTCTAGCTGTGGGTTTTTGACGTTTGTATCTTTAATTTTTTGGAATGATTGAAAAATTCCCGAAAAGACCCTTTTAATCATCAGCGTTGACTAATACTGTCTAAGAACACTGTCTGAAACCCAAAATATATACGGCCGGAGAACTATTACGTGTTGTAGAGCTTGTTGCACTGATTACAAAATGATATGTAAAGATTCCGTAACACCCTCAAAATCTGGAGTTAGGAGCAAAAACGGTTTTTACGACTTTCATTCATTGCAAAAAATCTAGCTCCGCCAAATTTGTACCCATTTCAACGCTTTTTAACCTTTAGGGCTCACACGAAACATTTATACCCACGGGTTTTCAAAAAAAAAAAAACATTTTTTGAGAAAACTTATGTGATACTTTTAAATTACATGAAGACCCTTTCCTATTTACTTTATGTTTTTTGTTGTAAAAATACTTTAAATTTCAGCTCTAGTTTGTCATAGTTAGCAATTCGAAGTTTACGCTTTTGACGTTTGACTGTCTAAAAATTGTTGGAGTACCCCTTTCTAAGTCCGGAATTTCGTTTTTCGGGTTTTCGAAAATCTCCGATTTTTTGAAAAACGTTCCAAATACGGGTTTTGACACAGCCATGTCTGAAACTTGTCATTAAGACAATTTGAAATTGTCAACTTGCTACTTTTGCTTACGGGTTTTAGGTTAGACTCATCTAAAAACTGTCTATGTTTATCAATTTTTTAGGGTTTCAGTTGGAAAGGCTACCTACTATTTGCAACCCTTTTTATAATTGGGTTTTTTTTTCTAGCAAACACTTTTCAAAAGGTGTGTTCTGGAAGCGCATACATCGAAAGATTTCCGAAGTAACTCTTTTAATCAATGGCTTTTACTAGAAAAGTTTTAAAAATACTGATTTTAACTTGGGTTTATCTAAGGACTAAATAGCAATCTTTTTTGTATTTTTTTTAAACTTTCAAAGCAATAAAGTTTTAATCATTGAGAACATTCATGTTCATAGTTTTCTCGTACTCATAATAACGTCCTTATCTTTAGATTTGAATACTAAAAGGGTATTATATCCCAACATAAATTTAACTAATGTTTAACTAACCCTTTAAATATACCCCCCCCCCCCCATCACCCCTTTGCAGAGAGAACAAAAAAATCCCATAAAACCATTAAACCCGAAGCTATTCGAAATATCGATTAATTCCAGTCGATGGTTGTATGGTGGTAGCGGTGGCGGTAGTGTTACCAGTGACGTTGTAAGATTCGAATAGTTTGCGCATTTTTTTGTTATTGTTGTTGTTGTTGTTGTTATTTTAATGACATTCACAAGCTGTGTCGTGTATAAATTGATTAACAAAAAAAAAAACCCAGTGGGCGATGTGGTAGGTTGAATTATACGAAGGATATGGAACAACATGAACCAAACAATATTGTGCAGTTAATATTCCACATAACAGAGAAACATATGTTTCCTACAACGACTGCACGGATATTAATGTGACTTGCTAAATAAAAATGTATCCGCCATCCGCGTTTTTTTTGTTCCATAAAAAAATAACAGCAACAACAATAAAGTAAAACAAAACAAAATAAAAGTTTGTGGGCGAATGAAATCAATTTGAGAGTAGTTTGGTTGAGGTTAGTTTCTACTATACTTTCAACTTTTTTTCCAAACAGAAGGTCAATATGTCGTTTGGTCGTCGTGTGTCGTGTCGTGTATTGAAATGACACTTGGGAATACTCTTTATGGAAAGTGGATTATGACGTTTCAAAAGCAAAAATAAACAAAAACAAAAAAGCCAAGACATTAAATAGGTTTTGAAAGAATCTAGAGCGAAAGTGGTCAACTAGTTGTTGTAAAAGGTCTGATTGAGAAGGTGGTAGGTGATAAAGTTTATATGAGTGGGTGGTGGACTACAACAACGTTGTCATCGTATCGTATGAGTATCTAAAGATATATATATATTTTTTTTTTTTTGTGAGGGTCGTTTGGAGAAAGTTATTTTCAACCAAACTGAAGGAAGACATTGATTGATTGAGCAGAACGGAAATAACCAAACTTGAGCATACAAAAAAAAAAAAAAAATTCAAAGTGAATAATTATATTCTAATCGATTTTTCGGGTTGAGGAATTTTTTGTGGGGAAATCTTATGAGCATTTAATCTTTTTTTAAACATGTGTCACGGTTGATTTTGCATCGAAGTTTAATAAAAGGTAACTATCCTTAGTTGCCAACCTGAATGTAGATGCTTTCATTTATGCATGCATTGTGAATGCATATTGGTTTGAAGGAAATATCATCTCCTCTATTTAAAAAATGGAGAGCGACAACTCTAAAATGGGTATAGGCTGGTTTTTTCATCATTGCTCAACTTGAAGCCAACTCTCAAGTTGACCAACTTGAGAGTTGTCCTCATTTCGAGAGTTGAAATTTCTTTTTTTTTTACTAATTTGTTTCTCAACTCCCCAGTTGAAAATCTAAAGCTGGTCAATTTCTGATTTAAAAAATATTCTTGGGATATTTTTCAAAATAAAACAAGAACGCCATATTCAAAATTAAATCTGAATGGATTTTGTTGCATTAAATTATTTTTTTTTTTTTCAAGTTTTGTGTGATATTTTGTGTTGTAAGTAATTTGTAAATCTTAAATACCAAAATAGAAGCAAAAAAAGATACAAATATTTCTGCATTTCAGGGTTACCTCATATTGATACCCATTTAAGAGCTGGTACCCGAAACTTTTTTAGATAAAAGAGAGCCTGGTGTAAAATTTGTTACGTTTTAAGCCTTAAACTCTGTCAAATATGGTACATTTTAACTGAAAAATTAGTGAATTTAGTGTTTTTGTGCATTCAAATAGAGTTGACGTATGCTTTTACCCAATTTTGGTTTGGCACCCGACACTTTTTAGATAGAAGAGAGCCTAGTCTAAAATTTTCTATGTTTTTTAGCTGTTAACTCTGTCAAAAATGGTGCATTTTGACTGAAAAATTAATGAATTTAGTTTTTTTGCATTCAAATAGGGTTGCCGTATAGTTATACCCATTTTGGAGTTGGCACCCGACATTTTTTTTTAGGTAGAAAAGAATTCAGGTTACAATTTGATGTACATTTTAGCCATTAACTCCAGCAAAATGTATACTTTTTTGTTTAAATAAAAATTACTAGAGTGTGTTGTTCAGTTAAACAGGGTTACCAATTCTCAGCTTTATACGCTGAACTTTATTTTTTGAATTTCTTAACATAGTATTGTTTTATGTTTGGCAATTTTAAAATTTTCTTTTTTTTTTAATAAACAAAAAAATTATAATGAATAAAGTGATGTTTTAACAGGGTTGCCAGCTCAATACATTTTATTCATCAGCGATGAGGAGAGATACACTCAAAATTCAACAAATAAGTTGAAGAGAAGCGGGTTATTTTCTTCCATAAAGCATGTATTGAACAGAGAGGTGTCAAACACAATGAATAGTAAACAAAGAAAGAGGAAAGAAAACAAATTTATTTTGTCTTGCGAGAAATTTTATAACTCGGCGGTTTTTGTTTACAAAATAAGGGCGCAACCAATTTTGTTATGGAATAGTTTACTATATTAATTCATGGACTGAAAATTGATTATAGCAACTTTTTATAGGAAATGCTTAATTATCCAATATAAAGAAGAAGTAGTAGTAGTACTAGTTTTAGATAATTTAGTTGAGGAGCTTTAAATGTGTCTTTGTTGTTCTGGGAAGCTAACTTTAACTTTCTGCCGAAACCAAATGGTGCGGTGGTGGCTTTAACAGTTCTTTGCAAAAAGCAGGACTCTAGACCTCTTTTGTATGTCTTTTCTCATTATTTCAAATATTTAATGTCCACCACGGGACCAAGCAAGTTTAATCTCTTCTAAACCAAATAAAAAGAATTTATTATAAAAAAAAACTCATTGCATAAAAAAACACATCAACTTAAAGCATTAAACTCATGCTATGCTCGTGCTACAAATAAATTATAGTAAAACAAAAATAAAAATATTAAAAAACAAGGAAAACCCAACAAGACCAACGCCTTGTATAGAAATAATATAATAAAATCAATAGTTCATGTACATAGAGTCGAGGTATTGGTATAAATGTATAAAATAAGAAAACAAGAAGAAAAAAAAAACTATAAAACCACCAGAGATACCAAGATATACCTAACCTATACTCTATTTCAGCAACATAACCTACAACAAACAACCGAAGCTTAAATGCTCATTCACTCATTCTCATTGCCGCATTTTTACCACTTGAGTTCATTCTTTTGGTCTTCATCATCATCATCATGAATGGCGCAAGCTACACAGTTAGTTATTCACCTATGGAACGCATTCTTCCGTTTCAATATTTTTCGTGCTATCCGAAGCACGCTTTATTTATATCTATACCATACCTCATACTTCTCTAATTCCACTCTGGTTTATCTTGTCAATATACTAGTGCCGGTGCAGGGTTAACAGTGGGAATGAATGGACACAAAAATTGGTATCAATGTTGTCATATATTTGTAAGTTTGCACTCTTGGGTACCAAAATCAACGGAAGACTTCATGGGAAAAATATCAACATCTTCCCGTGTACATTTAGAACTTTTACCACAATAACGGCTACAAAAGATTCACTGAAGAGAACTTAACACAAGAAATAATAACTACCCGGCTGTGCTGAGATCATTTTCAAGAAGCCTGATGTGCAACAGTGTCACTGTTGGACATCAAAAAGGCATTCCACAAGGAGTTGCATATCAGGAAGATAACGATCAGCCAAGCATTGCAAAAGCACTACAAACAACCCTAACGATGGAGTGCGGTAGAGTCAAACACCTGTGAGCAAGAATCAACTAGCTGTTCCGGTATAGCCCTCCAGCCCTTCCCATTCATTCATTGATACCGAAAAGGTATGGGATCTTACCTTGGTAAAAACAAAAAAGATCAGCCTTGGAAGTAATTCATCCATTCAAGTCAATATTTCTGGACAACTGGTAGGGAAAGAAGAAGACTTTCAATATCCTGTGAGTTTTGTCTCTACCAACAGTGGAACCGAACAAGAACGGAATGCTGTCGAAAATATGGAGAAATATTTCTATCAGCTTCAGCGACTGTTCAACCTCAGTGTTGAATCCGTGCTTTTTTATGAATGTAGCACGTGGAAAATCTTAATAGTTGTCTACGAAACATCTTAAGGATTATTTGGCCCAATCGTATACCAAATGAAAAATTTTATAGGAGAACGGGTCAAGAGTCCATAGACAGTACTATACACAGACGCAAGTGGCATGGGATTGGTAGTACGATTCGGAAAGGCAACGATTGCATTGCTAACCAAGCTATGCAGTGCAACCGTACACGTAGGCTCGTTAGAACAGTAAAGTCCCTATGACCCTTAAGGGGATCACAATGGACTCAACAAAGTCTAAAAACCTAAGTAAGTAAGCAAGTAAGTAAGGTCCAGTGACTGACAATCTCAACTCATTTTCTGTGAGCTTGAATTAGCAGGTTCCGAACGGCTCGCTGACTCACTTTTCTTGACAGCCAACCAGTACTCTTGGGGTTTTTTTTGTCAATTCCTCGCAAAGGACTGGGAATCGAACTCAGACCTCCTCCGGCGTGATTGTCCATCGCACTAACCATAACGCAAGGGGTAGCACAGAAAATTACGGACGCCCTTATTAATTTTTTAATTCAGCACTTGCAGAATGCTAGAAACTAACCTTGTAGCTTCGAACTACTACGGAAAAGATATTGGCCATTCGAAAAATGTTTAGAAGTCATTTGTTTCTAACCACCTATGTATTATAGACTATCCCACTGTTCGGCGACCGTCCCGTCACGTCAAATAGTCGTCTACGTGGTAGCAATTTGTACTAAAAATAGTTTGAGAAAATTGTGCTAACGCTAACGGTGCGAAGAGTAACTAATTAAGATAAACATTTTATTAGTCGATGGTTCCATATATGTTCCACATGTCGATGTAAACACAACACAAAAAAAATAAAATCAATTTAATAATCGAATACAACGGTTTTTTGGACGTGCAACCATTAGATGAATAGAAATAAAAAACCTCACCCTACTTCTAGCATATGAGCTCAAGTTCCAGTTGTAAAGTGTAAACTCCATCATGATACACATTTCAATTTTAAACTGCTTTATATGGTATTGTGTGCGGTATAATCTTTTATAAAAGTATGTTTGTAAGTATTTCTCACGGCCGTTGGGCATTTATGTTGTGACTTTGGAAGTCTAGCAAAAAAAAAATGGAATGGAAAATTAGATATCTACTCTACATTTACATAGTAGAGTAACCAATAATGAATTTTTCTTTATTTGTAAGCAAAACACAAAAGGAAAACAAAATGTATCTATTATAAAGTATCTTTATGTTTTTTTTTTTGTTTTTCTTTTTCTTTAATTGCTTTCTTATTGTAATAAAGCGGAATGGCATTAAATGAAAGTGATTTAAATTAATAGCCTGGAAATATTAGATTGCATTTATATATTTTTTTGAACATGAATAATTGCAATTAAATAAATTGGGTCTTTGGGTAAACACAATTTATCTTCTTCATTTTATTTACGTTTAAGGAGAAAGTAAATAGAAAAACTTTAAATTAATGTTTGACAGCTTTACATTCCACAGTTTGTAGTGAAATTTGACGACTTTACAATCCACAACTAGTATTTTGAAAGAAAAATTAGAAATGCCCAGAAATGATTATATTTGTTCCCCCAGGTACATGTTGCTATTATCAAAGAATATATTCTTTTCTCAACTATCTCCATTTGCTTCAACGCAATTTAGAAGAAATACTCACGAGAATATTCTATAAAATTTAAATCTTTCGCTCTTCTTTATACTACAATTTTTTTTTATGATTTTTTAAATATTCATAAAAATTTATCACAACTAGGTAATCATTGCCTTCAACAAAAGAGAAAAAAAACTAGTTTATCCCCACAACAAAAATGCCCTTAAACTAAAAAAAAAAATAATAACAAAAAAACTTTCAACACGCTTATAGATCTGCTTTACACCCCCAGGAACGAACGTCATAACCTAAACCTCCTCAACGCCTTCTCTATCCTCGACTCCTCCATCAAAAACACACATTAAATAAAACCATAAACGGTTCGTTCGCTTGCTCGCTCTCTGGCTGCTCACTTTCCAACATCTAAAGGATAATAATTGCAATCCTTTTTATAACCAAATTTCCTTCTCGGTATTTCCATTATACGCGATAGCAAATTGGATGGCCCGGCCATTCATTTTCAACTGCATATGCAGTTCTTTTTGAGAATAACAAAAAAACAAAAAGGAGAAAAAATCCACTTCGACTCCAACTACTTACCAACTTTACAAAGCAAAAAAAAAAATACCAGTACCATCAGCTAGCGGAACCAATTAATGTCCTTTTATAATATTTTGTATATACACAATGGATGTACAGTATACTGTACAGTAAACAGTTCGGTTCTATTAATCAAGCTCATTTACAAAAACAAACTTACGTTCCACAACTTCTATTTCGACTTAAATGTTGTTTAATTGGGAAATGGACTTAACTTTATCGTTCTAAGTAACATACTCAGATATTATTATGTTGTGGAACCCGTTAAGTTTTCACTTCACGAGAGATAATAACTAAACATTATACGTTCCACAGTTTTTTCTCAGCAGACTTCCCGTGAAGTGAAAATTAAAAGTGTTCCACACCATTTTATGAGTCAATTTTTTTTGCTGTATTCTCAAAAAGTGGTAAAATGGCCCATAACATGGTATGGAACGCTTTCAATTTTTATTTCACGAGAGTTGAGTACCTACTAGGCTATACTATCACTCTGAAATGAAATTTGAACGCGTTCCAAAAAATACCTTTTGTGTGAGTGGAATGAAAGTAAAGTGAATAAGTTCCACAAAATTAGTCCTATTACAAATGAGTGACTTTACGAGTTATGGCACGAGCTGCAAGGTAGATAAAAGATCAAAAAACAGCTTCTAAGATTTTATTATGAATCTATACTCCCTGGGAGTAGCCAGGAAAATGTGAAAAAAGGACTGAGTGAAATCATAATGGCCCATTATGTCCCACAAATTGATAGCTTTCATGTGATTCAATTAATTAAGTTGGTTTTTTCCCTGGTCGCCTTAAGATCGTGGAACGTATTTTTTTTTTTCATTTCACGAAAGCATTCTTAAACCAAATACATAAACAATTTTAGTAGAAATAAAATATTTATTGGAAAACATTGTATAGTTTCACTTTCAACCAATTCGACAAACATTGTGGAACGTACTTTCAGCCTAAACGAAAATGAAAGCAATTTCAAAATGAAAATTCAATTTGTTGAAAAAAATAATAAAATAAAATTATCACAATTTGAATAATAGGGTCTGTGGAAGAATGTGGAACGTATTTATTTTTTTCATTTCACTTGAAGTGATTCCTCTTGAGACTTGACATGATCCAAAACTGATTTAATGGTGCTTAGCTTATTGTGGAACGTATTCAATTTCGATTTCACATGAAAATTTCACTGACAAAAACAACTATATCCCGATGAGATTTGATTGTAAATGGATTTGTCTTAATGAACCGCACTGTAAATAGAAACCACGCTGATTTGCTACTGGTGCTGCCATCATAATGGAAAACCAACATCAAGCAGAGAGAATGCATTTTCCACCCGTCACACGTGGCAATTTACTTTTCCTTCTACTTCTTGTGTGTTTTTTGTTTGTTATATTTCTCTCCATCCGTAAATGTGTGCATATATTTTTAAATGGGAAAAAAATCAAAAATATAGCTATTCCTTGAAAGCGTTGCATAAAAAAAAGTTGAGTGGGTGCATCAGGAATTCAAACCATTTCATGTTGTGTGTCCTTGACGTTTTTGCAGTTTTTTTTATTCAAACTTTGGTATGTACGACTGGTTCATAGTATCACGCAGCAACCCAGAGATGGCTAACGTCATTCATTTTTTGTTTTTGTTTTTGTTGTCTTCTTTTATTCCCGAATTACTTCACCCTCCTTTACGAAGGAGGGGGAGAAGAAGGTTTGTGTTTGAAGGATGAAATGGTGGTATGTGGGAAACATTAACATACAAAAAATTTGCATGATTTAATGTGCCGCTCAATGCACAATGTGCAATGTGCGCCTTTAAGAACTTTTCAAAAGACCAAACCAAAATACAAAGGACTTTCTCTCTTTCTCTTTTTTTTTTTTTGAACATTTTTGACAAGTATTCAAAGAACCCCTTTTTGTTGTCGTCATGATGAATAAAGTGGTTCATGTTTCTCTGCCCTATTCTATATAACTAAACAAACAGAGCAAAATGAGAATCTAATTAATGTTGTTATGCATGAGGGTCCTTTTTGAAAATGCATCTGTTCACTTGCTCCGTTCTGTGTATTGGTGCGCCTCTGGTGAGAAAGGACACCCACAATCATTTTATCAATGTCCTGGATATATACAGCCGACCCAACTCAACCCGGCATGACTCGACCGACGACCGACGACGCACGATATGTTTTTGTCGCCGTCGTCATCGTCGTTGACGTTATCGTCGTATCGTCGTCGTCGTAGGCCTCAATGAGAAACCCCTTCAAGGGATCACTATGGAAACAATAAACAACCTCTTGGTCCCCATTGTGCCGTGTCATGTGGATTGCACTCCCTCATTCCGGAAGTAAATTTGGTGAAAAATAAATTCTCGAAATAATGTTTGAGGGGAATTTCATACAACAGGGAGTTGTAGAATTTTTTATTTTAAATCCTTTATAAAGCCTCTCGGAAAATGAAAAAAAAACGAATACGTTCCACAACGTGTATCTAATATGTATGTTCCAGGAGGGAAAAAATCCAAGTTAGTAGAAGAAACCTTGACATTTACCAGTTCAAAAGATTTTATTTGAAAAAGATTTTGTGAATTGTAAACTCACACATTTCATACAAACGATTACTCTAAAATTGATGTATTTCGTTTCTACTTGAAGTGACTTAGTATAAATTTTGGTCGAAATTATTGTTTGGCCCCGTTTTTACCATCTTAACCTTTTATTTCATTCGCACTTTTAATGGATGAAAAACGAATATTTTCCACAACTTTTCCTACCACTATGTATCAGTTACACCTTCCCCGAATCAAAGGTGAATACCTTCCACAAACATTCAAGTCATTTAAATCATTTGTTCACATATTGGAGTGCACATACGATCCACATTATGTTCAAGTCTTTTATTTAGTTTGTGAATAAAATCTTGTAACAATTGAAATTAGTTCTAAACATCCACATCTTACAAATAGAGCTTGTGGAACGTAAAGCGAAAAATTTCAATATTATAACATTTTCTATGAATATTCTCTAAAATTTTTTTTTTTTTTTTTTGTGAAATAGGCCCTGAGAATTTTTAAACATACACATACACATACAATGACTTTGTTTTGTTTAGCTGGAAGATATTCTATGAGGATGAAAAAAAAAACCTACAAGTACACTTGCTTCAATTTCCATCATAGTCACCTTATAATTACTCGCTGTTTCTCTTCCCGAATATATGCAACAGAAAAGCTTTGTAATCTACTCTTCACTATAGTCTCTATGCACGAATATTCTCCCTAAAAATTACAATCCTTGCATCTAACTTTGCCTGGTTGTCTGTCGTTGGCAAAAGGACCAGATACCCAGCTCAACGAATTCTACAATCCTTTTTTTTTGGGGCCAGACACACAGGTTAGCATGAATATTGTTTGGGTGTTTTTGTTTTTTTTTTGTTGTTTCCTCCCTTTGACCTGATGCGTCATGTGTGACTGTTTGGGTTCAAAGGACCACACCCAGAAATGTATTGCTCTGTTCCTAGATTAACTACCACCCACTCCAAAAGAAAAATTTTAAACGGACACAGCAGCAGGTAGCAGCGTATGTGAATGACAGTTTTGGTTTTTTTTTTTTTTTTTCTTGTTGTGCGGATATCCTTTTTCCCGATGTTGTTGCTTCACTTCTAAAAGGGTAATTCCTATTGGCAAAAGCGTCTTTGGCTATATAAAAGGATAAATTTCGATGAAATATGGTTTTGTTTTTATTTCGTGACAGGATAAAGGTTTATCCTTTTCAAATGGTTAAGTTTTCAATAGAAATTGATGCGAAGAGGAATTACTGTTCGTCGTAATGTTAAATTAAATGAAAATGAAAAAATAATTAGACTCTTGGAATTCTTAATTTGTAATAAATACTTTGAGTAATAGAGTTAACTTGAATTGTCATTTTGACTTGGAAGACAATAGTTTGAAATGTTTTTTTTTTTTTTTGTAAGTTTAATCGACTCAGATCGTAGCGCAGTGAAGCAATTTTTCAGATGAAAGAATTGACATAATGTCACATTTATCATTTCACTTCGTTTAATTTAAAAAGGAATCAATCTCAAAAAGATATTTATTAAGGGAAAGTGAAGTATTTTTAAGGAATATAAAACAGCGAAATAAAAGTATAGAAGACAAGCTTAGATAGATTCTTCTTTATTAGTAAAAATAAAATAGAGACAAACTAGCCATTTGGTTCCTCTTTTCGGCGTCGAAAAAGACTCTGCAGAAATCTAAATACCAAATTTTTCAGATTTTATTTTATGCGTAATATACGTGAAATGAAAGGCGTGGCCTCTTGATTATAAGCCTATCCCCAACTTTTGGTGTTTACGGTTACGATGACGACGACGACGACCGACAGCGGCAAACGCACATAAAAATGTCTGGAAAACGTATTTTCTTTACTTTTACTTCTGAAAAACAAAAATTTGTGCCAATCGCTATACTTATCCTTTACATGACGTGTACGGAAAAGTAAAAACCGTTAAGGTAAGAGTTAAATACACATACAATCATTCATTATTTTGTTACAGTTGTTCTTTAAAATATAAATTTTAATCTAGTTTGATATTTTTAACTAAAATTATTTTCTTTAATTTGTGAATCAATAATTTGTCTTCAAATAATTTCAAAAGTAGGAATGTACATTAAACAAAAAGTACAAAAGACCGACAAAAAAGAACAACAATTTTGTATATCTTCTAATTCTAAGAATATCATCTGCAAATTTGTTGAAGAGAAGCATCAAATTCTAATTTCAAAGAATATTAATCGTGTAAACATTGAATATTTTTGTTCTTTTATAAGCAAAATTATATGAAAAAAAAAAGTTTTACTTTAAGTATAGTGATGAGTATTCACTTTTTTGTTGTTGTTGCATTAATTTTATTCTATTTTTACTTTTTAGGCTATGACCTTCTCAGTATGAGAGGAGTATGGGAACTCAAATTGGACTAAAAATAAAATTTTCATAAAAAATCGATCGCGTGAAATTTCTTGATTTACATTCCACAGCTTCTGTTTTGGGTTCAAATTATTTGATTTACAAAACTGGTATTTGGACAAGTTACCTTAGGATTATTCGCTTTTAGTTGCATCCTGTGAATATGGACAAGTTACCTTAGGATTATTCGCTTTTAGTTGCATCCTGTGAATATGGTCAAAATGCTCCATTATATGTTGTGGAACGCATTCAATTTTTCTTTCACAAAGTCTTGTGAAATGAAAATTCCACACAAAGTTTTGAGTAATACGCTTTAGAAAATATACAAAAAGACAAATGTGCAAGCTACCACCATTTGTGCATTTATTTTAATATAAAATATAATTCCAGAGAAGTATAGAAAGTATAAAAACAGAAAAAATGGTAAATAAATTTCCTACTCCACTTGAAAATGAAACATTCATAGAAAATTCTCTGGGTGATTTTTTTTAGATTAACATTCTAAAGCATTGATTCCAAACTAATCTTCTTAAAATCCAGAATTATAAAAGATCTGCAGCTTCGTGAGCTTTGTTTTTTCGGAGGGGAAATATCCTCATACGCTAATTTTGTGGAACTCATTCATTTTGTTTGTTTTACGAGAGGTGAATATTTTTTGTGTTTGACTTTACACAAAGGAAATCCTACAGAAAAAAAAATCAAAAAATAAGGGTAAATGAAAAACTGTGGCATGAATTCAAAAATAAATACGTTCCACAAAAGTTTCTTCTTCCTGGTTCAAATGTTTTTAATCTTTGTTTTATAAATTTAAATTATTATGACTATTTCTAATGAAAACGAATGCATTCCACACGCATTTCTTCGTTACGGCGTAGGCAAATATCAATACGATCCACAAGTATTTTCCGACTTTGTTTTGAAATTCCTTAAATGCTAAAAATCTTAAACAAATACATATTTTTCAACTATCGTGAAACTAAACATTAATACGTTCCACAAGGCAGAACAAGCTAAATCTACACTTTTTTTAAAGTGTAAATATTTGACCATAGAGAAAAAATTTTGGGTATTTTGAAAATGTTGGATAATTCAATTAGTTTTCCTTAAAAGCCGAGTACTCAGTTCATATGGAAATGAAATATGAATACGTTCCACAAGCATTGTCTCACGATGATGGTAAGAATACATTCGATCACAAAAAAAAAAACAAAGCAGAACCAACGTGATAAAGTGTTAAATGCGTCGCATAAATTTGGTTATAAGCTGTGGAATGTAAAATACCTAAATTTTGAATATGTGAAATGTTTTATTTTACATTCCACAACTTTAATTTCGAGTTAAAATTGTTTGATTGGTTAATGTGAAGTTTTGACATGCGACCTAAGAATTTTTCCCTTGCGGTTATGTACTCAAAAAATGGTAAAATGCCCCATAACATGGTGTGGAAGGAATTGAATTTTAATTTCACGAGAGGTGAGCATTAAGCCTTAGAGTAGAAACTGTGGAATGTAATATTTAAAATTTCACTCTGACATTTGTATGCGAAACTTGCATACATTTTTGTTCAAACTTTATACTAAGATTATTGTTTGTTACGAGACCGAAAAAAAAACTCTCATTAAGTGAAATATGAATACGTTCCACAAGCATTTTCTACCATGCAATCCCAAAATGACAGAGCCGAACCAACGTGAAAAAGTGTTACATGCGTCACATAAATTTGTTAATTATCTGTGGAATGTATAAAATACCCAAATTTTTCACAAAATCAAATAAATTATTCCAGACAATAAAAAGGAGATAAAAAATTATGAATTTCTTTCTGCGAATCACAAATCATTATTTAAAGATTCAGATTTCATGATATTCTGCTTTATGACCCCTTTTTGTGTGAACATCTAAGAGGGTGTGTGCTGTGCAGTGCAATAAGAAGTCTGAAAAAATTAAATCCACATTACGCTAATGTGTGGTGTCACTTAAGATTCTCTCTCCAGTTTCAGAGTCTCAGCTTCAGGGCATGTATGTAGTGAGTAGAATGTAGATATGCCTTCAGGGCATGGAATAGCTTGTTATGAAATAAATCGTTTGTATTATTATGTTCTGAAGATGTTAATGACTTGAGGACTTGTATTTTTGTTGTTTGTTTGTATATTTATTTATTTTAATCCCCCGTCTTGTGTCATTGATCTGAAAGTAGTTGTTGATGACTGGACATTGAACTTGTTTTAAGAGGCGTCGCATCGTGTCGTGTCGTGTATGTTTAAGTGATGCGTAATGGAGGACTTTGCAACGACTACGGGACGCAACTGAAGATCTGATGATGTTGCTTCTTTTTTTGTCGGGGTCTGAGAATTGATGCTAAGTGCTTTTCAAAATACTAGATACTCAATTTGTGATGGCTGATGAGAAGGTAATGCAAAAATAAGTATATAGTACTTTTCAAGACTCCTTTTATACATCAGGGTAATTGTTTCCCTCTGATGCATCATGTTACCTATCGACTCTCGAGATACTCTTCTCAACTTTACACGAATTTATGATTATGGTTTGGTGTTAACTGCTGGGTGATGTTGATATGTCCTGATGGAATGTTTGCACAAAAGTTAATGAACTCTCTCTCTCTCTATCTGTGGATGCCTTTCAAATTGTTGTTGTTGTGTTAGTCTTCTTGTCGAAATCATCAACTTTTAGATGTAATTTTTATTTCTTCTTGGAAATTATGACCACATTAATCTGTGTGCCTCAAGACATCTCACAAAAAAAAAGAGATACGATACGAAACGATGTGATGTGATGAGTCTTCATTCTTCGGTTTTCTTAAGCAATAAAATGAGATTCTATAATTTTTTTTAAGTACCCATGATTATCTGTGTTTTTGCTCATTTCGAGTAGAAATGGGGATTTTTTTTTTTATAATGATTACCAATGAGATGTTCTGCAGAAACACTTTATTGACTAGCATGTTAAAATTAATTAAAATGATCAAAAGGTTTCTTAAAATAGTTGAAGGTTTTGAAGAGGCCATTTTAATTAAGTGTTTTACTACTTTTTTGTTTTAGCAAGATAGAGTTTGAAAGAGTTTTGATGTTGAGGTTTTATAGATAAATATATTTATAGGAAAGAATGCGAAAAATCGACGTGTTAAAATAAGAGGAGCTAAAAGACTAATATCTCCCGGGCGCCATTTTTACTATGAAAAGCAAAAATTTAATTTTAAACTCCTTTTATATAGATTTTAGTTTAACAAGTTTAAGGAAACTTTTTTAATTAATCAAAATAAAACAGATAAGGATTTTTTGGGGTTAAGGGCAGTTGGGCGCCATTTAACAAAACAGAAAATCAGACTTTGTAAGGGACTGTATATCCGCATGATATAAAGTTAAACCAATTATAAATCAAAGACAGCAGCAAAACAAACTGAACAATTTCTCATTAAATCTGAACAAGTTCCTTCCTAAGATACCAAAAGACCATCAAAATTGAATTCTCTGCTTAAAATTAATCCTCACACCCCTGCATCGAAATATCTTTTAATACAACAACAACAAAATAAAGAGCATGAGTAGGCATAAAATTCAATTTTATTACCAATTAAAAACATCATTGAATCGTTTTCATTAAAATATTTATAAACATCTGCGCACTGAATCGGTTTTTTGTGGGTAAATAAATCGCAAATTAAAAAAAAATCTCAATTAAAGTCGTGTCAAATTGCCTACAAATACTTCCGTCAAAGTAATGATTTAATGCGTTTGACATATCGATTTTGGATATGTCTTAATGAAAATTCTCTTAATCACCAATCAAGAGCGAAGAGATCTTGCACAGAGCCTGGCGTTGACAGGGAAATTATAAATTCTATAAAATGGCTGCATTCAGTTTTATAGTAATCAACTGAATGCAAGCAATTATGAAAGCATTCCATTAGTTTTTTGTGTACTTTGCATTGTTTTGAAAGGTTTGTTTGATTATCTGCATTTAATAGGGTTTTTAAGCAACAAATAAAATATAAACGTCAACATTTTTTTTTGTTGGGACATTTTCCTGAAATAGATCTCTGAGGGCTTCTAGAATTTTGTAGGTGGAGTAACAAATCTCAGCCTACAAATACCATCAGAGGGACATATGTTTCTGCAGTAAGTTGGATAGTTATGAACCAACTAAAAACCTCGAGTATGGATAATCTAATTGCTGACGACCGAACCTTATACAGACCAGGCGGAAGCAGTGGAGATCCTAAATAGATACGAAAAGTCGGAGGATATTTGGATGTGGTTTTGTGATAAGAGGCAGATTCAGGCAAGAAGTCATGCACATTAAATATGTAAGCGAGCGTCATCTGTAATGTGCATCTAACGCTGGCCTGTACTCACGCCCTAACAAAGAGAGACTTGGACTGGTAGGGTTGCCATGGGGCCGGAGTTGCTAATCGATTTTTTAAAATGCGAAAACATTGCCAAAACTAACCTTCTTTCGCAAGGCTGAAATTTTGAAATTTTGTAAACTGCAGCTTAGGTACTAGTAAAGTTTAAAAAACATGATCTTGCAGGGTTGCCGTGGACCGAAGGGTTGCCAGACGAGTCTAAATTTTTATAGAAAAAAAAACAAAATTCAGTACATATTTAAAGACTTTGGCTACAATTATTGCTCAATCATGGAGTTTTTTTTTTACATGGAAAGTTTAACAAGACTTTTATAATATATGAAGGTTTCTGCAGTTCTAGAGTTGCCATACTTTTTAAAAAAAATTACTTATATTTTTTTTGGTTATAGCTTAAAACAAAAATAAAGTCTGACAGGGTTGCCGCAGGATGTTACAGTTGTCTTTAAATAGCAATTTTAACATAAAAGTAATTTTTTTTTAGAAAAATGCACCTTCTACCTGAACGAGGGTATATAGACACCCAATCCCTTTTAATTTTTTTTTCTTTTTTTTTACCTAATCAACACGTTCTAATAGCTCGATTAATGTTTTGGTTGGGTAACATCCAGAATCTCATAATATACTTTTAATTTCGACTACTTTCTGGTATAAATTTTTTTTTGTTTTTTGTATATTTTGAAAAGCTGTATCTTGGAAACTGTTAAATCTACAGAAATGGTATTGAGCTCAAATTAAAGAATATTTTTTAAGGATGAAAGCATAAAATATAGTTTATAGTGAAAAACTAGCCTTTGCTGGCTAAAAATGTCATTTGCTAAAAAAAAAGCCCAAAAAACGCGGTTATTTGCATTTTTACCAATGTTGCGTCCAGCGCTCAAGGTCGAAAAATTGGATTTAACATCTGCTTAACATCATAAACAACTCAGCAAAAAATCAGAACTACCGAATTTGACACAAGGTCTCCTTCCTACGAAATGACAAAGTTACTGGACTATAATGTTTTTGATAAAATAAAAGAACACAAATAAACAAAACGCACATACTTCTGATTTAATTACTCAGAATTTACACAATCAGTTTCAAGGGGCGTTCATGCAAGCTTTTGTGTAAGCTTACGGATTTACACAAATGGGAACTTTACACCGTTGCATGAATACCCTTATTATTTATTTATTTTTCAATTTTCCATCTGTCAGTTTCAACAAAGTACTGGCTGGCAGGTTTCGTTTGGCTTTGACATAATTTTAAAGTTTCCAATTTACCATACGAACTTATCATTAGTGAATGTATTAATTGTTTTCTAGCACCCCCGCAGTGGCGCCCTCTATATGTTTATTAACACTTCAGAAAAAAAAGACAGCGCCAAAGTAACTTTTTATTGTAACTTATTTATCGTTTGTACATACAAAGACTTTTGTTGATATTCTTTTTATTTCTATTCAACAAACATGACCCCTACAGACTTTTTTAGTTTGAGCAAATACTTTAGGGAAAAAATGTTTACTAACTTTCTATACAAACTTTTCAATTGCAAGTAAGAAATATTTGTAATCTCATCGGCATCGTCATCGTAGTACATCGTACATCGTTGTGGTTCTTCTCTTGACAGGAGCAGAATGAAATCAAAAGTTTTTCTGACAGGAAATCATTAATACCTGCTTTACTGGGGGGTGGAGAGGGGAGGGGAGGGAGGGGGCGGGCACGTGCGGGCGGGTGAGGCACAAAGATTGAAAATACACTTCCGTCCTATGGGGGATATGATATTATGAACAACCACAACTTAATATTAACATGCAGACAAGTTGTGTAAAGTAAAATAAAGTTTTATTCACAATTTTTTTTTTTACTCATTTTTTTTTTTGTTTTCAAGTTAGAATCCCATGAAAATTCATTGAATGAATATGAACTGAACATCCGCGAGCATTTTGCCGGAAATATAAGAATGTATATAGAATAGAGAAAATATGTGTGAAGCATTAAAACATGCATCAGAGCAAAGTTTTGAAATTATAAACTTTTCAGATATACCTACAACACAATGTATGGATTTGATTATGATGTTTGTTGAAAACATTGGAGTCAAATTGAAGCGGATATAAAAGTGAACAATTACTTTCTTTAACAACACAGGAGCAGGAGCAAGGCCTTGAGGAACCAAAGTTTTCCAAAAGGGAAATGGGAACTATTTTTATTTTGGATCATATGACTGTAAGTTTTGAAAGGAAGAATTAAACTTCAAAAACTGAAAAGCTGTAAGTGATTAGGGAACGACAAATTGGGGCTGCTTTGAGTTTGGTAAGGACATGTTCTTTTATATTCAATTAACTGCAGAGAACTTTTGATTGGGAAGGTTTGTTCGAATCGCGAGCAAATCTATGCAACAATAGTCCGTAAAAACAAAGTAGGTACTGTCATTTTGGCATTAAGGGGTATTGTTTTTTTTCTCTGAACCTTAAAAAAAAACTGAGCCTTAACTTGGTAAATGTCAACCGAAATAGGTAATCCTCAAACGAAACTGGGAAATCTCAGCCGAAACTTGGTAAATCTCAACTGCAAGTATTAAATATCAGACAAAACTGGAAAGCCTCAGCCAAAACTTGATAAATCTCAGCCATAACTAGAAAATCTTAGACGAAATTAAACAAAACCCTAAGCTGAAAGTGGTACATATGAGGCGAAAGGGGAGATTATCAGCAGAACCTTGGTAAATGTCAACAGAAAGTGATAAATTTCAGCCAAAACTGGTAAATCTCAGCCGAACCTTGATAAATCTCAGCGGAAAGTGGTAATTCTAAAAAAACGGAACTAGAAAATCTTAGCAGAAATTTAAAAAATTTCAGCTGAATTTGGTAAATCTAAACCGAAAAACTGCCGGACTTTTGTAAATGTCAACGGAATGTGAAATTCAAGTCAAAACTGGTGAATCGCCATCTAAAACTTGGCATATTTCAGCAAAAACTTGTAAACTACAGCCGATAAAATGGTAAATTTTATCTGGAACTCGTAAATCTCAGCTGAAACTGAAAAACAGCGAATCAGCCACAGTAGATTGAAGTATGACTTTAAACTATAATTTTCTCTTTTCGGCGGAGTTTCTGTTTGGAGTAACTAAATGGTGGATTTTTTTTCCCCCTTTTTTTTCAAAAATGAAAATAGGTTTTTTAGCTTTTCTCATCAAAGTGAATTTTAAACCCGATTGGCTGCAATTGTTTGATAACAAAAACCAAGTTTACTTGAGAGAAGCAACTGCACGGCCAGAGCTAAGTTGGCAAGGCTATATTGTCGCTACTTTCTATTTTGCTTTAACGAAATTTCGACAAAATGGCAAATCAAAGCATGTCAAACAACACCCACGTTGGGCGCCAATGGAAACAATTGACATTCCAGTGAGGTTTCAGGAGTCACCTGACAAAAATTCAAGCCTTTTGCCTTAAATTTCAATAACAACTTCTTATTGAAGTACATATTTTATGCTTTTCCGTAAATATATAATTAAATTTCGTATACCTACACTAATTCCTTATTTTATTGACATTTACTTTTGTGCGTATTTTTATAAATCACTTAAATTACTTAAAAAATAACCTTCAAAGTATCTAATGTAATTTTGTTTAAATTAATACTTAGTTATTGATATTCTCACTTCCCACATCATACATCTAATAATCGTGTACCTGTCTATTTGCTCTTCTGATGTGACATAACCTAGGACACAGCGCACAACACGGGGTAGTATAGAATATAAACTGTTTATAGATAGCTAGTAAGGAAAAAAAACAGAAATAAACAAACACACAACGACACAACTAATAATCAAAACAGAGAGTAGGGTGTTTTATTAATTCACCACACCAACACTTTATTTTATCCACCCCCAACCAAACCACTTCAGATACAAAAGAAGAAGAAAAAAAAAGGATAGAAAATACTGTTAACTTACCTTGACAAATGTCAATGCACGCCAAAAGAGTACACAAACAAAGTACAACCGCACCGAATTGAAGAGAAATGTAATCCAAAAACAAAATCCACACACAGCCCACACTTTTGTTGTTGAATTAAAAACAACACACACTCCAATTCTAGGATATTTATAAATTTTATACGGATAAAAGCGAGATAGAACGAACAGTATACACGCGACCGGAACAAAGTGGGAAAACTCCTACACAATATTCGGAAAACGAAACACGAAAGAGAGAATTTATCCAAAGAGAGATTTTTTTCTAATATTTATTTTTTTTTTCTTCTTCTTCTTTTTTGCTTCCTTCACTTCTTTGACTAATTTATTGCAAATCTACATTAAAAATTTGTTTGGAAAATTCACTTTAATTAAAAAAAAAAAAAAAAAAACACAATATTTAATGGAATTCTATTGAAGAAAAAACGGCACTTTATTTTATTGAATGCCAGACAGACAAACAAGGCTGCTTGAGTCCCTGTTTGACCCCTTACATCACCGACCCGACGCGGCTGCAGGTGACAGCTCTTCGAGGACGATGATTTATGCTCCTTTCACGAGTTTTTTTCTTTTTTTTTTTTGTTCTTTTTTCTCTTTGCGCGATGCTTTGTCAGCAAATTTACCACAAAATAAAATTTAATTAAAGAAAACTTATAAATAAAAACATTTCCAATTCACAACAAACGGTTAATTATAAAATAAAATACAAAATATATAACACGAAATGTTAGAGCAGATATGTTACAATTTTGACAGCTGATTGCGAGTCCGCGAAGGTTGCGTACCGTACCGACACCCGCACACGACAAAATTTCATTAATTAAAAACTACACGACAAAACATTTCGTTTAAAGTTTTTTATTGTAGGTCACTGAATTT
The DNA here is from genome assembly GCA_948107695.1 of Meliscaeva auricollis. Classification (NCBI taxonomy): domain Eukaryota; kingdom Metazoa; phylum Arthropoda; class Insecta; order Diptera; family Syrphidae; genus Meliscaeva; species Meliscaeva auricollis. Next base: position 48,098,585 of record OX403619.1, on the reverse strand, counting down.
GTTTTTTTTTCTTTTTAATTTTATTTGTTGTTTATAGAAAAAATTAAATAAATCTAAAGGCACCAACTTGTGCAAAAAAATTAGTCAAGAAATTACCCGGAGAAACATACGTGCACCACCTGCAGTGATGTTTCGTTTTGAACTGGTTTTCAACTTTGACGACGATGCTCTTCTATGCTGCTTTGCTCGAATGGAGAAAGAAAAGAACACACAATCCAACAAAAAAGAAAAAAAATCAACAACAAGAAGTACACAAATCCAATTCCAATTTCCAATTGCATGCATACAACAAAATATGTGTGATAGCGATAGTGCTAGTGTAGACAAAACATAAATGCCAGAGTGTGATAGATGAGTCAAAATGGCTAGCTAGATAACAACAACAAAAAAATAATTTGGTCCAATTTGAAAAATAACATAACAAAACAAGACAAGTAAAGTGGGAATTCTGTGTAGTTTTTTTAATGCTGTTGCATAGGCGAGAAAGAGAACAGCGGATTTTCAATAGAATAAATTGGAACTGGGTTGCAATTTTTGTTTCCTTGCCAAAATGTCATTTGTAGAATTTTGATATTTGTGGAATGAAATAAGAAATCTAGGAAAATTGTTGCGTTCTTAATTTTGTAGAAAATGCAGTAGTTTGGAACGAGTGCATGGCTCTCAAAACGTCATTTTTCTAATAGGGGTATTCATGAAACCTGATAAAATGGTAATTCTGGTAATTGAACTGTCAAATTTTCAATAGGAAATCTTTACCAGAATATGGTTAGTTGATTTTAGGGGCGTTCATGAAACATGCGTGGCAAACTTTCCCATTTTACTAGATGGAAAACATTTACATGCGAGCTTATTTACATAGAAATAGGGGCGGTACCTATTTTTATTCATGGAACCTGGAAAACTCTTGGTAAATGTAGTAAATTTGGAGAAAAAAAATCAAAATTTTGATGGAAAAGACCAGATTTACTAGGACCAGCTACTCGAGCACACTAAAATAATTTTGTTTGAGCAAGAAAGCATCAATTTCAGTACACCCAAGGCTAAAAAATAAATATAATTTTAGCCTAAGCTCTCTTATATCTAAAAAAAAATTTATGGCTCATCTTTAAAACGAGTAAATAGGTACGTGGCAATCCTATTTAAATTCAATTTGACATATCAGGTTCATTTTGACGGAAAAACGAGTATTTGTACTATATTCTCATTTTTTTGATATAGCATCCGATATTTTTCTTAGAATTATGGATTTCTAAACAAAGCAATGTGACATTACACTCAGAAACAATAAATAGAGCCTAGATTTTTGTAAAAAGCTTACAATTTTTAGCATTTCTGACTATGGCGGGTCATTTGTGACATTTTGTCGCGTTGTTGACCCTTCCCTTGCAATTTTTTCCAGAGCTCTCACAGTCCCTATCATAGCTGCGTAAGCAAAAGTATCACCTATTTCATTCTTGTGGGCAATGATGAGCATGGATTTATCAAATTCGGGGTAAGGTAGAATTTGGCCTATATTTCCTTCTTGGCCAATACATTTCTTTAAGTAAAAACTGCAGATTATAAGAAGTAATGTCTTGAACTAAAGTCCTGCATACTCTAGACATTATTTTATTTTATTTAAATTAGGGAAACAGGTAACTTTAGCTACTTTTCGTGATCAAGTGAGACAAAGAAATGTGCATTTTATGATCATGAAAAAAAGCGTCACAAGATTTAAATTTTTTAACTGAATCTAATTATGTTTCTTAGAACTTAAAGTTTTTTTAAGAAATAGAAGGCTTCCGTCCTTAGTTAAGGATCATACTTCACCGATTTCAGTAGGTTAACTAAGGGTCAACCACGATTATGTGGACAACATTGGCTTATCTCCGAAACAGGATAATATTGGCCTATAAAACTGGGCGAACAAGTTCAAGACTTAACTTGGGCTTAGCCTTGGAACAGAATGGTCTTGTCTATATATATTATATAGCACCATTCTCACTTTTTGGCAGAGGTCATATAGGTATCCTGATATCTAAGAAACATGATCGATCTGTTTTTCCTTAAAATTATGTTAAAGAGAGTTTACAACTAGTTTTTCTTCCGTCAAAAACCAAAAAGAAAGAACTAAAAACAAGAGCCAACTCCTAAGTAAGTGGCCGACTTCTGAAGATCAGAGGGCCGACTGCTCAAAAACCACACTTTCATTAAAATAATGTTAAATAACTATTTTTAATGCAAATAATTGATTGAGAACTGATTTTTTTAAATGCCAATCGAACTTAAAAAAAATTGTTAAGGGACCGACCATTAGTGCCGTCACCGGCCCAATATTCTCTTTCATTTTGTATTTGGTTTTTGCCAGATTAATGATAGATTCAAAAAATTGAGTAAAATTTATAAAATAAATAAAAATTCCTGTTCGTAATCAAGTGAGACGGAGTGTATATGTCATGTATGTATAAATACCTAATACCTTTATATATTATATACCTTATGCTGCAAACTAAAAACAAATTAAAACGTAATGATATGTCAAAACTGTAAAAATAACTCACCAGAGTCTTGAAATGTTGATTTCGCATGGAGAATACATATTTATGGTCTCCTCTTCTTCATTAAATAGTAGACACACACTTTAAAGTTCTTTACACATATTTATACATTATTTTCACTTTCGAAACTTTTTTTACACACAAAATAAATTGATAAACAAAAACTCGCGATTTCACAAATTTACAATTTTTGGCATCAAATAGAAACAACGAAAACACTAAAAAACTGATTTACTTTAACTTTTTTTGCATTGAAATTAACCAAACTAAAATATAATTACTGAGAGCAGAAAATTATTTGTAAAAAATGACTGACTTTAATAATTTTAAAACACACTGATTTATTAAGACACTTCACACACTCTTTGAATTAAAAAAAAACGCGTGCACATTTTCTCAAGATACGATAAATTGATTTTAAATTTGAATTTAAACATATTTTGCCAACCGCCAAACAAAAGCTACCATACTCATCCACCACACTACCATTGAACGACTACAACCGCGACGACGACGACAACGACGACACGATATGAAACGAGTAACGGTTCTATGAAAAGAATTTTATTTTATTGAAAAAAACACTTTTTAACAAGGAAAAACTACATTTGATTATTGATAAATGATTAACACACTTTAATAAACAATTATTTCATAATTTTACGATAGAATATTAGATATTTATTGCAAAAATTTAATTTTTTACATCACACGACCACGGAACAAAACCGAACACGAAATTCACTTAACACTGACTGACACCAATATGAGGTGAAGTTGAAAAGAACTTTTGGTTTGTGTATGTATTAGTTACTCTTAAAATGGCGAATTCAGAAAACTTTAATGAAGTAATAGCAATAGTGGGTGGTGCATCGGTAAAGGTGTATCGTGTATGCAATGTATTTTTTTTTTGCTGCTAGTGGTTTGGGTGGAGAATTATGTGTGGATGTTTAATTTTGCTGTAAAGAGAAGAATGTGTTAAAAATTTGACAATCTGAAGAAGTGCGAATAGACTAGACAGTGGTGTTTCTTTTTTATGAGATAAATTAGGTGGAAGGTGACAGGGTGGTCTTGGTTTATTTTCTTTCTTTTTATTTTTTTTTTTATTTGGAAATTGGTAAAATTAGGTTTTTTAAAAAGTCATTTAAAAAGTTAGGGTAATTTTTTTTTGTGTAAAACTTAAACTAAACAATCAATACCTACTATTATGGAGCACATTCATAGTCGTTTTTAAACTGCAGTTTACCTTAGACTGGGTTTATTTAATGTTTTTTTTAATAGGATAAACTCGTGTCTTTCTCAGTAACGGTTTAGGCAGCGTCTTTGAATAGGTACCTATGGCTTAATATGTTCAAGTGGAAAGGAGATTATATAGTGGAGTACCTAACTAAAGCTCAAAAAAAGGCATTATCTAGGAATCGTTCATAACTTCTACGATTTGCACGTTTTTTTTTTTTGGTTGGGGAAAAGTACTTTAGAAGTTTTGAGTTATCGGATTTTTTTTTAAACGTGAAGAAAATGGTTTGGAATTAAAAAACTATCCAAGAAACGCCACAAGAAGTGCCAACTTTGAGAAAAATTGATCACATCTGTTCAAGCTTTGCCTATAGCTTCACATTTGTGAAACCTTAAAACAAATATTTAAATAAATATAGAATTCAATAATAAGCAATTTATATTTTATATTTTTTCTTGTAGTTTATTTTAATTTTTCTTTTTATTCATATAAAACTGATTTTCATTTGTGTAAAAATGTTAACAAATTTTTACAAGAATCCATACAAATTATGTATAATCTACTCTAATATACCCGTCTATATAATATTAATAAAAATTGTTGTTTTTTTTTTTTATTTTGTTTATAAATGTACAAATGTATAGGTACAATAATTGTACGTACATAGAAAAATTGTCATTTTACTTAAAATCTGTATTTAGGCTATTGAATATACCAGAAAATAAAAGGAAGAAATAAACAATTGTTTTTACGGGCTTTTTAATTAATAAATTATTGGAACCTTTACACATTTTAACTATAAAGTGCTGCTAAATTCATTCTTGCGTTTTATAAGACAATGTTTTTCCACATAAATTAATTTTGCAGAGGTTTTGATTTACAGAATCACAAGCTCACAAGTCGACATAGTCTTGTTTCTATCTTGTCTATTATCTCAAAAAAACGCAAGCATGAATTCAGAAGCAGTTTTAGCTTTAAAGTCCCTTAAGTATCAAATGAAAATATTTATCGTAAAAACCCTTAAATGCAATCGTTCCTTACCAAAGAGATATATTCACTAGCCTAAATAATGTAAAGAGCTACAAATGTTGTTGTTTATTTTTATTTTCGTTTTGTTTTTTTTAATTTTATGAAATAAAAAATTTAAATAGTACAATACTCATTTGTGACTTCATTATTATAGTATGAAATTAATTTTTATAATGGTTTTTTTTTTATTACTTAATGTTAAATTTATTTTGTATTTAATTTTTACTTAATAATCTTTCTATTGTTTTTTTTTTTTTTTATAAAAAGTTTTTGTACAATTTTTTCACAAAATATTTTATTTAGTTTTTTTTTTTTTTTGTTTTATTTTGTTTATTGTTTGTAAAGAAATTTGCAATATTCTTAAGTTTATTCATTTTATTTAACTACCATCAGAAGAATTTTTATTTACAATATATAGATTATTGTTTTTCAGTCATTTATATTATTTTGTTTTTTGTTTTTTTTTTTTTTGTTTTGTTCTTATTTATGTCAATGTTTTTATACTGATGAAGTGATGACATATAAAAAAAATTAATAATGTTTCACACGCACAACATAATAAATTAATTTATTAAAATTATCTAGTAAAACAATGTTTGATGTAGAAATTTGAAAGAAGGAATCGCCAACTGATTTTATTCCCAAGTTAGAAAAAAATACCATTAAAACATCAACATCAACCATCAACGTACATAATTTTAAGCGTTCCGTTTTTCCCGACAGATTGGTTAGTCAGTTAAATAACAGGCGCTTTCCCAAAAAAAAAAAAAATTTCAAGTGCTCGATATTTGTTTTATCAAACACTATTATCGAACAGTGTTACATATTACGAAAATCGTTCAAAATTCTATGGTTTTGTTGAATTGCGATTAAGATTTACGATAATCGTTTTCATAAAACGCCTAGTAACACGTCTTTTATGCCGTTCTTGTAATTCTTCGTATTTTTTCCATTGGGATCCCAGTATGTACTTCTAAGTAATAATTCTGAAAATAATTTTAAGTACTTCAACGTAGCCCAAATGAAACAGAACTTATATAAACATTCTATCAGCAACAATTTGTAGAACCAGACTGGTATTCTCCATGCCCTCATAAATCTGTTCACCATCAATTAATAATAACCCGACTTCTCTTAAGTTATGACCGCTGATCGCTGACGCCAAAAAAAACTTTGAAAGAGCCTTTTAAAAGTTTTGAGCGCTCGGTGAATACCAGCCTAAACGTCAGTTGCTCTTTCCGTAAGTGAAGTAGTTTTAATTTAAAGAGATTTTAGAATAAATTCCTTCCGATCAGTTAGTTCTTTTGTTTGCTAAAAAAACTGCAAAAAGTTGTTTTGGTTGGAAATTTATTTCCTTCCAACTTGAACTTTTGCACAACATTATTGCATTCCCCTTATTTTCGAATGGCCTATGTTGAATCCTTTTAACTCGATTTCTACCAAAACTCCGTCTGACTTGAACGAGTTTTGATATCCTGTGATAATTCGACTTAGAGAAAGTCGACTGCCTGCCAGGTTTAATTTACATGTTTAATTACATGTGGTTGATAGAAATGTTGATTTAAAAATTGTATTTTCTTATAAATGTTTGGTATATTACTATTATTGGTTTAGTATTTTGTTGGTATTAATTTAGCCTAGATTTTTCAATCATCAGTTATGCTTTCAAAAGAAAAAAATTAGGATATTCCTAGGAATATGCTCCAAATGAGCTTTAACTGACTATTGAAATATTGGAGCTTAGTTAAGAAGTACTACACCTTTACACCTTCTGCTTCTGAAGCATTAAACTTCTCGTTCCTTAAGGGATTAGGGTTTACATCTGTTTTATTTAATTTTTTTTTTTATTATTATACTGATTTCATAAAGGCACATTGTTTATTTTTTTTTTACATTTATCGTATCTCAATTAGGTATACTAATATTTTTTAAAGATAATAATTAAAATTAACAAAAATAAATGTTTAAAACTTTGAATACTGATTTAATAAACTTAAATTGTTTATCTAGAATTCAGATTTAATTTGAAGATAAGTTAAGTTAAGAATTGGCTGCTGTTTAAGTAGTGGATTTTTATGGAAAATATTTTAGTTTGTTAATTTTTTTGGTAATTATAGGTATATATAAAATATAAGTGAAGCATATCCATTTAGTATTGAAATTAGACTCCAATTTGTATAATCAATTAAGTAGGTAGGTGTATTATAATTAATTAAATCAGGAAAAATTAAATAATTTTTTCCTATACATGACAATCTTATCATTAAATAAGCTAAGATGTTAAATAATTTATTACTACAGCTACTGAGTATCCATGTTTGAAATTCTAAAGACAAACTTTTCTATAAAAAAAACACAATTTATTCCCCTAAATTCACTTTGCAATCGTAAATTATTATCTCTCAGGAAACAAAAAAAAATATCGAATTTTCCGTCAAAATTATATTTCTGACACCAATAAAATACTAGATAAGCTTTTGAGCATAATTCACATTCACAAATTTCAAAGGAGACTGAATCGGGCTCTTTAGTACTACCAATTTAAAATTTTTCATGACCAGAGGTGAAAGGTAAGTGAATGTTTAATTAAAATGTAAACAGGGTTCATTATCTAATCAACAATAGACTTTTGTATAGTTTTGTTTGAACATAAATGGCAACTGTGGCGTATGTGGAACATTCTTTTCCATTTGAACAATTTAGCGGTTAATAAAAAATAACGAAATCTTAAAACCATTTATGACCTCTGTTAATCTTTTTCAAGCATTTAAGTTGATATAAAAGGTTATGCGAACTTTGGGTCCTTATATTTCGAAGGCATCGAGTCGAGGAGCATATTAATCAACTACTAAAGGATAGTCGAATTGGGAGATAAATAAATAAAATATTATTAATACAACGTTATTAAATTTATCCATGCTGTCGACTGAAAAAAAAGCGGTCTAATACAAATTGTGTTTTATTTCAAATTCAGTAATCGGTTATCAGTAATAGGAACTATCTTAAAATAAAAAACAGCAAGGCCATGCAGTATCGACATTATGGTCATTAAAAGTGCTGTCAATTTAACTTAAGCGTTGTGAACGACAGAGGGTGCAAACTATATGTTTTCTATTTTCTGAATAATTTCAAAGTACTGTACTTCAACAATAAATTAATAACGTTAAAAGCAAAGAAAACCAACACTCGGCTCGTCGCATCTGTGTGAATTTGGCTCTAAAGTCAGTACGTAGCTAGTTGATTGGGCATATAAGGAGGTAGATGAGTTCAAAGAGGTGGACACTGGTCAAGAATTAGTTTTAATTTGGTGGAGTTTTATATGTTCGTAATTTTGCGAACTTAATTTAGCGAATGACTATTTATCATATTTAATACGAAACTACAGGGATCAAATCTTCGTATACCGTATTGCCCATAAATGAATTAATCTTTTCTACAGATTATATATAAACAGCACTAGTCAATATATTTAAAGAAATATTTAAACTCACAATTTCGCTTTCATTTCTATAATTTTCTAAGTATCGTCTTTCTCTTTTTTTTTTTTTTGATTCGTTCCCTTTATCCTAAATTTAAAAAAGTATTCACGTTACAAAAAGTGCTACCTTCTAGGTAGCACAAGTTAATATGGTCACAGAAATATGGTCTGCCTTCTGCTAACAAAGCGTTTGTCGTCTCGTAAACCCTGAACCCTGTTTATAGAATGTGATTTGTTTGCAATTCCACGGACGATGGAAAGTTACGAACAAAAAAAAACATCAAATGCATATTTTAATAGCAGAAAAAGTTACACATACGCCACAGTGACTTGTAATTCTATCGGTATACAAATAATGAAACTACAGGTGGATTCGGCTTGGGTTAAGTATGGGTTTTTTTAAGTATTAAGGACCTCATTATGAATAGCCAATCAAACGTTCACCTCAATGCGGGCTTTTGAATTAGCAAAGGTTCGTGAAATTTGCTACAGTTTTGACACTTAAATCAAACTCAATTTTAGGTAATCGTTCGCTATTCATATTCGGTTTTCATAATGATGGCCTTAGTTTTGTTTTCCTAAGGAATCCTAACCCGTAAAGTGCAAATGTTTTTAAATGGACCTCAGTATCTTTCTAATTTACGGAATTTTCATTCTATAGGTAACTAATATTTTACAAACTACTAATACGTTTTCCCTCCATGAATTTTTTGCTGAAAATTCAATAGGATAAACGGGACAGTGCTAAACTAACCTTTTTTAGCACTTTCAATTAATAACTTTAAATTATTTCTAAAAACATAGGAAGTGGTTCCTTTTCTTTGTTCCATGAACCACTAATTTAATAATTTTGATTCTTAAAATATAGTTATTCCAAATATAGCAAAAATCAACGAACTAAAAGTTAATAAGTAATTTCATTTCAGATTATGTCAAAAATGATAATAATCAAAGCATAAAAACCGAAAACTTTTCAATAAAATCAAATAGATAACAAAACAAAGATAAAAACAAACAAAAAAGAAAACAACAATTTTATAAAATTAAAACTATATTTATCAATATTATTTTTTATTGCATTGCGTTTTAAATATAATCATAATAAGAAAAAAAAAACATAAAACATATTAAAAGAAGAAAAAAACTAAACTCAAATTTTGATTACATTTATATTTTTTTTTTGTTTAGATTGTAAAGTTCTACAAAATATTCTATTTACTAAAATAATAAAAAAAAAAATAATCTTTTTATATATAAAACATGTAAATAAAAATAAATATTTACTAATTGTTCAAAATAATAATAATTAATTAAAAAAAAAAAAAAATAAACACATCGCCATTAATTTCCTTTTTAAGGCTATGGACGAAATTCTGATTTCACATTTAAACTATAAGTATGTTTTTAAAAATAAGGAAAATTATATAATTAAAGCAAATTTTTGTTTTTTTTTTTTAACCAATCATGGGAGAGATACTTTTAAATCTAAATTTAATATATTTGTTTTTTGTGTGTATTATAATTAAGTATATATCTTTTTTTATGTTTTCTGTTTTTTTCATACATCTTTTGCACAGTTTAGTTTAAGTTTAAAAAAAAGTTCTTTTTTTTTTATAATTATCACTGGAATTATGTAATTGGGTTTGATTTAATTTTTTTTTTATTTTTTATATTTTAATTTAAATTCCCTTGGAACATGTAAAGCTGCTTATTTAAATTGGCTTATACATTTTTAGTCCTTTTTTCTTTTAATTTAATAATGTTTTACAGTCATGCATGTGTTTTTTATTGTTTTATTGTTTAAACGTCGTTAGGTTACAATTTTTTTTTTAGAAACAACAAACGGAAATTTGGCGATTTAATGAATGATTTGTTTTTTTTTTTTATTTTTAATATAAAACTAATTTTTATTTTTATTTATGTTTTTTTTTTTTTTTTTGTAATTGTTCAATTTTAGGCACGTTAATTTTGTTTTGCATGCAATTTTCAATTCCATATCAAAAATAAAATATAATAATAAAGGTGGACCATTTTTGTGGGTGTGTGTGTGTGGGTTTTTGTTTTTATTATAATATTGGTGACGAAAACATCGGCACATAGCGGCGGGATTTAATTTTATGCATGATACCTCAAAGGTTTCTTGAGTTTTTGTCAATGTTCTCCGCGTAGAAGTTCCATTAGTAAATTGAAATCACCACCGTCACGAGATTTTATAGTTAGCATCTCTTTTCCAAGCTGAAAATAAAAAAAAATAATATAAAATAAAAATTTATTAAAATAGTACAATATTATTTTTTGTTGCAAAATGTTTTTAGTCGATTTAAAGAAAAACCCTGTTTAGATTGCTCACAAATATTTGTGTGGTAAATTTCATCTGCAATGGGTTAAGTACTTCACTTAAAACGTTTAAAAAGTTTCAATAACTTAAGTCGGGGTAGGTACGAATGGCGGTCACGAGCCCTTGATTCGATGACCCAATTAGTCTAGGGTTCGCCGCCGTTTTCCTACCATACCTCGCATGATCAGTGGGTGATTGGAAAGATTTAAACATTTATATATTAGTTAAAAGGAAAAACGTTTAATGGACTGGACATATTCTTTGATGTGGTCTAGAAGATGTTTGTCGTGTAGATTTGCAAACATTGTAGATAGCTAAAAAATAAATATAAGGCCTTTCACCATTTTAAAACGTTTTAAACGCCATAATCCTACAATGTCGAAAAAGGAGCTGGTTGACAGGTGAATGGTCACAAAATAAACACTACTAGTATTCAATGACCCTTTCAAAAACCGTAGCCTGCTGGCAAGCATTGCAATTGATGTGCACGAGACCAATTCATAAGCAGCCAAAGTAAACCCTATAGCCATTTTGTTCTCTTAAGTAAAGAGATTAGGATCCGTTTGCTGAAACAAAACTCAAGCATTTATGTTCAACACAAAGTTCTATGTGACAGTTTACGCAGAGGAAAAAGCTCGTCGAGGTCCTAATAGGTCTTAATATTAGCCGTATACTCCCCTATCGTCCAATGTTCCGCACATGTAGCATTTATTTAGAGGGTTTTAGTCTTACTTGAACCCATCCAATACGATTTTGAACGGTTCCAAAGGTAGTGTCTAGTCCAACGAAGTAAGGAGAGCTTGATTTCAAATTCTATCAAACTCTTTTGAAATATCAAGGATTCCAGTGGATCTATTGCTACGGGTAATTTTTGATTTCCTGACTGCATAACAGTGAGTAAAGGAGAAGATTAAATAACTAAAACACAAAGATGTTGATCTAACAAGATTAGAAAGAAAGGATGGGTGAAGAAAAGCGGATGGATATCACTGTTCCGATAAGAAAAATATATTTGAATCGTATAAATATTGTGTACAAAACATCACTATTTTCACACCAACCACAACAGTAATATTCAGTGCTCGAGGCTCGTGTAACAATATATATACTTTTGGAATAACAACAGAAAGTCTGAAGGTGCATGTCTTTTTTAGAGATTTGGTTAGTGTAATGATGAAAATTATTGATATCAATTAAAAACTGGGGGAGCTCTTGGCAGGAGTTAAAACATCTGGCGTTACTTTAAAGCTTTGTTAAAGCTCTTACAAAAAATTCTAAGGATAGCATCTTCGACAATGTATGTCAATAACTTTGTTTTGTTTTTCTTTAGCATTAAAAACATAATGCAAGCTTAGAGTATAAAATAATACGTAGCCAAAGAAAATTATATAAACATTACCTGACACGTCCTTTGCAATTCTGGAATCCTTAATAGTAATTCACCGAATTTCGATGGCATTTCAGGATAAAAGGCTAACGTATAAGCTTGAAGAGATTGTAATGCTTTCTCTTGACACTCACGTACTTTAACCGGTTCAGTCAATTCAGATGTATCTGTAATAAAATTAAATTTATTAAATATTTTGTTTTTTAATGATAAAATATAATAAAATATAAATTTACCTGATTGAAGTAAAACGATAACTTTCATGGCAACATATTCATACCGATCGACTCGTAAACGTCGTAAATGGTCTGTCAGATTGAGCATCCTTTCAATGCACGACTGATACGAAAACAAATAAAAAAAATAATTTAAATAGTTTAATATTTTTTTACTTTTCATTTTACCCGGCACCAGTTCTCAACATAAAATAAAATTTCGGAATCAAAAGCGAACTCCAATTAAATTTAGAATAAACAGGCTATCACGGTCTCAAAGGCTTTAACTTAAATATTTAAAAAAGTATTAATAAAACTTAGCTGTTTAAGTACTTGAAAGATTTTCGCAAACGATGGAAGAAGACGATTTTCGAATATGGGAAAAAAGATTCTTTGAGGGCAAGTGGCACTTTTCTTTTGCAAGAAAACTTTTGGAAACAAATAGAGGACACATTACCTTCATGCTATACACCTTAGATAAGGTAACTTATCGTGATAAGCTTAGAAAGATATCAGCGTGTAATGATAAGAGCAAACAAACGAGCACAGCCATTCCTCAGATCTATCTCTCAGTGGTCTAGTACATTTATTAGACCATCAATCTGAAAGTATTCGAATCAATCTCAAGACGCTCTGTTTACACCACCCCGGCTGTTTTTTTTTTTTTTGTAAGGTCACTCTTCTATTAATATCCACTTGCGATGACACGATGAATTTTTGAGAGGTGATGCAATTCATTTCTATACGGATGGCTCAAAAAATGGGACAGGTGGCGGCGAGTACTCAGAAAATCTAAATCTTAGTCTCTGGTTCTCAATAACCACTGGAGCGTTTTCCAAGAGAAATTATGAGGTCAAAGAAAACGTGATATCCAAGATAAATATCCGTATTTTCTCAGATAGTCAAGCAGCCCTTAAATCACTTGGTTTTATTGCCAAAAACTCCGTAACTGAACGAAACTGTCTATCGTCTCTCTTGGACTTGACAGAATAGTTTAACCAACATTCACCGACGAAAAGCAAAGCCGACGAACTCGCCAGAATAGGAACTATAACACCAATTTTATCTAATAGGACGAATATTGGAATACCAATCGCTATATATGTATGTAAACTTATGCTAAAACAAGATGTCATGACGATGACATGCAATAAAAGGACAAGTGTTACTACTTGTCGAGCGACAGAACATATCTGGCCAACACTATATCCAAAACGTTCTTCAAACTTGTCGTCTCTAAGCAGATTGCATATAAGATCCTCAATAGGTGTCATTAACTTGACACTGTCTTATAGGTATACAGATACACGCTAGAAGGGGTTTTCTCAAATGGTTTCTGCAGAAGCTTCATTGACGAAAAGGAAGAAGAAACCATCCCGCACCTTCTCTAGCCTTGTTCTTTCCCAAGGACTTAAAATACACTTAGGAAATTGTTACTTTCGATGATTTCAGTAATATACTGAAGACTGACATTTACAGTCTCCATCGCTTTATCAACATCTCCAACTGGTTTAATTAGAGGAACTTCCCAGCAATGTTATGTGGTATCACAATTGGACTAAGTGAGTCTGCAGTTTTCCTGACAGCCATGAAAATGATTGAACCCAATGTCATCCAAGCAATCCGTGAGGAACAGCCCGAAACCATCAACAAGATCTTGGAAAACTGGAGTCACAGAATGCCCTAATGCAAAGCTTACCGAGGCAGTAAGTGACTGCAACGTTGTATTTCATAATTAATGGGAGTGTATGTTCTTCTTATTAAGGCTATAATACATTGAAAAAATCTAATTTTGTTAATTTTATTGCATTTTTTCAAAGAAATTTTTATTTGGCCCACCCTGTATTTACGTTTCCTGCTTAGATAATATATCTCCGAACAAAGAGGTACCAGACGAGCGCCAAGCGGAACAATTCTACTTTTTATAGTATGTATGTAATTTGTTCCACTTGTTTTACTAGGCTGTTCACAAAGAAACTTTTGGCGGGAATTTTAAATTCTTTTTTGTTGTGTTAACGCACTTACGGTGCAGTACACAGGATCTAGAAATTAGAATCAGTGCTTTCTAAAGGCCACGAAGGTTCTTCTGAACCAGAGTAATTAATAAATTGAATTATTTACATGAATCATTCATATGGCACAACGACTCTTTTATTTTATTACAAAACTTTCCAGTTCCAATTTTTGGTTATCTCTTAAAGTTCTCATGCTAAATGCTAAATCGTGACTTAATGCCTGACAATTTATTCACAAAACAAATATCAAATCCTAGATCCAACAACAGCTGATGTCAATGAACTTTTTAAAGTTCAACCAAAAAAAAATAAAAATCAACAAAAAAGAATTAGAAAAAAACTATTTGTAAGTAATAAATAAATTTAAATAAAAAACAAAAAAAAACCTACTACTTGTGTTTGTGCTTACCTGCAAGCCATTCGACTTCGCTCGAGCCAAATTTATCGATTTGCCTTGTGAGATTTTGATCTCACCGGGTGATTCAATCGATCGGAAGCAACATGAAAACAATAAAAGTTCACACCACGAATTGATAAGCAGGCAAATTTGATCATCAATCTGAAAAGCAAAAAGAAAAACACAATAGAATTGAACATTAAGTACATATAAAGTCCAAAAAACTTACAGAAATATTCTTAAAAAGCGGCAAACTTTTGCACCATTTGACAATTTTATACAATCGATGGTCAGCAACTGTGCACAGGTTGGCTATTAAGTCGGGATTTGCATTCTCTCCGTTGGATGAGAGACCGGCGCTGGCCAGCAGCGGATTGGAGGCAATATTACCAGGTGGCGGCGCCGCCGCCGATGTCGATGATGATGATGTCGACGAAGATGAACAAGACGCCGACAACGGTTGATTCAGTCGTGCCAACTCAGTTGCATTGTATTGCCACAGATGTTCTACGTTCATTATCTCCTGCAGCAGGGTGGGGATGTCGTGACTTGTTGTACGTTGATAGTTACTACTTCCTGGTGTTGGGGTCGATGTTCCACCCGTGCTGCTGTCTGGTTGTTCTGTTTTGATGACGAAGCCATTAACTCCCATGCGAGAGGAGCCACTTTGTTGCTGTTGCTGGTGTTGTTGTTGCTGCTGCTGTTGCTGCTGATTGGATTGGTCATTGTTCAGCAATGGACTGAGCATAGAATTGGGCAGCGTATATGAACACTGGTATGTAGAGCGTCCACCACGAGTTCGGTCTTCTCGAATGGCCTCGAGTTTCATGCCTTTTTGCAGGCACTTATCGAAGCGACAGGCGGGGCATTTCTTGCGCGTCGAAATGGTTACCGGGCATGGTCCACCCCGCACACACACATAGTTCTTGCGGTTCTGAACCGTTCTCTTGAAGAAGCCCTTGCATGATTCACACGAAAATATACCATAATGGAAGCCAGAGATCTTGTCCCCACAAATGGGACACGGTGAGTTGATAAGTTGCTGTCGCGATATGCCAGCCGATGGGATGGCCTCACTGTCAAAAAGCAGTTCTTCGGTCTTAAGACCGGGCGGAGTGGTACCATTCACCGATATTGATGTGGAGGAGGCTGCGGCCAGCGCAGACGCCGCCGCTGCCACTACAGCGGCTTGTGATTGTGAAAGATTCTGTGGATCCGACGAGGAGCAACTGGCAGCACTGCTGCCACTATCCGAAATCGTCGGGCGATATAAAACGGAATGATGAAGAGAGCCGCCACTATAGTTGCCGTACATATTGTGGCGGCCAGCAATGGGCGAGTGGGTCGGACTGAATTCCGAGCTGTAGGAATAACAACTGCTGTGCGATGCATCGCTGTTATTGCGACTCAGTGAGGGTGTGTAGGGAGCATGACGGGATGTTAGTGGCGATTCACTTGGTGAACTGTGCGTGTACGCGGAATGAATGGCAGAATCGGGGCTAGGATTGGCAGGCAACAAATTGGCTGTCGTTTTGGAACGTGCAAGCAATGGCGAGTTACTGGTGCCGGTGGGATCGGCCAGAAGTCCTGGCTCATACTTAAGGTTAATAGGATCACTCTGTGGCTTTTTGCTAATGTAATGCGATGAATTGATCTCAAGGCAAATTTGATCGAGCATAGGCTTTCGGTCTGGATCGTTTTTGATCACAGTCACTGGTGCATTCGGGAAAGTTTTGTCACAGCTAGTTGAGTTTTCGGTGTCCATTGGATCGGGTTCGGTATCAGAGAGTTCTCCCTCCCATGACATTGGCCTTGGGCCATTTTTCACAGATTGACTGACCGATCTCCGATTCACCTTGAGGTTCTCAATGTGCGACAGTTCACTCTCCGAGTCAGATTCTTCGCGCTTGCTAACCGGAATCCGAATGGCTCCATTGCCTTGATTGTAGTAGGCTGTTGTGACCATAGACGATGATGGATGAATAGTCCTTAAAGGGCTACTGCTGCTGCTGCAGTTTCGATCTTCTTCACATTTGATGTTAGTCACCGAGACATTGTTGCGAATGATAGATGATGATGATGATGATGATGTCATCGCTGGTGATTGTTGGACGCCAACAATATTGGTGATAGTGCTGCCATGGGCAGAATTATATGCGGATGGTTCGCTTTTTATTGATGATGACATGGTTTTTTGTTTGTTTGTTTGTTTGTTTGTTTGTTTTGCTTGAATAGTGTAGTGTGTGATGGGCGTATGTGTGCGTATGTGTTTATTTTTTGTATGCAGCAAAAAATCTCTGCAAATTTAATGAGAAACGTGTTCTAGCTTCAGATGCTACTAGAACATCGTATCTTGTAAGGTAGTCAGTCGTACGTCAATCGCCATTTCTGAAAATGTAAAAAAAAAAATATTTGTTAGAATTATGAATATTGAGCAAAAATTTTAAAAGAAGGAGAAGTAATAAACCGAGAGAGCAAAGTTACTTAAGTAAATTCTGCCACATCTATTTGGCCAGACCAAGAAAACGCCACAATTTAGAAAAAACAAACTACAACTAGAAATTAAATAAAATCTATTATAAGACTCTTTAAAAGAGAGACTATTTTAAATATCTATTTGTAGTTTGAAGAATGAATCTCTTATAAAAAAGGTTTAATTCAATCTAATAATAGTTTAGATGTAAGACATAGATTCTTTACAACTCGGAGATTCACAATCTTATAACTAGATCAATTTAAAGTCCTATAATATTAAAAACATCAAAATAATTTTATTCTAACTCTTTACGTGATTTATTATTTTATAATGATCTAATAACAAGAGCTTAAGCTTCTATCAGAGTCCTTATAAGATTCATAGCAATAAATACACTCCCTACAAGAGTTTTATGAAATTATAATTGCTCTATGTCTTATTGAAAGACTTTAATTGCAAGGAAAACATTTTTTCAAGGTACATCAAAAGTTTAAAACATAAATTCGGTCAAAATTAAGAATGAACATCAGACTTGCACGACTCTTGGGAGTCTTATAAGCGGAAAAATGTTACTTGGTCGTTGTTATGACAAAAAGGTATACAACGAAAAGAACGTTTTGAATTTAACTTTGGATGAAAATGTAGGATGAAGATGCGGGATGAGAATGCAGGATAAGAAAGGAGGATGAAGATGCAGGATGAGAATGCAGAATAAGAATTCAGGATGGGTATGCAGGATGAAAATACAGAATTAGAATGCAGGATGAGAATGCAGAATAGGAATGAAGGATGAAAATGCAGGAAAAAGTTCGTTTTATGTGCCATTTGTTGAAAGGCTATCTCAGAACTGCATTATATTTAATATTTCGTTTTCGATTAGACATCCAGAAGACACCAGAAGAGACCAGAAGCATTCAGGAGTCTTCTGGGACAGATTACCTATAGATAGAAATACTGTGTCCCGAAAAAGATTGTCAGTACACATCTTATGGAATAGCATTTTTCAAGCTTTTTACATGCGATAGACTTATGTTAAACGCTACAACCAAACTGAGATGCAA
The DNA here is from genome assembly GCA_948107695.1 of Meliscaeva auricollis. Lineage (NCBI taxonomy): Eukaryota > Metazoa > Arthropoda > Insecta > Diptera > Syrphidae > Meliscaeva > Meliscaeva auricollis. The sequence continues at coordinate 48,080,415 of OX403619.1, read as the reverse complement.
ACTTCTTTTTTGTTCTGTTTCTAAAAATCTTTGTTGGATAGAGTATAGGTACATATATTTATTAAAATAACTTAATTCAAAAATCAAAATAATTTTTCAAAGCTCGGGAGTTCTAGAATATCCAAACTGTATTGAGCTTTTCTTAAGCTTTGTGCAAATAAATTAGGCAGATATGGATTTCCAAGCAAACAAGTTCAATAAAACAAAGGAACAATAAATAAAGCATTGATTTTTCTACAGGCAGGCTAAATTTTAAGCATTTTTGATGTCATTTGGTAATTTCTGACTTGATGTGGCTTTGTTCTTCCTTTTCAATTTTTACAAAGTTCCTAAGATAGCTGTACACATTGCCTTGCCGATGAACTGCCGACATTAGATACCTGTTAGTTTGCTATTCACATAGATGGTTAATTTAAAAATTTAAACCTTAACTCTTTAAAATCAATTCCAAAAATGCAGCACTACCTGCCAGACTGTGTAATCAGTGGCATTAACTAAAATACAACAACAAAAACCACTACGGTATGTTTCAGCGGCGACCGATATGACGATAGTGTCAATAACCCAGGCATGCAATCAAATAAACTCAACTCCAGCTTCGGCTGCTTATACATTCGAGGTTCGACCCCCCACACACACCACATATACCTAACCATTTCATTTTGCTCTCAAAATACAACCACCATAATAAATGTATCCCCCATTTTACTACTCATCTCTGTCAATCACCCCTGACTTTGTGTAAACATACAAAAAAAAACGAAAAAAAAAATATACAACCCCCTCTTACTGTATATACACCCCACCGCATTTACTTGCCATCATGTTTGTTTCATTGAACCGAAACTATTTCCCAACTATTTTCCACAAACATTCAAAAAGGTAAAGGAAACAGAGAGGAAAAGAAAACGGGGACCGGAATAAATTTATCCAAAAATAAAACTCATCTGTATTACCTACTAGAGCTCCATCTGCCGCAAAAAAGGGAACCGCGGCAACGAACTGTTTCTGTTTTTGTATGTCGATTTGACCTCTTCTTTATAATCTTGGTGTTGGTAGTGTTTGAAAAATTAATTTCGTCAACAAAAAAACTATCAGTTGAGCCAGTCAACCAGTCTTCCAGCTTTAGAGTCCAGAATAACCAAAGAAAGAGCATCGTACTCGTGCATTGTCACTTAATTCTGAGCGCGTCACGTGATCAAAAATCCAAAGGACGACCTTCAGGCAATGATTGAGTTTGTTCTCAAACGACCTTGCTCGTGCGTCGTCATTTCGTCACATTTGTTTTGTTTGTATTTGTGTTGGAAATATATACATATATACACTCATCCATTTATATAGAATGATGCGCGATACACAATACTAATACAAACCCACCCTGATGCTATCTTAAATAAAAAAAAAAAAAAAAAAAAAACAACCACTATAAAACAACACAACAGCAGCAAATATGTGTAAAAGAATTTTGTTTTGATAGAAAGAGATGGCTCTATATTTTGTTTTATATTTTTATCTCTGTGTTGGTACAATGTAAAAAAAAAGAGTTCTATATAGCACATAGATGAAATAGAAGAAGGTAAAGGTTGTTTGATTTTGATTGTTTTTTTTTTCTTTCTTTTTTTTCAAGATAAAAGAAGCGATTTGATAGGAAATCAACAAACCACACAAAAAAAAACGAATAAAATAAAAATGAATTTCTTGACGAAGAGTGCGACCAACGAAGACTCGCAACACAAATAAGACACGAATTATTAGAAGCTTGAGAAGAACAAACAAGTTAACCTTACCAAACGCCTTCGTTGTCGAAGTTTTGTCTTTTGGTCTTTTGTCTACTCGGCTTGGTCTTTGTTGTCATCATTCGTCAGTCGTCACCCCTTTTTTTTACTTTTTCTTTGGTTTTAGGTAATGGTCGTTGTTAAATAAATGAGGAGGATGATGATGCTGCTGAAGGTGGAAGATGATGGCGATTCGAGTTCTAGTTCGGGATTAATATGTCTTTGTTACCTATTTGGTATTTTTTATTTTCTTTATAATTTGCAGTAGGTATGTGGGATGTCCAGACAAAAGAATACAAAGAAGACAAAAGTACAAAACGTTTGAAGCAATTATTGTAGTGGAGGAGTCAAAATCAATTTGAACTAATAATTGCCATAAAACTGGTAAAAAAAAATACAAATAATATTAAAACTGAGAATGATGCTACGTCGGCACACACCCAAACCGAACTTAGAGGTGGATTAAATATTTAAGTCGGCTATAAACCAAAACAGTATTAATTTTAATTGTTAACTTAAAATATACTCCGTCTTTTAAATTTAATATTGCGTTTATCTATAAACGTGTGTTAGCGGTTAGTTAAATATTACTTAAATCACACTATTTTCCACCAGAAGAATTTAAATCTCATCGAAATCTTATTGCATAAAGAAATTTGACAAATCAAACATACCTATTTTAGTTGGATTTACTTTGCTGAATACATTCATTTGTTGTTGTTTCGCATTTGCTCTTTTTAAAATCTTGTGTTCAAAACAAATCGATAAAATACTTTACTTCGTAATATTTAGTAAGATTTACACTTCGTCGGCGGAATGCCAAATTGTTCCAAATCCATACGATTTACTAAGAAGGACTTAGAACAATTTTGGTTTCTACCTTGGACTTATATTTGCACCACAACAATGCAACAACAAAAACTCTGCGTAAACGCGGTCAATATGCTAAACATGGTAAACGTGATAAAAATGTGTCAAAATTAGTATAAGAGATGAAATTTTTGACAGTTCGTTTACCACGTTTACAGCGTGCGTTGCATGAATACCCTTATTTACTCTCAGTCAAGTAAAAGAAAATGAAGGTTAAGTCATTAATTATGAACATTCTTCAACATACTACAAGATTTATAGCCAACAATATTCAGCACCAAGATTACGAAATCACGTTGAACCGTTCACACACACGCACATAAACTAGATTTTATTTGACATTTCCCTTTTTCTGGGCGCCAAAAGATTTTTTTTAATGTTTTTTTAACTGTTATACAAAAGAGAACAATGTGTTATAAATGTGACAAGTGGCTTTTGATGACATTTCATCTAATCTAGATAACAAACGAGATTAAGTTTTGTTTCTTTCTTTTGTGGGCGCGTTTAACGAGATCAGAATTCATTTAGCGACCATAGTGAGTAGAGATTTTACTACTACCTTAAAAAGAAACTATTTTGTATGAAAAACGCGAAAGTAAAGAAAATACAAATGCACACAAAAATAAAAATGGTGGAAATATATTTTTATCCATTAATCGAATTGCAGGGTTTTTAAATGGATAAAAACCATGATTAATGGTCAATGTTGTCAAATGTTTTTTCTGAGCGATCAGAAGACATTCAGTTAAGGGGATGTACATGTGCATGTTCGATTTGCAAGGTGTAGTCCGGAAATCAACGTCAGACGTCAAGTCTCTGAAATCGATGACATATCTGTCAAAAATCCATTATTAAGTAACATGTTATAATAATCAAGTGTCAAAAGTTTTGGGGTTACTGTCATTTATGCGACATTAATGTCACGATTTCGCTAAACATAAATGTTAAGTGGTTTTAAATCATAGTTTAGAAAATATTCTATAAAGCAATATAATATATGTCCGAAATGTATGATGTATGTACCTTTACATAGTAATAAACAAAAAAAACATACTCCATAAAAATTGCAACTATCAAACTTATTTTCAAAAAAACATACAATGTAAAAGAATCTAATTCGTCATGTTGGCTAATAAGACTTAAATACTAATTCTTTTAATGTCACTTGTTTAATTCAATCACGATTTTGAAGAAAAAAATAAAAGGAAAATAAAAAACAACTCGATTGTCATAAAACATTAAACTGACATTTGTTGTTAATACCAATGATCATGTTCTAACGTGCTATGTGTTAACATACATAGATTTGTGTATGTCAAACTAAAGTTTTAAATATATCTACAATATCTTGTTTATATTTTACTACTATGTATAATGTATATGTATGCTCGCACGTCGCGTCAGCCGAACCAAGAATCGATAGCTAATTTTATGTGACAAGACACTTCTATGCATCGATGTAATCAAAGTAGTAGTATCCTAATAGTCTCCGCACTTTGGAGTGAGCAGGGTGATTCTTTTTTTTCAAAATTGAGAAAATATCAACAATTGAACAACGATATATTTTTAAGTATTTTTACATCTTATTTCTCAAAGTTTTTTTAAACTCAATTTCGAACTTATATTTTTCTATTTAAATATGTACATTATTTTGAAACTATAGTAAATCACATGAATTTTAATTTCAATTAAAATTACAATAACAAACGAAAATTTCACCTTTTTTACAAGAATTTGGAGTTTTTTTCTTAAAAAAAGCAAACAAACAGAACCAAAAAGCAACTAGCCAAATTTCGTTCAGCATTATGTTTGTTTTGTAACATTTTGTAACATTAAATGACGCGTTTGACAGAACAGGGTGGCTACTACTATCGGTCACTACGTTCTGTCAGATACGTCTTTCATCATTTAAAAATTGAGAAGTGAAAAACAAGCATAAGGTTGAAATTACAGATTAATTTTCATCTCAGACGATTATTCAATCTCTAAACTTACATATTTTTGAAGTCTTTATAACACCTGTGTCAGAGAAGGTAGATTTGTATATGAGTCACCCTGTACAATGATTAACATAAGAAAAAAAAAATGCTTAAGAATGTAGCACTGTTATTAAATATTGTAATTTATACACCCAACCTACCTTCATGCAGGCAGCTGACAAAAAAAATAGTGGGGAGGGGAAAGGGTACAGAAATCAACATTAGAAGAAACAAAGAAACTAAAACTCAACACCAGTAAGATTGGCAAAATTAATTTAGCGCGCATACAAGCACAAAAAAAATAAAAACAAAAACATAAATAAATCACGTCGATTTGAAAGTTGTTGTCTGTGGCAGCAGTGGCAAGCCGCGTTGGCTGCTACCGCTGCTGCAGCAGCCGCGCTAGTTTTAATTAGTGCGGCAGTAATTTAACGCCTTTGGCAAGTTTGCAAACCATTAAAGTATAGGTATACATCACAGACAAAAAAAAAAAAAAAAAAGTGGACACAAAAGTAGTGAGAAGTAGCAAAAGCAACCAGATTGTATTAAGTAATAGTTGAGGGTAAAAGCCTCCATTTTAATCCATACACAGTTATTTTAGTTGCACAAAGTGTGTTGTGATTCAGACAGATCCCGAGAGACGTCTTTACCGCTTGTAACCCATTTAACTGGTTTGTTTTTGTTTTTATTTTTATTTTTTTTATATTTTTTAGAAGACAGACTGAACCGTCCATTTATGCTGCTAGTTGGTACCTCTTGGTCAGGCCACATGTAGGTGCCCCGCACATTGTACTGGATTTTGAATTTATATAGCTTACAACTGAAAAGTTATATAATTCAAGATCTAGTAACTGTCGTCGTCTAGTCGTTGACCATTTAAGATATATTGTGGTGGATCTGGTTTTTATGTTGGATGTTTTTGTTTGTTGTTGTTTGAGAATTGCACCAAATAAGAAGTTCAATTAGTAGTTAACATAATTTAGGCCTGCTCCTTAAGGATAAAGTGGCATATTAATGGATGTTGTTTAAGAAAGACTGTTTTAAGAAAGGCTGGAGTATGTTGTATTCAAATAACATTGCAAAAACCTCCAAGTCGAAGATAAACTGGAGCTTACAAACGACTATGAATACGCCCCAAAGAAAACATCGCATGGATATAGGTTTCAAACTTCTAAACGTCAAATCGACACTTTGGGCCAATAATCAACAGAAGTTTACCAACTTGTTATTTTTGTACTTGCTTTTCATGTTACAACTGTCATCGGGCCAAAGTGTTGGCTGTCAGATTTGAGTTTGACTATTTGATAAAAGTCCCTATTGACAAATGTGTCAAAATTATTTTGACAATTTATGGTCATTATTAACAAAAGCAAATTGAATAGAAAAACAATTCAGTACTCTGAATAGCGATTTGCTAAAATTATAATTGTCAAAAATATAACAGTTATGTAAATCAATCATAACAGGTTTGGCAGACTGTGCGATACTATCTCAAAACTTGCGCTACAAAATTATTTGAAGATTCTTTTTTTATTTGGAAAAAAAAAACACTGTACAGATCCATTTTTCTTTTTTTGACACCTAAAAAATGTACTTGAACGCGCTTATTTTATGCAAAGTACGCGTTTGAGTGAATGTAATACTACGTTTAAACTGGAGCTAATAGAATTTTCACGTCAACAAGATTACAAAATCTCATCGAACCATTCACAGTGCACATAAACTAGATTTTGTTTGACGATTCCCTTTGTCTCCTTGCTGAAAGATGCACCAACTGTTATACAAAAGAGAAAAATGTGCTATAAATGTGTCTCCGCTAACAAAATCAAGTGGATTTTGAAAACATTTCATTGTGATCTATTAAAAACAAGATTATGAAAACTAAAAATTAATAGGAAATCTAGAAGATTTCGATAAGATTTCGTAATTTTGCGCAAAGTCTAGATTTTGGTTCGGTCTGAAAGCCGTATAACACTGGTTCTCTAGATCTGTTATACCAAAACTAGTTCGTAAAAAAGAAAACAAATGACAGACGTTAATTCTGTTTTCATATGAATAATGAAAAGCAAATAAAAAAACACTAAAGTTGTCTCACCAAAACACGTTTACTGTCACAAATATTTTACAACATGGGTATTCATGCAACCTGGCAAACTCTTGGTAAACGCCGTAAAGTACAAATCTGGTAAACTAACTGTCAATTCCATAAAAATTTTGACATGTTTAAAACATTTACTACGTTTGCCACGGTTGCATGAGTATACCTAACATTTCAACAAATACACAAACCGACATTAAAAAAAAAAAAAAAAAAAAAAAACAACTATCATAAAAAGCAAGTCCATACGACTCCCATTGATAGTTTTAATTTGTTTGTCCCTCTGTTTTTATTTTAAACTTATAGGTAGTAGTGGAATAAGTTTTACATACGAAATGAGGAAATGTCATAAAATCCAAGCACGAGCCATAGCATAGGTAGTATAGAGTAGGAGTTGGGATAAGAATACCAAAAGCATAAACGAAGACTTAAGAAAGAAACGAAGACAAAGTGAAATGCCTTCGTTGAGTAGGTACACTTTTTTTTTTTTGTATTCCATTGACTCCACTCTTTTATTCGATTACATTGGTTCCGTTATGAAGCGATGACACTTGAGTCCAGTGCTCCCTGATCGTTCACTTTTGTGTATTCTTTTTTTTTTTGTGTGTTCTTCTCTTCTTATTCTTCTTCTTAATGTTTATAAAATTGTTACTAGAGAAGAGGAGCTTAGCCGCCGCCACCACCACCATCGTCGTCATAGTCGTCGCCGCCATTTCAAAGTAATGAGGAAAAGGAAGTAACATGTAAGAAGAGGAGGCTGATACGCAGATGACCACAAACCGCAATAAAAATGTACAAGAGTAAAAGCAAAGTCCGAATAGGTTACTCCATTGACATTGTAGGTATAGTTGTTGAAATAAGAAGTAGCAACTTAACTTAACCTTTATGTTGCGATGTGACAGTGAATTTGCGGAAATATCATAGAGTTAATTATGTGAAGAAGTGACAAAAGGAGGTTGAATATAAAATGGTTTGAGAATGAAGACTACTTAAACCGTTACTGCCAGAAGTTATTTGAATCTTGAAAATCTTCATTGAAATATTAGTTAATTTAAATTAAATTCGATCAACGCCTGTCTTTGAATACCTAATATAGTTCAGCATAGATAATTAATGCTTTATTTTTCATAGTGGAAAATTATCTAAGAAAAGACTGTATCAGTCCGTTTATTTTGACGTAAGGCAACCCCATCTTGTTTACCTTAGGACTCAAAATGAAACAACAAATGTCATAACTGCAAATGTCAAATAGAAAATGCACTTCTCGCTCTATAATAGGGGTATTTATGCAACCTGGTAAACTCTTGGTAAACGTGGTAAAGTACAATGTCTGGTAAACTAACTGTCATTTCCATATAAACTTTGAAATATTTACCATATTTACCAGATTGCATGAGTACTCCTAATATGTTATTAAAAAAATGTGAGATAGGCTGTATAGGCATCAAATCAATAAGTTAAGTGAGTCCAATGTGAATACAGCCAAACACGAAAAGTAGGGTATTCAACTAAACTTCATAGTTCATTCAAACATGATATTTGACAGTTGAAATTGACAGCCATAGGGCTTTTTAGACAAAAAGCAATACATCTGTCTCAATTTGTCTCATAGCTTTTAAACGCCAAATCGACACTTTGGCCCATTGATGTTTCAGTAATTAACAGTAATTAATTAAACTTGTTCATATTTTTTCATGTGAGAACTGTCATTGGACCAAAGTGTTCGCTAGTTTGACAATTTGGTCAAAATCCCTGCCAGAACCACAAACGCAAAATTGACGGATCAAACTCAAAAAAACAAAGAACGTTTAGTTCCTAAGAAATTACCATTTATCTCTGAGACACTCTATAATCTGAATTAGTTACAGAGTAGGTAGTACTTCATAATAAAATTCATGATGAACGATACAAAATTGTTTACAACACGTGGTTCTAATCAAACGTGTACAATGTAATTCGTTTTTAGCACATGTTTTCTAGTCAATTTTTCAAACACGTACCACATCTGAAGGTTGGAAATAAAATCTGTAATATTTTTTCTTGTTTTTATTTAGAAAAAAATTATTACAAAATCTTTAATATTTCCCATACGCGTTGCACACATCTCATTTCTGTTCTTTTTTTTTTTTGTTTACTTTTCATTTTAAACATATACTACAACGATTTATGAGATGAAGTGCAGGATTTTATTTTGCTTCAAGGACGACTGCATCGATTCCGACACGACAAGAATATTTTACGAAAAAGAAAATAATAAAAAAAAAAGAGCATCGTGAATCGTGTTATATTATGTAGCTACCATAAAGTCGTGTCATATTTTTGCAAGTTACGAGTTATATGAACGAGGTTGTATTTTATTCTTCCGTATATTTTCTTAATTTTATTAGAGATCTGAACATAGATGTAAACACATTTGAGGTGTTTTGTTTTGTGTTGTGTAGTACATCACACTTCAGTTATATTGCAATAGCGAATATATAGCAAAGAGTACGAGTACTTATATCAATGAAGCAAAGTAGAATGTTTGTACTTCTTTCCCACCAAAACTTGTCATGTAACTAAAATTTGACAGCTAAAATCACAATTGAAGTTGATACAAAAAAAAAACGTTTTACGTTTTAGATAACCTTTACAGCTGGATTACATATGCTCTTTAAATAAGACAATAAGCAGGTTCAAGGGTTCTGTTCATGAATGACATCTGTCAAGTTATAACACTCTACACTGTAACTGTACTATCGATACTATGATGAGTGAGAGGACCACATTTATTTCAGAAAGCGGCAACCCTAGTGTTGCCAGGTCAAAATTGTCATCTGTCACTTTAAGTTTAACGGTTTTTTTTTAAACAAACGTACTAGAATGCGTAATTTTACCAGAGCAATCGATGATTTTTCCAGCTCTAGAGAACAAGTCTTGTGAATACTAGAAAAATCACTAGTTTAGCGGAGTATCCTAGCAATTTTTCTAGAGCGATCAGAGATATTACTTTAACAATCCTTGTTGTTACCGGACAAACCCCTGAGTTAGCCTGCCTAATCTGTTATTTCATCGGATGAATCAAAATTTTTACCTAAGTATCTCGGATTTTGCCGGAGGAACTCTTGATTTTACTGAAATAAACCATGAAACCATAAGAAGGACAAGGAAAATTACAAAATCCAGTACCCTAATGCAAAGCAAATTCCATATCCGATATCTGACAATCCGTAATAAAAATATACATACATAGCAACCTACGAGCCTTCCCTCCAATCAATCATAAAAAATGTTCGATCTCCATAAATATAACGACCCAAAGCCCAACCTCGAACTAAATCACTTTAAATAAATTTTCTCACTCAATTTCATTCTCTTAAAAAAAAAGTAATACATTTAAATAGCTTAACCTTGCATCAGCTATATGCTTAAAGACCTCAATCGATAGAGTACCCAACCAACCATTTTTGAATGACATTCCATTATACCAGTTCACTGGGTGATTGTCTCAAAAGAACAACGCCAAGCTACACAACATCGCCACCAGCATTTCCACTTATATTCCCTTAATCTGCATTTTTATTTTTTTATTTTTCTCAAAAAATCCACTCAAGAAATCTTTGGAACAACCTCGTGTCCACATTTGAAATAAAACAGAGGCGCAGTCAAAACGAGTTCTACCATCAAGGTTATGTACGACCGACCGACCGACCGACACAATGCTGTCTTAAAAAAATGTGTTAAACAACTTTCGTAGAGTACATTAAAAATGATCTGTGAGTAAATTTTTTTTCTCTGCGCACTCAAAATGGTTTCATTTAGTCTAAATAAAGTGATAAGTTCGTAATTATACAAAACTTGAATCGAAACAACTTACAACACAAATTCACTATGGTTGACGGACATCCACACTCATTGACATCGATTCGATTAATTGTGCTTACATTTTTGGTTTTACGACCTGCTGTCATTTCAATAAAAATAAAAAAAAAAATTATCGTTTAATTGCTTTTGAAATCATCATCGAAGTTTTTAAATCATTTCCGGCTAAAAAAGAACCACAGAATTGTATAGGTAATCTATATTGTTGACATTTCACGGACAATTATTCATCTTTAAAGTGAAACCAAATACCTTTACGTTTATTATTGTTGTTCTTGTTGTTGTTTTTATTTTGTTTACATTTTGCCGCAACCATACATAATTTTTTTTTATGACAGCGATGACGCGACAACGATTGCTGAAGGTCATCTCCGTATTTAAGTGTGATTTTACTCACTAATGCTCAGTTGCACCAAGCTCTTTTAATCAGCTGTCAGTTAAACTTAAATAACTGATCTTATTTAACGGTTCTAAAGACACAAAATCTAACTTGCAGGACGACGAGCTGTCAAAGTAGAAAAATGAGTCGGTCGGATGGTTTTCAAATGATTTTGATATTTGCCCAGGGAAAGAGCTATCATTTGGTCATTCGGTAAGAAAGTCAATGTGAACCCCTATTAAATTAAAAAAAATAGTTTTAACAATCCAATCTTTTTCAAAAAAAGTAAAAAAAAGACCGTATTGGGCTCACTCAGACTTGTTCAGACACAAGACGTATGTATGAGCAAGTATACCTCTCTCGCTCTGACTTTAGAAGACAATAAATCTTATAAGCACATTTATTCAGTATTAAAAATATTACCTGAATTGACATCTCGCTCTACTATGTAAAAAGAGAGAAAGAGAAAGAGAGAGAGTAGCTTTTTCACGTTTAGGACATTTCAGAACGCTCAGTAATCCTATTGACCTGAATCTGGTTCTGAGATTTCAAAAAACCTAAAGTGGTTAAATGTGAACACCATTATCATGGCGGAGAAAAATGTCTTAAATCTCAACACCTGTTCAAATGTTTCCTTCTGTCAAAGTGACGTTTTACTCAATTCCCCATACTGCAGAAAACAGGCATAAATTCAAGAAATGCACGCAAATTAATGATTAAACAAAAAAAAAAAATATATATTAACTGATTAATTATATTTTCATTATCTACGACGAGTATCTATATATCGAGATCGAGTTGGTCTCTTGGACTCTCCTTGATTTATAAAGTCGTACACTACAAATATATAAAGACTTGAGATATATATAAAATGTAGATGCATAGATTTTCATTCAATGCCGGTGGGTTAATAAACTTGCTCTGACATATAATAGACTTGTTAAACCCGATATGCTTAGTTGCAAGCGCGATATACCGTCAATGATTGTGGCAATACAATGTGTGTGGTTTGGTTGGTGTTTATGTACCCCACTGTCGTTGTCGCCTTTACATTCAGAAGAATGCCATTCGTTTGTTGCATCCACTTTTACAAGGTGAACGCTTGCAAATGGTTCACAATACAACAGGTTTTAATTTTTTTTTTTGTATGTCTCGTCATTAATATATTTTATAGCCACAAAATTATTATTAAATGATTGTTGCATAATTGCCAGAGTTCGAATTATTATTATGTATATCGAAAGGGAAAGAATTGTATAATTATGTATAGAATGTAGTACAATATGACAGTCCTACTTTTTGTCTTAGAATAGATCTATTCATGGATAGTAGAACATTAACATTCATCTATCTGGTATATCAAATTTTAAACTCGTAAGAAATATGGTTGAGATATAAGTTTTGTGGACAGAAAATGCGTAGTGAAAAAATTGTTGAACATATTAGTTCGTTTATTCATGAGAAATTCAAAATTAATTGGAATGGAAATGGAAATGTCAAACTTTCGAGTAAACTGAAGTACCTTTACTTAAAAAAAAATCGATCTTGAACAACTTTACATTTCAATTAAAAAGAAATTACCACTGTTTTGTGTTGAATGCTGACAAATTAAAATAACGACGATAGGACGCACTCATTGCAGATGTAGATTAACCCCGAGCGGGGGACTCAGCTGTCAAAAAAAGATTTGTTTTACTTTTGAAGCTTGAAGCATATCTTTTTTAGCTCAAACGAGCTCGCTCGATAAAAAATGACAACAGATCAATCCAAAAGCTGAGTGCTACTAACTTCATTACATTGTTAATTGCTTTTGTAGAACTATTTCTTTGGTCGGAAATAGAAACAAAATGAATGCGTTCAGCAGGGGAAAATATAATCCAAAGTTTGATTTAGACATTTTCTGCTGGCAAGAAGATTAAAGAGACATTTATTTTCTATTTTGATTTGAGGTGATTTATTATATCTAGTACGTATAAAAAATCATTTGATTAATCAAATATTATAAGAAATTTAGATTAAGTGGGTTTGTGTATACCTAAGTAGTATTAATCGTTCACAGCAAGAATTAAGTTTTCCCGAAATTTTAAAATTGAAAAACATTGTGATACGATTAAATTTGAATTTCACAAGAAGTGAATATTTTTCGTAAATTAACTTTTTTTTTTTTTTGTTCAACTCAATACTACAATTTAGTTTATAATACAAAAAGAAAACCATTGACCAACTGCAAAATAAACATCTCATCGTAAAAAAATAAAAAGAGTTCTTAGTTTGCTTTGTGTTTTATTTTCTTCTTAAAACATTCACGTTGGCTTTCTTTTCTTTTTTTTTTTTTTATTTTTTTACTTTGTCTCTTTTTCGGGCAAGGTCATCAACGAGACAAAGTCAATGGCCGGTAGTAACCTCTTACTTTTACACTCTTCGTCTCTCTTCTGTTTCTATTTCTTATTTTCTATGTATTTTTTCGCTTGAACAACAAGTCATCATCATACATCTAAATACTAGCAGCTCGTTGCTGTGCCATCAATCCAAACTATCAAGCCATCATCATCATCTGTGTATCCACATCCATTAACTTTGCTCCCAATCTCTCCCTGTACTCTTCTCCTCTTCACCATACCATTGGTTTTTCGTTCGACAAACAGTCGAGAGAAGAGTGTTTGTTTGTATGTTGTGTGTTGTTCCACTAATGCCACAGAATCAATGAGTGTTAGCTAGCAGCACACTCTCAACAGTGCACAGCATGAAGCAAAGGGACATAACATAACCAGCAAGCAACATTGTTGTACTTACTTACTTACTACTTCTACTTTTATGGTTTTTTTCGCTATTTTTTGAAGCGTCTCCTTCTTCTGACTCTTCATACTGAATCAATTGAGGGAACCAAAGGAAACTCCATCGCTAGATAATAGAAGAATCACAAAAAAAAAAAATTATTTTCCTTTTTTTTTCCTCATTCACGCTAATGTAAATGAGAAACCGTCGACACAGCGTCATCGTCGCCGTGTCGGTCACAATAATAGATATCTAGTTGATTCACAGTAGAGATGAATAATTGAAAAATTGGTATGATAATAAACGAACAAAAAGTTCACTATGGAATTGGAAACGTTACACGCAAAAGCTAAAATTTTGCAAAATGGCGCCTTTAACAGGACGGAGGTTCTAATACCAAAAAGAGAAGAGTAGAACTTCTTTCGCACCAGTGACCCTGTTCTATCAAAACACATATATAAAATTTCAATATTGACAAGTGGAAACTTAGCATAACGTTTTTGAAATGATAATGGTCATAAAAATGAAAGCGCTGACTCCGAAAAACTCCGAAAAGAGAGACTCTAGTTAGTAGCGCTCGGTGAATACCGGCCTAAATACTTGAAATTATAGTAACGTATAGAAACAAGTTAAAAGCATTTTTCAATTTATTTACTCTTTTTAGTATAGGCTGTCCCACTGTACGTTCGCAAAAAAAAAAACACGGACGCGTGTTAATTTTGCCGGCATCAGCATTTTTCTAGATTTTTTTTTAATTTTTATATTTTTTTTTTTGTCAATTATTTTAAAGTTGATCATCATTTTGATGATGTTCTGTTCTATATTTGTTATGAGGGAAGTGTTTTTTTTATTTTAATTTATTTTTGAAACAGTTAGATTGTGGATAATTATTGTTTTTTTTTTTTTGTATTATTTATTTATTTCTATTTGTCCGTTTTTATTTTTGTACACATCTATCGTGTACCATTAGCAGAGAGACTATATTTATAAAACATTAAACAATGGTTGGGGTGAAGTACCTTATTCCAGTGTTAGCTACAAAGTGAGATGATTGTTGCACTTTTTCCATTGTTATTTATACGTTTTTTATTTTATTTTTTTTCAATGGGAAAAAGCCTATTGTTTAATTTACATGGAGTGTAGTACCTTTTTTACCAAACACCGGTCATTGGAAAAATTTTGTGGTTTATGACCAAGACAAAAAAAAAATTCTACAAATTCATCAAAGTGACGTTTTTGACATTTATATTTTTTTGCTAGGAAGCCCTATTCTGAGATAGAACACGTCACTATAAACCCAAAATCTGAGATAGCACACGTCAGTATCAAAGCACGAGTCTTAAGAAGCAGACGTCACTTTAAAACCAAGGTCTGTAGAAACCTTTTTTGAAATAGCTAACTACACTACAAAATCAAAATCAGAGATAGCAGACCTCACTGTACAACCAGTCTTAGATGACAGACGGCACTATGAGACCATAGTCGAAATAGCCGACTTCACTATAAAACCTGAGTTTGGGATAACAGACGTCACTATAGAACCACAGTCTGACATAGCAAAAGTCACTATACCGCAACAGTATGATATAGCAGACGTCACTTACTAACTACTAAAGTGAGTGTTCCTTCTTAGAGTCCACTGCTTATTCTAGAGACAAAGTCTTTTTAAAATGCGTTGTAATGCTTAGTAATAAATATTTCTGTTAGAACAAACTGTGAATTCTTTTCATAATCTTTAGTTTTGTTACATAAATATAGAAAAACTCGATAGAAAGCCGCAAATTAGTCGAATTTAAAGAATTTTTTACATTTTAAATTATTTATACCAAAATGTCTATTTATCAATAATTTATTACTCATTATTTTTGTTGGTTAATAATGTTTATCTACTATTGGGCGCCATTTGAGGCAGTACAACTTACATCTCATATTAAACAATTATTTGTTTAAAAGATTTTAAAATCAATATAGGCCCAAGGATGGAACCTAATGGCACTCCAAAGCAATTCATTCTTTATAAGTAAACATTGTTCGTATGAAAGACGAATTGAAAGAAAAACAAGTACCTAATCAAACAAAAAGTGCAATAAAACATCTTACTCACTTCTCTGTCATAGATTTTTTTTCAGCTCATGATCACGATCAGCAGTCGTTGTCACACTTTGTAAGAATTTTAGCACACACAAAAAAAAAAACGAATCATAAACTTCTATTCGAAGGTATGTAGGTACCTTATGCACTTGTAGTTGATGTATACAAATAAAATGACAACTTTAACTGCGATAACAACAACTTATTCACTTATCTTTTATTTTTCACATAAAAACACATATCCACATCACATTAACAAAACAACACTGATGCAGAATATGTGTATATTTTGAAGGACATTTGAACAACAACAAAAAAATAAACAACTTGTTGAATTATATTTTCGACAACCAACACTAATACAGCAACAAATTGGGTGTGTAAATTAAAAAAAAAAAAAAAACCCAGATAAAATTCTTTGCAATTTGAACCGTCGCTCTCGAAAGTTGTTTTTTGTATTATTATTATCTTAGTTAAATTCCACAGCACATTAAACCGTGAAAACGAACAAAAATAAATAATATTTAGAGCAAAACAGGAACAACACAACAACAACAAAAAAAGGAAAAGAAGAATCAACCCAATGTCCTTGTTCTTGTCGGGGAAAGGCTTATGGTTGTGTTAGACGACACGGCGAATGAGAGCACCTTGATCCCGATCCCGTATAATGGGTAAAACGAACCCAAAGCATAAACTACAAAACTGAAGAAGAAGAAAAGCACGATGAAGAATAGCGACACAAGAGGATGAGATGAGCCCGTCTCCGAGAATCCGTGACTTGTTTTTTCTTCTTTTTTTTTTTGTAAGACCATCAAGGTACGAAAACAACGGCCAACTGATCATGGATTTCTGCAAACCAAAGAACAAACGCCATCAACATGGTCTATCACAAGCCAGAGGGAGGAAGGGGTTTTTCGATCGAAACAAACTCAACTAAACCAAAGCAGCAACGGTGATGGTGGTGTTTAAGGGGAACGAACCTATAGTCAGCTCTAACAATCAGACAGCCCAAGCGCTAGCAAGGTGAACTCTTATTCTATACAAAAGCCTGTGCGAGTCACCGACCGAGCCGTACAACGACGACGACGTCCACGAGCACCACCAACAGTATGGCGGTGGCGCGGCATAGGTAGTCGAAGTCACCTCTAAGCACAACATACAGCTTTGCTGCAAAATGCTAACCAGGCCAAACGTAATGTGTGTGCGAATCGAACCGCACATGACGCCCGCCTTCGCCTTCAACTCTTCCAATGGACTTCGTTCAGCCATAACGTTGTCTTGTCGTCACCTGAAGACGCAATTTTATGTATGGCGCATTATTGCCAACTTTCTTGTTTTAAAAATTGAATTTACTTTAAAATCTGTGGATGGCATTAGTTGTACTTAAGACCCATCGCACTCTATACAAAAAGAAAGAAAGAGATAGAAATAATCTTGCTGTAAATCTGTTATACTACAAAACTTATTTGAACAGGGCATCATTTCGCTCTTCATAAAAAGGTTAGATATAAAATTATTAATACAAGTGCCTAGTTACAGGCACATTTCTAGCTTGTTCTACACAAAGAGAAAGATAGAGTTCGACTGATTGAAACAATTCATTTGGTTTAATTTGTTTTATAGGCCTGAGACCAGTACTAGAGATAGGCCAAATTATAACAGTTCCAACTGTTGTAACAGCTCGTTGTAATTAAATGAAAAGTATGAAATGTTTAACGCATTTGACGCTGCTGTGAACAAAAACTATGGGTGTCATATACTACGTTTCCAATTGTCAAAATTTAATTGTTAATAAACACATTTGACATAAAGGTGTGTGTCCTTTAAGAAAGAGCATACAGGAGTTGCTCTCGGTCACACTATGTCCGCTATTCAGTGCAGCTTGAGACACGATCCTTCCTTTTCCCACATTCATCTCGAGGTACAGGCTTCTCATCTCCTCTCTCTTTCCCACTGATGTAAGGCCCGCCTCACGCTGCACTGTGTAATAGTCGACTATGTTGTCTGTCTGGCATAATCAGTATCGTTAAACATTTTTTTTACAATTTCCAGCAAAATTAGTACCTACAAAAAAAGTTATAAATCTTAATCAAAAACTGTATGTATTTTGAAACCAGAAATGGCTACTCGACAGATTTTGGTAACTATTTTTATGAACTGTTTTGAGTAGAGGAACGAACTTGTATTGAAAATCATTTACCTAAGGGGGGTTCACATTGACGATTATACTAGACGAATAACTGACAGGGATGTCATTTAAGTGTTCACACTATCAAAACCGAGGTCGATCCGGCAAGCCTGGCACAGTTGGTCGTCCCGTAATACGGCAGGCTCGTTAATGTAAACCAACATTTTGTATGAAATTCTATTCCACATCTTTATGTTCAAATGTCACATTCACTTGGAAATGTCAAAAAAAAACAGGGTTGGCAATAATGTTATGGTTTTTCGTTCACCGATACTTCGTTAAAACGAGAGGTTTGCATATCTATTTGTTTATTGCTATTTCATGTTTTAAATTGAGAGAAAAAAAGAAAAACAAACCACCAACTAACGAACTAATGCAGATAGCAAATACAACAAAAAAAAATCAGTTTTGAATTTTGAATTGACGATGGGTGAAAGAAATAAATAAAAACTTTTAAAAAGAAATTAAAAAAACAAAAAAAAGAACACACAACGATTCAATTATAGGGTGATTCATGCAGTGTTTTGTGGTCTCTGCGCACATGTGTGGTTATCTAATAGCCGATCATTGTTTTGTATCGATAGAGGTTATCTAAAAATATTGCCGGTTTCTGGGAAATCAATGTACCTACCTACATATCTTTATAGACAGTTTCGTGATGATTAATCTTTGTTTGTTTTTTTTTCCTCTTTTCCATATTGTGTATCCCTCAATGAATGTGTCAGTCTTTGCTAACGTTGAGTACTTAATTGCTATATTATAATAGTTGGGAGTTTGATTCTCTATGATCTTAGATTATAATCAAAGGTTATAGAGTTCGTTTTCAAAGTTGTAATTCTCAGATTTGGCAATTTAGATGTCAAGTTTTGAAGACATTTATTTGAGTGACTGATACTTTAGAGGAGAATGCCCTTAAAATCGAGGTTTTTAACTTTAAACTTACTTACTTTAAACAACGAATTTTGTTTGTTTTACTTCAACAATTACCACTTTTTGATTTGTTTGTTACTGCCTATTTGACGTACGTCAACATTTAATTTGACAAAACTAGTAGTTTGACAGAACTAGTAGTTTGATAGAACTAGTTGTTTGACAGAACTAGTAGTTTGACAGAACAAGTAGTTTTACTCAACTATTAGTTTGACAGAACTAGTAGTTTGACAGAACTCATACTTTGACAGAATTCGTAGTTTGACAGATCTACAAATTTGACAGAACTCATACTTTGACAGAACTCGTAGTTTGATAGAACTCGTAGTTTGACAGAATTCGATGTTTGACAGAACTCGTGGTTTGACAGAGCTCGTGGTTAGACAGCACTCTTAAGACTCAGATCGATTGTGGAAGAGATTTAAAATGAAAAATGTCAGAATCAGAATAACAAACAAAAATCTTCTATTGAATCAATAATAAAAAAGAGAAAAACTTTTACCACAAACTCTTCCTCAAGCAAAAGAAAAAAAAAAACAAAGTCATCAACTTTTTGATATTAAACACGTCTTGAGTTTTAGAGCATCATCCTACTTCTCTCTGCAATAATAATTATTATATAGGTACGACTCCTCCTCGAAAGCATTTCCGCACTATGACTCATACTCGTACTCCAGGTTTTCTTTCTTTCAAATCGCGTTTGATATTAATATGCATTGCACAACAGAACATATAAGGAGAAGACGACTAAGAGTAGGTACAACAAAATAATGAAAGAAAAAAAAAGGCGAAAAAGAAGAAGGTGAAACACAACTGGCAAGTCAGAGGAATTCCAGGACTAACACACATCAAAATGTATGGTGTATGGTGCTGCTGCTGGTGCTGGTGCTCCATGTAATTGCTCAGTTGTAATGCGTTCCTCAATTTTAACGACAACAACAAAAAAACAAGGACGATGATGATGAGGATGATGATACCGACCCACCATTCCAGTGATGTACTTAAATTTATATATTTTTTTGTATGAGTGAAAAAAAGTCAATGCCAGTTTTGCTGCACTGCACAGCAAACATATGAAATTCGAAAAAAGAGCAACTCCTTATTGCAGTACCTTTCCTTTCACCATTCACCACCCACTTTTTCAATTCAAAAAAGAAAAAAATATAACCAAACTCGAATTATAAGCATGTCATTGTGAAAATGTATATACCTTCATACAGGCAGTGGCAATAGATTCATTAATGCATATGATTCTCATTATGTTTGCAAACACAATAAAAGAAAAAGAGTTTTTTTTTTTTTTTTTTTTTTTTGAAAGCCTTACAAATTATTTTTACCATGTGAACTGGGTATAACAGTTTTCGAGAGTGAATAATAACTTGCTAACGAAATGAGAATGAGGATAAAGAAATGTAATCCAACACTGTTGGCCCATGCACAAAAAAAGGCCGTGAGAAATGAAGCAATTTAATTATCAAGTTAACACAGTGGCGGCGTCTTTACAGTTCAGCGATGGGTACAAAAGTAAACGTCAAAATTATAATTTTATACTGATAACGACAAAAATTGATAGGTGTTCGAATCAGATAGTTAAAAACATTTTTCTGCACGAAAAAAATCGATAGATTTGTTTGGTCACTCAAATGAAAAACAACCTTATTCTCTTTTTGAGAGAAATTTTCTTTTGTTCTAGTTTGACAGATTTTAAAATACTACAAAAAAGTTACCGAACAGAACGTGTTTTCAGTCTATTAATATTTTTGCAGTAGTGGATAGATCGAAATACAAATCAGAAATAACTTAACCATTTAAAGACAATATTCACAAAGGAGCGTCCAAAAAGTGTCAAAAAACCTTTTTCTGTCATTTCATTGTTTCACCATTCGAGTTTTGAATGAGATAAATGATGCAGAAGAAGTTGGTGCATAATCTTCAGATCGAAATTTTTGACAGCGGGACTGTTTCGTTCGAAATGTTATCCCATATACGTCTATGTAACGTTTGCAAAAGTTTTTGAACGCAGCCAATAAGCACAAACAAGATTTGGGCAACAATATTACTAAATTTGGTTCATTTTTAGAAAATAAGCTATATATCTCTGTCTCAAGTTTCTAAACATCAAATCGACACTTTGGCACATTGGCGTTTGAGTGACTTATAAACTTTTATTAAAAACCTAAAAAATAGTCAAAGCCTTGTTACAAATTCCTATTTTTACTGTAATAAAAAAAAAAAAAAAAAAAACATATTTTAGTGCTTCTTTTTTGGTTTTTACATGTGAAAATTGTCATTGGGCCAAAGTGTTGGCTATCAATTTTAAGTTTGACAATTTGATTAAAATCCATTTTTTTTTTGTTTGACATTTCCATTTTCTCGGTGCTAAAATATGCTTAAACTAGTATACATAAAGATTTTCATGTGAACGAAGCCAATTTCATTGACAATTGAACTGTCAATAAATTTTCAATGAAATTGGCTTTATGTCAAAAAATTAAGGGCGAGGGCGTTAAGGTGGTTTTATTAACCGCCACCGTGGCACTAAGAAGATAGCGTAAATTGTCTTTGCAGACATTAGCAGAAACTAATGTCGTTGTTTCTCTTGTTAAGGCTTGCCTAAAACAAAGTGTCGCTGTCGCGTGACAGTGCGACAATACAATCACTTTAAAATAGAAACATAATCAAATGTAATTATAAAAAAAACATGCGGTCCCACTGTTCAATAACAAAAAAAAAAAAATATCATCTCACACAATACAATTGCATTTTTATGATTATATATTTGGAATATTCATGAATTTGCAACGTTGCAAATGTTGCAGTTGCACTAAAACTTGCTACGCTGACTGATTGGTTATTCTAACCTCTCTCTTACCTTCGCATATAAATTTGAGCTTCTCTCATTAAATGAGAACGTGTGGCTGGTTCACTTTAACAACACACAAACAGTATGCCCCTCTTATTTAAAACAGACTGCCACTGTCAGACACTCAAGCAAATGTGCCAATTCTAAGTTTACTTGCTTTATGTCTCTAAACGCAATTTTCTTTCTTTGAACCAGTTTCAGGGTGTTGGCATACAATAACAAAAAAAAAAAAAAAAAACAAACTTTAAAAAAAAAACACACAAGATACAAAATACAACTTCAAACTGAACTCTAAAGTAACAAACAACTAACCAACAAAGCCAGCTGGTTGGTCTTTGTTTATTTTTTGAAAGTCTTTAAGCTGATACAACCCAAAACAAGACAAGTAGTGGCACTATAACTCCTTGTTACAAAAATTAAACCAAATTTGATTTTTAAAGAAGAAACAGAGCAGTACGGCATGTTTGAAATAGAAAATTACATCAAGAGTGAATTTGTGAAAAATATACACAAAAAGCCAAACTGTCAAAAAATAAGTACTAAAAAAGAAAATAAGTTTACTTTTTTCAGCCATTTTTTGGATTTTCCTGACATTTATCCTTTGAAACTTGACAGATCATGTGGTTTGTAGATTTTACTACAAAATGGTTATTTTTATGATTTATTCTTATAAAAAAGGTCTTTATCCACATACATTTCCTGTTTTAAACATTTCCAATTAATTTAATTCTGAATTTTTCTTCCCAAAACCCACATTTGTACTGGTAAATTTTATTTTTTTGCCAAAAAAAAATTGAAAAAGAGCCACTGTCCAAAGACAAAGTTTAGAAAACCAAGGAGTAGCCGAGGTTTAGTTGAGTCGTTAACAAGAAATAACGTTCAGCTCAACCATAATACCTCTGTAGGTGTTTATGAGTCGTTTTTTGTTGTTGTTCCTTGTGGTAGCTATCAGCTATCATAGCTTAGATTTTTGTTGCTTTGTTGTATTGCAGTTGTCGAGTTCGTTGTCGTCATCATCATCATCATCGTAGTCGTCGTCTTGTCGTAAAACTGTCTTTGGTTTTACTGAATCTTCTTTTCCGACACTTTTGTTGGATGAGTGTATCTGCTACTTGACCGCAAAAAGCGTTTGCGTTCTTTTTGTTATTCAATTTTGTTTGGTTAACACGCTTTGTCTTTTAGTAGAGATGGTAGTCTGTGAAAAAAGTGTTGGTAGGTAGTACAATTCTTTTGGTAATTTTGCTCCACAACCTTGCGCCATTAAGTCAATCAGAGATTATGAAGGAGAGGAATGAAAATTAATTTGCATCTTTAGGTCGCCGCCGCCATTGCCGTGTTTGTTATAGGCAGTACACTCAAGGAGAAACGTGTAAATGGAGACGGCGGCGGCGGCGATGGCGGCAACTTAAATATAATCAAAGAAAAGCTTTCGTTCCACTCAACCTATTGACCTTGTTTTTTGTTGTTGTTGTTGTTGTTGTTGTTGTTGTTGTTGTTGTTGGTTTTGTTGTATGCTGTGTGGTGTGTTATCATTTCGGAAAGGTTTTCATCTCAGGCCGACACACATGATGATGCATTTTAGCCGTGATATGCATATAAATGCTCACGTTGTGATTTTTGTTCGTTACATCTTAGTACCTCAGGGTTTTAAATATTTAAAAAAGAAAAACCGAAAAAAAAGAAAACATGGTAAAGCAAATTGACATTTTCCCACTTGAAAGCCGAATTTTGTGGTGGCCCTGTTGCTTGTGACTAACTAGTTTTGAATACAAGGAACTGGATTCGTTCTGTAACTGCGCCTTCCATGATGATGATGTTGATGATGGTGACTCATGGAACAATACACTAGGTAGCGGGCAACTTTCTGTTTTTTTTTTTTGTTATTTATTTCATATTGCCGTCATCGTCGTCGTCGGAGGTGGTTTGTTGTTTAGGTTCAAGTAGTTAAGGCCAAACGATTCAGTGGGTCTGTTGTTAATGTTGACCATTTGGTCGAATATAATTTTAACCAATAATTTATTATATCGATTTTGAATGTTGTTGTTTTGTCGGATGGTGTGTGCCTTGGGTTAGGAGTTGACCTTTTTTCAGTTTTTTTTTTATGATAACTTTTTTAAGCTTGGAAATTAATTACATACTTTAAAATAAAGAGTATTGAAGAAGGTGTTTAAATATATAACGCCTTGATTTTGTATGGATCGAAATTCATTTTATGAGTGTTGGAAGAAAACTCTCTCAGAGAGAAGGAAATTATTTAAATCAAAATGTCTGGATTCTGCAACAACTACCATTTCTTGGTTGGTTCAACTACTATCACTATAAACTGTTGCGTTTTTTTTTTATTTTGTATCCAACCCGTGCCCGGTAGTCACTTGTTTTTAGGATTGAGCGTTTCTAGTCAAAACTAAAAATCTGAGTAGCTTATCGTTCAAATTAGACTGATTGAAAAAAATGTCAATCAAATTAAAAAAAAATATTAAGAACAAAATATTTTTAGCTCGGAATTATGGGTTTTATTGCAGCCTCCTGTCATTGAAGATCTTCCATCATGAACCTTTTAAGCTAAACTTACAAAAGCAACGACCAAACATTTGTGGAATCCACAATTAAGCGTGGAAAATTGCGGAGAAAAAGGGGGCAAATAATGAAATAATAATCCACAATAAGCCGTGGATAATTGTAGAAAAACCGAGACACAGAGGAATAATCAACAGGAAACCGCGAAATAATCCTTAGGAAATCGTCGAATAATCCATGAAAAACCGGAGAAAATCTGGGAAACTTTGAAACTGCAACCTTGTGATTCTTTCCACAGTTTTTTTTTTGGTAGCCACCACGCACTTTCTCATATTTTTCGTGCGCTTTTTCGTTAACTATTCCGTGTGTGGTTTGGGTAAGGAAATGACCTTTTTTGTTTTTGTTTTATGATAATTTGTTTAAGATTGGAAATTAATTAGTTTAAAATAAAGAGCATTGAAGAAGGTGTTTAAATATATAACGCTTTAATTTTGTATTGATCGAAATTAATTTTATTAGTGTTGGAAGAAAATTTTCTCTCGGAGAAAAATATATTATTGAAGAAACGTCAAATTGTCTGGATTCTCAAACACAATTATCATTTTTTGGTTGGTTTTAACCAAACCACACTCACTTCATTCTAAAAAGCAGCTAAGCAGTCAGATTTGACAGACTGAACAAAATATCAATCAAATTGAAAAAATTATCAATCAAATTTAAAAAAAAATATTTGTATCCCACAACAATGGGTTTGTTATGCAGTTTGTCATTGGAAGGTCTTCCATCATCAACCTAAAACCTAGAAAAAAAAATCCTTCTTCTCAAAAAACAGCTGAAAAAAAGAAAAAACATAATCATTCTTCCCAAAAATACCTGAAAAACGAAGAAAAGTTTTATATCCGGCCTTGCAGCCAAAATTAAAAAGACGTTTTTTTGAAGTAAAACACGGAAAAAATAAGATCCATTTGCTGATACGAAACTTAAGCATTTATATTCAACATAGTAGAAAAAGCGCTTGTGTTCAACATAAATATTTCAAGTTTCGTATCAGCAAACGGACCTAAATGCATTTATTTAAAAATATCTGTAAAGAAACCTAAAAATACAATAAAAATTCAATGAAAATTAAGAATTAAATTAAATTAAAATTATGAAAAATTATCAAGATCTTACGTGATACATGTAAAAAATGTATGAAAAAAGCCAATAGAACAACCATTTTTTTAATGCATCACTAATGATCTCGTGGTCTTCTTCTTCAGGTGGTATTTCCACAACTTGATCCGAAAATCGAACTATTTTTCTTGGTTTGAATGGTTCAAAATGTTCTCTCTCAGATGCCAAAATTTTTGAAGGCACAAAATACCAAAGTCCGATGGAAGGAAAGTCATGACGAGTTTTTTCCTCAATCGCTCTTGGGATGTCTATTTTTGGCATCAGCGTATAATCTTTCTTCAACTCGAATTCATGAATTCTTTTCATCGGTGTCAATGTTCGTATTTCGTTTCTTAGTGCTCCATACATGTTTGTTGCAATCTACAAAATAAAATACTGGTTAGGAACAAAGTTTTTTTTAACAAAAATTAGTATTCTTTACATTTTTTAAATTTACCATTTCCATTTTTTTATTTCTTTATATTATTCTTTTTATTCTTTATATTCTTCTTTATATTTATATTCTTCTTGTTTATATTCTTTCTTCCTTTTTCTTTTTTCCTTTTTCAATTTTCAATTTTCAATTTTTTAAATTGATATTTGACATTTATTTTTATTTATTTTTTTAATAGAATTTCTATCAAAATTTTCCTGCTTAGGTAGGTTTTCAAGCATTTACTGGTTCCGTTCATCTGTTTTCTAAATATTTTTGGGTTCATGAACCAGATAAAAAAAAATGTTTTCGGGTTCATGAACCAGATAAAGAAATTAAAAGAGGGCAAATTTCAAATTTTTCCTCAATTGACAGCAAAAACAACAAATCAGACCATAAGGATCCTGTAACTTAACACTTTTATACTAAGTGTTATTCATGCCACGACGTTAAGTCTGCGTAAATGGTGGTAAATGTAGGTAATGAACTGTCAAAAAAGTTGTTTCCCATACAAATTTTGACAGATTGTTAACCATTTCACTACGATTACCCAGAGTAAACGCCGTTGCAGAACACCCTTGTTGTGCCCAACTCTGTGAATCCTTGAACCTCTTTTAAGGAAGGCTTGGTTGCGCAAGGAAAAGTACGAGTGCATTTTGCATCAACTTAACATTTTTTGAGTGGCCGAAACATTTTGGAATGATATCATGGAACAGAAAAATGTTACGCGAAAATATGAGGAGAATACAACGAGGAAACCTTAGGAAAACCACCATGAATCCAGAGGAAGCTTGCCATGGAAATATGCTTGGAAGTGACTGCGGAAAAACAAAACGTTCACAAAGAGATGCGAAACCCACCAAACGCCGAGGAAACCATCATGTTGAATTAGCAAAAATCTGCGGTTAAATCCACGATAAACCGTGGAAACCCGCGGAAAAAAAACGCGAGAAATAGAGGGAAACCGCGGAATAATATGAAATTAACCACAAAATAGTCCGCGAGAAACCGTGGAATAATCCGCGAGAAACCGCGGAAAAATCCGCGAGACCGCGAAAAAAACCGCGTTTTTTATATTTTTTTAGTGGACACCCCGCGGTTTTTTTCGCGGTTTTATATTTTTTTATTTGTGACCCCGCGGTTTTTTTCGCGGTTTCGCGGATTTTTCCGCGGTTTCTCGCGGATTATTCCACGGTTTCTCGCGGACTATTTTGTGGTTAATTTCATATTATTCCGCGGTTTCCCTCTATTTCTCGCGTTTTTTTTCGAGGGTTTCCACGGTTTATCGAAGATTTAACCGCAGATTTTTGCTAATTGAACAAGATTGTTTCCTCGGAGTTTGATGGGTGTCAGATCTCTTTCTGAACATTTTGTTTTTCCGCAGTAACTTCCAAGCATATTTCCGTGGTAGGTTTCCTCTGGATTCATGGTGGTTTTCCAAAGGTTTCCAACTTGTTTCCTGCTCATATTTTCGCGAAGCATTTGTCTGATTCATGATATCATTCGAAAGTGTTTCGGCCACTCAGAAAATATTATGTTGATGCAAAATGCACTCGTACTTGTCCTTGCGCAACCAAGCCTTCCTTAAAAGAGGTTCAAGCATTCACAGAGTTGGGCACAACAAGGGTGTTCTCTTATATCGTAGTGAAATGGTTAACAATCTGGCAAAATTTGTATGGGAACCAACTTTTTTGAGAGTTCATTTCCCACATTTACCACAATTACCACGTTTTCGCAGAGTTAACGTCGTGGCATGAATATCCTTAGTATAAAAGTGTTAAGTTACAGGATCCTTATGGTCTGATTTGCTGTTTTTGTTGTCAATTGAGGCAAAATTTGAAATTTGCACTTTTTAAATTTCTTTATCTGGTTCATGAACCCAAAAACATTTTTTTTATCTGGTTCATGAACCCAAAAATATAAAGAAAACAGATGAACGGAACCAGTATATGCTGAAAAACCTACCTAAGCAGAAAAATTTTGAGAAATTCTATCAAAAAAATAAATAAAAATAAATGTCAAATATCAATTTAAAAAATTGAAAATTGAAAATTGAAAAAGGAAAAAAGAAAAAGGAAGAAAGAATATAAACAAGAAGAATATAAATATAAAGAAGAATATAAAGAATAAAAAGAATAATATAAAGAAATAAAAAAATGGAAATGGTAAATTTAAAAAATGTAAAGAATACTAATTTTTGTTAAAAAAAACTTTGTTCCTAACCAGTATTTTATTTTTTAGATTGCAACAAACATGTATGGAGCACTAAGAAACGAAATACGAACATTGACACCGATGAAAAGAATTCATGAATTCGAGTTGAAGAAAGATTATACGCTGATGCCAAAAATAGACATCCCAAGAGCGATTGAGGAAAAAACTCGTCATGACTTTCCTTCCATCGGACTTTGGTATTTTGTGCCTTCAAAAATTTTGGCATCTGAGAGAGAACATTTTGAACCATTCAAACCCAAGAAAATAGTTAGATTTTCGGATCAAGTTGTGGAAATACCACCTGAAGAAGAAGACCACGAGATCATTAGTGATGCATTAAAAAAATGGTTGTTCTATTGGCTTTTTTCATACATTTTTTACATGTATCACGTAAGATCTTGATAATATTTCATAATTTTAATTTAATTTAATTCTTAATTCTCATTGAATTTTTATTGTATTTTCAGGTTTTTTTTCAGATATTTTTAAATAAATGCATTTAGGCCCGTTTGCTGATACGAAACTTAAAATATTTATGTTGAACATGAGCGCTTTTTTCTGCTATGTTGAATATATATGCATAGGTTTTGTATCAGCAAACGGCTCTTATCTCTTCCGTCTTTTTCTTCAAAAAAAACGTGTATTTAATTTTGGCTGCAATCAATTTTTTCTTCATTTTTCAGGTATTTTCTTGGGAAGAATTATTTTCTTTTTCTTTTTTAGCGTTTCTTGGGAAGAATGATTTTTGTTTTTCTAGGTTCTAGGTTGATGATGGAAGACCTTCCAATTACGAGCTGCATTACAAACGCAAATTGTGGAATGAAAATATTTTT
Source organism: Meliscaeva auricollis (assembly GCA_948107695.1). NCBI lineage: Eukaryota > Metazoa > Arthropoda > Insecta > Diptera > Syrphidae > Meliscaeva > Meliscaeva auricollis. The sequence goes on along the minus strand of OX403619.1, from coordinate 48,051,454 downwards.
TTTTTTTTCAATTTGACTTATATTTTTTTTCAATTTGATAGATATTTTTTTCAGTCTGTCAAATCTGACTGCTCAGTTACTTTGTTTTTTCGTTTTAATAGAAAATGTTCAATTTTGTAATGAAGTGACTGCTGGATACGGTGAGAGTGGTTTGTTTAAATATGGTCTGTCATTAAAAGAATATGACACACTTAGACCAATAATTTCCCTACTAGTTAAAACCATTTAGAACTTCTGATGAAGCGAAGTTAACTATTAATGTCAGTGTTTTTGAGATCGATTGCTTCATTGTAGAAATTTGAAGTTTGCGTCTGTAAGAGAGACCAGGGCATGTACCAGGAAAGTGTCAGATTCTCGTCCATGCAAATCCCGCAGAAATCATTTGATAGCAAACCTAACCTATAAGACCATGTCTTTGTATGACACCTTATGCGGATCTACTGAGAGCCACTTTGACAGTTTCAAATCTACTTTGGACCAGATTTGTTTGGTCGCTATACAAGTAGTGCTTTAAACCATCTTGTATATGATTGTTCAGGAACTAAAAGTGATCTTCTATTCACAGCATCGAAACTATCATTAAATTCCTTATTTCTTCGACCGATTCTCTTTGTCAGATGTTATTCGAAATGTGTAATATCAAAAATAGGTAGGTATTATAAAATTTTGTATTTAAAAAAAAAAATATTAAAAACTCACCGTTAAAAGACCTGCTCCTTCTTACACTTTGTGGTACATATTGCTTTTTCCCAGTTGTAAGGTAGTTCTCCTGCAATATACCGACAGTAAGCGCCAATTACTTATTAAAAAATCTTCAGCTGGAACCAGTGCGTATCACATTCACATGCAAAATATATAAAATTAAGCTAAAATCATTGCCCTTCCTCTGAGGGAACTGGTTTTGGTTATTCTTTTCACAATTTTATTTTTTTTAATCACTCATTTTCTTATTTCACTTCTAAATAAAAGAAAAAAAAAACACAAAATTAAGTAAAAACAACAAAAAAAATATTTCAAAATTTAAAAAAATGCACACCACGGAATTCCCCCTCGCCTTCTCAATCTCTTTCTTTGTCATAAGTTCGAAATTTGTCGGTCCACTATCACGACCTTCAGTTTGGCGTTTGGTCAATTCTTTGGTCACTACCTATAATAATATTTTGTCTTTACTTTGGTTCTGGAGGAGATGGATTGCGAATGGCGGAGACGTGGTAGAGTAGTGTCCGTTGGATACCAACGCTCTACGCACAAGAACAAGAACCACCAACTCCACCACCACCACCAACAACAAAAACAACCAGAAGAACAACGCGGCCAGCAGTAGTAGCAGCAGCAGCAGCACCACCACCACCACCAGCACCAGTTCCAGAGTTTATTGACATTTGCCGCGATTCCTCGCCTCTATTGCCAAAGTAAATAAAACACAAACACAGAGTTAAACAAGAACCAAACACAAACAAAGAGACCTCTTTTTATATACACCACACACTGGATGATAGGAACACACACACCCACCACCGGGCATAGGTAATAGAAAAATCTAAGAAGTGTTATTGTTGGTATCTCATTCTAGCAAATAATGCTTGACTACTTAGACTTAGCATTTCAGCAAAACAAGTTATTTTTTTTTTGTTGTGTGATTCCTTTCTTTCAACCAGAGCAACCTTGAAGATTTTTTTTTGTTCTTCAAAGAAATTTCCCGTTTTTTACAGTGATTATAAATTAAATTGTTTTTGCACAAAATTTTCTCCGACAATTTGTGGCAAAAAATTATATATTGTTTTTATGATTTGTTTTAAATGAAATTTCCACGCACTTATGAATGACCTTTCTTTGAGAAAACGAGACAGAATATACACCTGAATCCACTTGTTCTGTATGTAAAAAAAAATATAAAAAATAATCCTCATTTATTCACCTTCTCACTTGCACTAATTGCGCGCCGCACAAGGTTCTTTTTGGGGCCACTTGATTCACTCACTTGCTTCGCCCACTAAAATTCTTTTTTTTTGTGGAAAATATTGCCCCGATTACGATTAAAACACTCTTTTGATATATTAATTGGATATAAACAAATTAAAACTTTCTAGCGCAATTTATTTCAGAAATTAAGAACAGAAAAATGCAAAAAAAACTACCGAAGAAGCTTTTCCGATATGAAACGAACATTCAACTGCGGCAACTTGAGAATTTCAACTGCAAAAGTGCAAACGAAACGCAAAGTCGACGAAAAAAAAATGGATGGAAAAAGAGGAATGTTGTGAGAAATGAAACGGGAATAGCATCGCTTGACAGGAGTTTTTTTTTTCTTTGTGGAGTGGATTGTATTGGCGCAGGTGAGAAATCGCGTTGCCAAACAGTTTTTTTTTTTAAGTTGAGAATTTGGTATTAATGTAAACTAACTTAACTTACTACTTTTTCGACCTTGTCCAGGTGGAACTCACTTGGACTTATCAGTTGACGAATCGTGATTAACCTTGTCAATACGCAAATTTTTGTATATGTTTAATTCAGCATGCATAAAATTTAAAGCAAAAGTCTAAAGTGAATCATACGCAACAACATACAAATTTGTAATCATTAAATTGGAAAAGTTTGCCAAGACAGGCTATGTTCAGAATGAAGGTTTAGTAAAAAAAGGGTCTGGATTTAGATCATTTTAACAAATAAAACGAAAACAACACGTGATCCTGCTTTCTATCGGGATCTATTTATCTCAAAATCTCAAAATTTAGGTCTTACTCTGAAATGCAGATGGCTTTTAAAGGTCGATAGGGAGAAATATGAGAGATGCAAGATTATTTCAAAATAAACAAATACTATCCAGATCAACATAATAAAACGCGGCTAAAATCTCTCAAAGCAACGTATTTAGCCAATTTAAGGCTTGTCCAAACCAAAGTGCGACAGTGAGTCAGAGTCACGACATGTGCGACACGATTTTTATATGTAAAACGTTTTGCACTTAATCGCATTTGGTGTGGGTACTCTCATATGACGCTGTGTAAATAAATTTTGGCGTTATCGTGTCGCACTGTCGTGTCGCACTGTCACATTGTGGTTTGGGCAAGCCTTAAATCGTTTTGTTCCTTTTTATCGAAATTAAAATTACTCGTTTGTTAATAAATCATTCCAGCTTATGTTTTAACTCTAATGTTTCATTTCCACCAATCATCACACAAAATGGCTTCCAATCAGTTGTAGAATGATGTGGAATGTATTCATCCACTTGTCAAAATGCTCTCTGTTTTTCGAAGGTCATTTGGAATTGAATTTGGTAAAATTTATCAAACGAATTTTTTAACGCACCAGCAAAGCGGTCTTGTGAATCTCAAAAATATCACTAGAAATATGTCAAAAACTGCATTGGTAATCCTTGCACCAGGTGCTGAAGAGATGGAATTTGTCATTGCAGCTGATGTCTTGCGTAGAGCTGGAGTAAGTTCTAGAGAAAAATCTTTAATACATTCTTGTTGTTAATCTCTTGTTCGTCTAAAAATAGGTGGCCGTCACAGTTGCCGGTCTAAAAGATGCCACAGCTGTTACATGTTCTAGAGATGTTGTCATTACACCTGATGCATCCCTCGAAAACTCCAAAAGCGTAAATACCTATAAGAATTAATCTAACAAAATATTTTACGAGGTGGTATCTTGTATTTGTAGAAGAACTTCGATGTTGTAATCCTGCCAGGTGGACTTGGTGGTTCCAAGGCAATGGCTGAGTCACCTCTTGTTGGTGAAATTCTTAAGAAACAAGAATCAGACGGGCGTTTGATTGCAGCTATCTGTGCTGCACCAATTGCTTTGGCTGCACATGGAATCTTCACGGGTAAGAGTCTAACATCGTATCCAGCCATGAAAGGACAATTGGATTCAGTCTATAAGTAAGTCAAATGCATATTGAATAAAGCAAGTTTGAAAATAACTTTACTACTAGGTACATAGATGACCAAAAAGTCGTGCAAGATGGCAATTTGATTACTAGCCGTGGACCAGGTACAGCCTTTGATTTTGCTTTGAAACTCGCCGAGGTTCTGGCAGGAGAAGCAAAGGCAACAGAAGTAGCCAAGGGAATGTTACTTAAGTGAACTTAATTTTACTATTATTTAGTTATTTAGTTGTTCGTTAAAAATTCAAAAACTAATAAAATTAAATTATTTTGCCGAACAAATGAAATAGATTTTGTTAAGTTCTGGATATTTTTTTAAGTAAGGGTACATATTTCAATTAAGATATAGAAAATTCGACACTGTAAGTGGACAGAGAAGATGAGATTTTTCTTTCATCGTGGCTCAATAAAACATATAGTCAATAAGTCACGTACAAAGAAAAATATTGAATAAAGAGTTAGTTTCGATCGTGGACCTGCATCAAATGACAACAAGGGTGGAGGGGGAAGCAGAAGGGCTGAAAATTAACGCCTCGGAATTGACTAAGCGATTGAATGTCTGGGGAGTTTTGTCTTTACTAAAGGTTTACAAGGATTTTCTTTGCCAATCTGTCTGTGAAAAGATGATCTTTATAGGAAAAGGGTCAAGAATCTATAGAAGATGTAGGTGACGTTGCAAGCCAAGATCAGACATGTAGGGGAGGGGTTTGGCCGCGAAGCACTACCGCAGCACAGTCGAAAGGAAAGCTTCAGAGCTTGGAGAGAACTGAATGTTAATTCCAAAAACCGGACACTGGACACGCGTAGGTGTAAATGAGGCCTTGCATCTTAAGGCCTTCAAGGGATCACCGCATATATGTTTATCTATCTAAATCTATCTATCTAAGTATCGTAATGAGTATTGTTGTTGTTGATGTGCTTTAAGTATTAAATTTATGAAAAACTAAATTTCAAACTACTTTTTTCTCGGAATCCGTTTGAATAGAACCTAGACCACAGTGTTCTAGAAACGACAATTGACAAAAGTGCTATGGGGAGAGAGATACGGAATGAAGAAAACTTTAAGGTTTTGTTTTTATTTGGACATGAATTATGGTTTCAGAGCGTGGCGTTTCAAAACAAACGCTTTCCAAAATAAAGGTCCTGTACTGCCGCGCGACACAACACAAAATTTATTTACACAGCGTCATTATGAGTGTATCCATACCAAACGCGACAAAACGCAAAGCGTTTTTCATATGGAAGTCCTTGTCGCGAATTTTAGATCTTGTATTACAAATGATAGATTATTGGCAGCACTTTTCTAAAACTATGACTTTTTGTGACCGAGATAGATATATGCACATTTCTTCTCTTTCTTTATTTGACACTTCGCAAATGTGTTGACGTTTCAATACTGCAATTTCCACTCGTATTTTTTTAAGTCGAATAAGAATTATTTTTATTAAAAATATTCCTTAAAATGGATCTTATATTATTAGTCGGAATTGCCATTGCTCTATTGGTCATCATAATTACTATTTATTTCTTACAGAAGAAATCTAGTCAAACAGGTAACTAACTAAGGGCAAAAATCCCCAACAAAATTTATTCATCTTTTCTTTTCTCCCAAAACTACACAAGATGACCAAACAAAACAACAACACCAACAGAGAGGAACTGCAGTGCGAGCAGCCGAAGGAATCCCACGACGTGCTCAAATAGCTCGCAATCAGCGAAATCGTCTTCGCACCAATGCCACAGCAAATGTCGCAGAAGACAACGATGATGTCGAAGAAGCTGAAGCAGGTCCTTCAACAAGCCATGAGTTCCCCGAAGAGAAGATGGGAGCGAAAAAACGAGCTAAGCTCGAAGCAAAGGCAGATAAAAAAATGCAACGCGAACAAGAAATGAAATCTAAGGAAGACAAGAAGGCCCGCGAGGAGAAACAAGATGAGGAGAGAAAAAAACTTGAAGAAAAAGAAGCAGAAGAAGAAAGAAAGGCTGCCGAAGCAGAACGCCTAGCTAGGGAGGAAAGAGAACGCAAGGAACACGAAGAATACTTGAAGATGAAGGCAGCTTTCAGTGTCGAAGAGGAGGGTTTCGAGGAAGGAGAAGAAAGCGAAAAGGAAAACTTACTGCAGGAATTCATTCAGTACATCAAGGACAACAAAGTAGTTGTCCTAGAGGATTTGGCAACACAATTCAAGCTAAAAACACAACAAGCCATTGATAGGATAACAGAGCTTCAAGCAAATGGCTCCATCACAGGGGTAATTGATGATCGAGGTAAATTCATTTACATCACTGAAGAAGAACTCCAAGCTGTGGCCAAGTTCATAAACCAACGAGGACGAGTGTCTATATCGGAGCTGGCAGAATGCAGCAATAACCTGATTAACTTGACTCCAGTTAGTAAATAATGAAGAATGTGTGAGGATGTACCTTCAATTTTAGAACTTTAGAAAAAATTTACTTTTTTTTTGTTTAAATTACTCATTTATGTTTTAAAAAAATATAACAGTAATATTGGAAGAAGACTGTTTCTTTGTATTTAATCCATATCGTCATCGTCGTCGTCCATTTCAAAGTCATCGTCCTCGTCTTCACTCGTTTCGTTGGGATCGTTAGCTTGTTCTTTGCATTTTGGACACTCACACAAGAAAATGTAATTTTCTTTCAGAGCCTAAATAGAGTTTTTGGTTTTGTTTGTTGTTGTAGCGATTGCCATTCAAAATTTTCTACTTTATTACTTACCTTTTGTCTTGAATGTCTGCTACGCTCTAATTGGCAATCATCAAGATATGAAATGCAGATTTCATCACCTGGTTGGATGGGAGATATGGCTTTTAGCACAACAATGTCATTTGAGTAGGGAAAGCTGGATTGGGCATTCGGTAGACAGCTGTGATTGATTTTGCTTTGCAATTGATAAAGACCAGAACCTTCGTTGTTTAGGAATTCACCAGCGACTACAAAAAAAGAAGAAGAAAAACAAACATTTATTCAACATTAATACCTTCAAGCAAGTTTTATGTGAGTAATTTTAGAGGCCTGCCATATAACATTAAATGGAGAAGTAAGAGAAACACAGAAGGAGGTTAAATATCTAGGAATCACCTCTGTAACAAACACGTAGAAATAACCGTTGGAAAAGCCACAACAGCCTTAATGATATGCAAAAGACTAGTAAGCAATTCATGGGGCTGCAAACCATACGTCTTAAGATGGATGTACACCATAATGGTAAGACCTCTCATTACCTATGGTGCAGTTGCCTGGCACAAAAGAACCGATCTTGCAACAACTAGGAAATCACTAGACAAAGTGCAAAGACTCGCATGCGTCTGTATCACAGGGGTAATAAGAATCTGTCCTACAGCAGCAATGTGCAAAGGGAGCAATTATAAGATTCGCGAAGGAAGGAACTGGGAAAGGAAAATGTATAGGCAATAGAAGAAACTTATTTGCAAAAAGTTAAAATTCTGAGGAGCAATCAGCATAAAAATAATAAATATGTTTACAAACTTACACTCTCCAACTTTGTTATAAAGATCATCAATATAATTATCGAGTTCTTGTTTGGCTTTTTCATCCAATGGCAAATCTGAAACCTTTTTCACCCACTCAGCCAGTGAGCTAGTTGCAATTCCTTGGCTATTGGTGCCGATCAATGCCATTAGAGATTTAAATGCTTCGGGTGTAGTAAACTTAAAAGAAAAAATAAACATTTCAAGTAAATTCTTAACAATTTGTCATCTAACAAACTTACAACTGCAAATTGTTCAGTATTGAATGCATTACAAAATGCCATAAATAACTGTTCCAATTGGACTTCAAAATTCTCACCCAAAATTTTATGATAGATAGTCTGTTCAGCATTGACTGCAGTGCTTTGGAAGGATTGCAATGACTCGAGAAATTCTGTTTTATTTTGACTTTGTTCATACATCGCCATTAGACGTACGATGAGCATTATTGTGCCAGTTTCTGGAGGATAGTGCATTTCTCTAAAAAAAAAAATCATTTGTTTAGTCATTTTTGTTGATTAACTTTCGATTTGACTTACTTCCAAGTATCTCTTAGAATATTGATGGGATGATTATCATCCGAAACAAATGGACCCATACAAGATACTTTGTGGTATTTCTTGAAAGCTTCCATGCGACAATCTTCGGAACAGTATCGTAATTTGCATTTCGGACAGAAGGTGAACTGTGGCAGCCAGTTGAGTGTAGGACAGTGTTCGGGATATGGTATAACCAGAGCGGAATTATTGGCTAACCGACGAACATTTTCTAGCGTTGTTTCCAAAGGACGCATACAATGGTCACAGGCAGCATAGCCATACGCTGCATTCCAAGTAAATTGACATGATACAAAGGGTTCTTCTTCGAAAATTGTATCACCAACGGCAAAGGTTCTAAGGGCTATCATAGAACGGCCCTATTTTGATTGTCGATAAAACAAAAAAATATATACATACATATCTTATGTGTTAGGAAGGTATTAAGGAATTTTATATTTATTTTTTCTTTACATACCTTTCCGGGGAGAGTTTGTATTTCAAATGAATTCATCAGGAGGGAACTTCACCTTGATTTGGATGAGGATTGATAGGACATAAGATGCATCCAAAAGAAACCTCCTTGATGGGTATTTGTACTTTTGGTTATTTTAACCGAAATCGACCCTCGTGTTTGATAAACAAGAGAAATGTCACTTGTCATTCAAAATCAACGACACATGTTTGGCAAGTGCTGCCAGAACTACTTACTGGGCAGAGCTTCCATTTTATGACACGCGATTTATTTGTAGCGACAACGAAAATCTCGACTGTTAAGTATTTATTTATTTTTTCTATCAGGTTTCGCATACGAAAGTGAACGAACGTGCCTCTCTTTTTTTCATAGATTAAATAGAGACAGCAATCGTCAATTCATTTAGTTCGTTCATTTTCGCATGCGGCTATTCGACCCCAGGCTTTATTGGGCAAATTAAAATTTAAGGCTTGCCCAAACCAAAGTGTCGCACTGTACCGCGACAAGGGCTTTCATATGAAAAACGCTTTGGTGCTTGTCGCATTTGGTTTGGGTACTCTGATATGGCGCTGTGTAAATAGATTTTGTCGTTGTCGTGTCGCACTGACTCGCGGAAAAGCGCCTTTATTTCATATTTTAGTCACTTTAGGCAATATTTTCACTCCTATACTGAATTAAAAATTTCGGGTAAATGTGTTGGCGAATCGCGATAAGTACTCCTGCAACTCTTGAGGAAAACAGAACGAAACTTAAGTGTACAGGAAATGAGATTACGGGTATTATTTGATCGAGAGCCTCTTCTACAAATAAAACTACAAATTTAAAAAAAGTCTCATAAATATTTGTATATTTTTTCGAATAAACTCAAAAACTATTTTTTTTTTAATGAAAAACGACAACATGCAATCAATGAATTTAAATAAGAATACAAAAACAAAACTTTGATACTGAATATAAGTACAAAAAAAAATCTCTCTGATGCTCAAAAGAAAACGAAATAGAACACTTTTTATTCCTCCTCGAGTTCTTCCAGTGCTTTGGCTTGCGCAAAAACATCCGGAATCTCGACATTATCTGTTTTCTCAATAATTTTATACTTCTCAGCAGCTACCAGACACTGTGCAGCAACCTCACGCGCTTTGGCTCGTGTATCATCAGGCAACTGCGATAAGCCATTCAACAATTCCATAATATCAGTTTCGAATAATTTCGATGCAATATCTTCGCCAGCATTGATCATATTTAAAATCACAACCACACCGCGATGTTGGACTTCAGGACTGGGATTTGCAATCAATGTGTGCAAATTATCCAGCCATTTGGGATTTTGGAGGACTTTCTCACAACATTTCTTACTCACCGATGTGAGCATAGCTAAAGCACCTGCTGTCGCTTTGGCTGTGTCTTCGTCCTCTTCTTCACACAACAGACATAAGAATTTCACTCGATCATTTTCTTTTTCATGCATTTCAACAATATCTGGGGACATAACCAGATTGCATACGCATTGAGCAGCAGCTCGAACCAAATAGACATGATCTTCCATTAAATAAAATTCGATCTTCGATAGACCTTGTTCTGTAATGATCCTCTTGCGAACACTCTCATTCATCGCAGCCAAGTTGGTCAATGCCATCAGAGATTCGAAATTCTCCAGGGCTGTGAAATCTTGATGCAAGAGATTCAATAGAGGACGAATGACATCATGAGCACGTTGACCAGCAAACGCCACTTCTGGATTTATTGTTATTCCAATACGAGCAAGTGCCTGCGATGCTTGTCTCTTCCCCTTTTCAGTGCCTTCTAGAGATAGCTTAAGAAGAGTCTTCACTCCACCATCCTGCACAACCTTTCCACGAACATCTTGCAGACTGCAAAGGGAATTCAAAACTCTCGCAATGAGTTCCTGGGAATTGTGACTTTCTGTCTTTGCCAAAGCACACAAAGCAGTCGTGATTCCCTGATTGGCCAGAGTCATGATACGTTTATTTATAAAATCTAGATCGTCGAGTTCATGCTCCTCGGGGATGTGATGTTTGGCAAACTTTGCCAACTCCACCATCTCGGGGAGTAGCTCCTGCTTGTCATAGGCATTGCACAAATTCACAAATGTTGTTACCACTCCATACAGACACGATTGGTCACCTGCTCTTGCTATTTCAATCAGAGCTTGAATTGCAGGTTGATCTTCAATCAATTTCTCCTTCACTTCAGCGTCCAGGGTGAGATAGGCAAGACCATCGGCAGCCCATTTGCGAATATCCTTATCTTTTCCTGGTTTGACCAGAAAACGACGACATGCTTCTGCTAATTTCTTTGTTGCTCCATCAGCGAATGGACGAATACTAGCATCTTGGCCACCATAGCTTCCGAGTTTGCAAAGACCTACCAAAGCACGAACTCTGATGCCATCGTCTTTGGAGTGATAGAGCTTTTTAAGTATATCAACTCCTTGAGTACAGAGCGCCTTGGCTTTGTCTTTCTTTGATGAAGCGGCGACAATGCATTCACAAGCGACTTTCTGTTGCAAAACGTCTTCAGTGGTTGCCATCACAAGAATCATCTGTAAAATACCTAAAAGTGAATGGACATAAATCGGGGATAAGTTTAAAAAACTGAAAGAATCATTCCAAACTGACCTTCTCTTCCGATGATACTGTTTCCCACATCCAGTGTAGAATTAAGCAACGAAGTTAGAGCCACAATAACTCTTACTTTCGACTCTAGGTCGGGATCCAGCAGCTTGTCCTTGACATATTCATCAACTTGATTGGCAAACTTTTGTTTCAGGTCATCGTAGTACATGTTCTCATAGATCCTTGCCAAACAAACTGATGCAACGGTTTTCGAAGATGGCGTTATAGACATGGCACTTTCGTACTTATACTCTTCCAGTTCTGAACAAACATCCAGCAGCCTATGTAGTCCTCGAATCTCAACCAATCGTTCGGCCCATGACAGAGCCGTGTAATGAACATTTCGGGTAAGAAGTTCTATGACTGCATCCCTAGCTTGACCCGAGATAGTCCGATCAGTGATCGTGTATACCAAACACGTCAACAAAGTATCGATTTCCTTTTGATATTTTTTACAAAGTTCAACATTCGGTTTGCTGTCTACCTTGTTCTCCATTCCTGATAGTGAGTTTAGAATTGTTTGCAAACAGTACTGGGCGGCAGATACACGTTCCTCATTTGTGCTATCCAAAACTTGCAAAAACCAGGGAACTCCCAACTCGGTGAGAACAATCTTTGTGCGGTCAACATTCTTGTTACAGAGTTCGGCAATAACGCGGATTGCATTTACGTAGATTTGTTGGTCTTTCTCGGTCTTAGCCAGACTGGCAATCTTTTGTATGACACCTTCTTTCGTTATCAAATCAGCTCCAACTTCCTCTTTGGCCAAAACGAGTAGGTTATTTACGGCGTTACGACGTTTTTCTAAAGGAGTTGCAATATCGAAGGCCAACTCGCACATTTGATTCACTTTTGTCGAGGTTTTGGCATTTTTCTGTGCACGTTCCTGCACTATGACATGCAGCCTTGCCAATGCAGGTTGAACTGCCTTATTACCGGGATCGGCTTTAAACAACTCCGTGGCATCTCTGTAGGCTTCTTCGTATTTCTGCAAACCCTCGTATCCCTGGAAACGACGAAATAGTGCCTTGGGGTCATTTGGCGTCAGACGCAATGACTCACTGCAATCGTCGATGGCTTTGGCGAAATCGTTCTTCTTCAAATAAGCAGCAGCTCGATTTTTGTAAAAGATGGCCAAATCCTTGTGCTTCTCGCCAGATTTAATTGCTTCCGAATAGTATTTGATGGCATCCTCCCAGAGTTCTCTTTTGAATGCATCATTACCTTTATCTTTATAGGTTAATGCAAGATCTGCGTCGGAATTTGTCATTCTGCTTATTCTTGTATGAAAATCCAAATTATAACAATTCTTTTGTAATAAATATACTTTTTCTTACTTCAAAAAAACAATTTCTTATCGTTTAAACCAAGACTTCTTGTTAAGATAAATGAATCACCGATAGTGAAATGGTTTGAATTTATAAAATATTTTGTTCGTTTCGTCACACAAAAGTGCAAGAATCTTCTGGATTGAGGTAGAAATTATAAAAGAACTTACTTTCAATCTTCACGTGTATAAAAATATTTTTTCTTGTCTCAAAAGAGAAAAATTCTATTTTAGGAAAATTGAAAGAAAAGGCGCAACATGTAAATAAAAAAAAATTGTTGTTTTCTTTTTTTTTTTGAGAGGTACAAAAGAAAATCATGAAAATTTTTGTTTTGTTATTGTTCACTGAATGCAGTCACTGGAAGGAAATGTCAAAAAATCGAATGAAGTTTGTGGGGGTTATAGAAAATAGGGTAATGGTAGGTTGGCATGAATTTGGGGCAAATATATTTCATTTAAGGGGAATTGAGAAAAAAATTATGACAAAAAAAAAATGTGCTAAATCAATTGGATATGAAGTAAAAATTAGCATTATAATAAATATATGCTGTTGATATAAAGAAAATATACACTTTTTTGCAAAAATACTGAATTTGGTATGCGTTGTTTGCTTACATTCTTCTAACAAAATTTACCGTTTTTTCTTTTTTTTTCTATTTTTATGTGAAAGAGAAGAGAAACAAAAACTGTATTCGTTGTCCGGCGAAGAACAAACGTCTGCCGAATATAGAGAACGAAGTCAAAATGTTTTTTTTTTTTTGCCCAAATAGGTTTTGATATCCTAAACTCGAATCCGAAGTCAGGGGCTGAATTACCGCATACGAAAACGAACGAACGTAAACGTATTGACGATTGCTGTCTCTATATAATCAGTACAAAAAGATAGAGAGACAAATAGCAAATACGTTTACGTTCGCTCGTTTTCGTATGCAACGATTCGTCCCAGGAATTTTCAAATTGGCTCTAGTTTCTGAGATATTCCCGTTACAAAACCACTAGAAAAGCATTTTTAAAATTTTTGAAGTGATGTTATAACGTAAGCTAACCTCTTACAGCCAAAATTATAACAGAATGTGAAAGAACTAGTTTTTCTCTTTTTTATTCAGTTTAAATCTTTCGATACCTCTTTTCTCATCCAAGAAGTTGATATATTTCTCATTTTAAACTGGTCAACGAAGTGTCTTGTTGCCGAAACAAGAAACATTAAAATGGCTAGACCATGGTAGCATTTTTAGAGCGAAACGAGGAGAAAAGTAGTTACATTATATCGAATACCTAATAATAATAAGGAGTACAAACCGACAACACGTATTCTAGGCGGAAGTTAAACCAAACAGTTCATATCACCAAAAATAAGAGTTTTCCGTACGCATGAAAACAGAACATTCATTCTTATTCCGGAAGGCGTTTGTATTATAACGTCACGCTGTAAAAACGACAAAAACATTTCTGTGAAATGTTCACACTTATGGTGAAAAAGATATGGAGCGAAGAGAACTGTTAAGTTTTATTTTTACTTGGAGGCGAATTATGGCTTCTAGAGCTGGGCGTTTCATGACAAACTCCTTTCGGAATAAGAGTAATTGAAAGTGTTAAAAAGGTAGAGTTTCAAAGTGACTGACTACCCTCCGAAACACAACAAAAAATATCGGTATTTGCGATACAACCAATATGGTAAACCTTAATTTTCTCAGAATGGACCTTCACGATTTTGATTTAAAGCTGAAATTAAAGAGCCTATGATGCATGGGGAACGTAAAGCGTATGGACAACGTAGCGGAGGAAGATTTTTCCTTAAGTGACCATCCCAAGTCGAAAGTCATTAAAAATTACATAATTTTACTCTTGAATTCATGTCTCCGGAAGATGAAGAACATTTTTAACTTTTTGAATCCGCAATGAAGAAGAAACAAAAACAAATTTAAAAAAAAATCAAAACGTGTTTGATCTATTTCAATTTTTTTTATTTTTTAATTTTCTTATTTGGTTATTATCTTTTTTTGTTTAATATTATTAAAAACAAATAAAAAAAAACTAAAACAAAAAACAAGCAAAAAGCCAATAAGTTTAAAAAAACGAAACATTTCTAAAATATTTCATATCATTTCCGTTCTTTTTCTTTTTTTGATTTTAAAATTACAAACAAGAACGAAATAAGCTTAACAAATTAAAAAATAAAATTGCAACTGCTGCATTAAGGCGATAGAATAGATAAATAATTTTTGAAATTTTATATCATAATCAGTATTTTCTTTCTGTTTTTTTTCAAGATTTTTTTGTCTGTTTTAAACAATTTTTTCATTGTTTGTCTTTGTCAATTTAAAAGTTACATAAAATAAGCTATCCTGTGTATTTTTATCGATTTAACGAATACTTTTGTTAATGTTTTCATTTTTATAACTTAACTGTTTTTTTTATTTTGTAGCAAAAATATTTCATTTTCACTCACCTTGTTCAATTTATCCATTTTTTTTTTAATAATTTCAAAATTGAACAAAGGAAGTTAATCAATAAATAGAGAGTGTGTGTTTGTATATTTATTATTTTTGTTGTTTTTTTTTTTTGCTGATGTGAGTGTAAGGGATGACTCTTATTGGATTTATGAAATCGCTCGAGGACCATCGATAGGCATTGCATGCAAAACTTCATCGAGCAGCTGTAGGGCGCGATGTAAATGCACTTCTACCCAGCAAGGGGTCTCTTTGATCGATTGTCGTGGATAGTCAGGTCCCCAGCCTTTGACGAAACTTAAACGTAGAATACATAAACGACGCAGGTCATCGACACCAATGCCTGCAGCCGCTGTAATACCTGCCAACAGCAGGTCATCATATTAGTAAAGTGAATAAAAATCAAGAAACAAACTGATTTTTTTTTGTTTTCGTTTATCAACGACACTTACCTCTTGGTGCTCCACCAAGCTGTGTACTAGGTAACCCAGCTACGGCTGCTGCTTGTGCTGCAGCAGCTGCTTGAGCATTTGTTGCAAGTGAATGCATTTGTTGATGGCACTGTCGCAGGTCGAATACCTTATTTTTTTTTTTTTAACAGAAAACAATAAAATCAATAAATTTTAATCTAATTATCCTAAGATTCCTACTTTTATATAAGCTGCAGGATAGATTTTATGGACTGCGTCGCCAGGAGTTCTTCCGGCTTCTCTGTCCAGATAGTAGCTTTGAACGAATACCGAATTATCACTCAGACATCTCAGCCAAACATCACCTTCGCCACGCAAATCAAGCTGCACCCCTTTGCCAATGTGTAATCTTAGAAAATAAATCGATAAATCATTATCTTTTGTTTTATATGAATAGCAGTTTCTAGCTTACCGAGCTCTTTCACTTTGTTCCGTTCGGTGAACATTACTAAGAGCTCCTAAACAGAATCTATTCCCACCCGAAGGATCGACATAGCCATCGATAATTACATTTGGCTTTGATGAGGGCACTTTGAACGTTTCTCCCACCTGAGTGTCCAGTTCGAAGTATGCTATAGAACACCAGTACTCAGGCGCAGGCTGGCGAGACAACAATCTTGGTTGTCCACTCATATCACCCGAAATTGGTGCATTCCCTAAATAAGTCATAAAAATAAATTTAACTGTATGCAAACTTTTTAAAAATCCCAACTCACAATAGCCTCCATGGTGTGAACGAACATCTGGAGGTTGCATTGACTGTGTATACGTGAGTGTACTTGATCCCGTCCATGTTCCCTGCGCAGCAGCTGCCGCAACCACTCCACCCACGCCCTGCGGTGGTGGTTGCGTATATGTCTGTGTTTGCAGTGTGTTCGGCTGTTGATTAGCCATTGTCACATAACCGTTTTGTTGCATATGAGGCGAACCCGCAGAGGCGCCAACATTATTTAATGATGTACCAAATTTACCCTCGGCATTTGGCATTTGTGATGAGCTTGTTTGTCCATAGTAGGATCCCTGTCCGGAACCAACAGAAGAACTGCTGCCTCCACCGCCACCACTGCCACTACCACTTTGAGATTGTTGGCTCGATTCTGTGGGTGATGTTTGCCCTAGATGGCTGGAGCCGTCAGAGGCGACACCACCACCGCCGCCGCCTCCGCCACCGGACAAACTCACCTGCAGAGACGACTGTGTTGATTGAGTTGATTGGGCTTGAGGCGGCGGTGGAGGCATCACAGAGGCAGGGTT
This sequence comes from Meliscaeva auricollis, assembly GCA_948107695.1. Taxonomy (NCBI): domain Eukaryota; kingdom Metazoa; phylum Arthropoda; class Insecta; order Diptera; family Syrphidae; genus Meliscaeva; species Meliscaeva auricollis. Next base: position 48,034,908 of record OX403619.1, on the reverse strand, counting down.
CATTGACCCCTGACCTTGCAAAGGCATAACGTGTGAAACCGCTGAAAAAAATAACCATTAAAGCAACACCGACCAAACAATAAACCTCACTGTCGCCATGAAACAACAACACCAATGCAAAAATCAAAAACCAAAAATAAACAAAAAAAAAACAAGAAATAGAGCAAAATGCAAAATATAAGAAAAAATAAACATAAAATCATAAATCTTACAGAGCGGATGCGGTGCCAACCGAGGAGGAGGAGCCATCCATGGACTCCGCGGACCCTCGGTCGGTTCAATTTTTGGTATAGTTCGTCCCGAGAACATTGCACTCATTTGACTTGGATCAGGCACTAAATAACGGCAGCAAAAAAGTGTCAACAGTTATAAAGAAAAAAGAAAACGAAGAACCAAAATGAAAAAATCAAATTAAAAAAGAGAATAGAATACGAAGAAAAAACATCTACAACTGCACAATTAGCAACATAAAGTCGAATGAAAATCATAAAAAATCCATTTATAGAATAGAAAAAATGCTTAAGATACACTAAAGTGAAATGAATTTCTTACCAGATCCCTGCGGATAGCCATAGCCTTGGGGCCCCAGTGGTGACGGGTGATGTTGTATTGTACCGATATCGTTGCCATCAATGTCCATTCCACCACCACCGCCCACCACTGGACCAGCCGAGTATTCATCTTTGACAATTCGACTGGGGCCCGATTGCAGACTCAAGCCGGATAAATCGATTCCTGGCGACACAACACGCTCGTAATGATATGGATTCACACAAACTGAATCGCATTTGAGATCGAACGCATATGAACAGTATTTGACGTGTTTCAATTCGTTTTTATGCAAATCGGGCCAACGCCAGATGCGCGCATATATAACATGAGGGAAACCTTTGCGACCTGCAACCTGCAAATGATATGTCAGCAAACAAAATTCTTAACAAACATATCAAATAATTTTAACTAAAAAAACAATTCATTTTCATCTTAAAATAAAATAGAACTTCCAAAAAAAAATAAAAAAATGAAGTTGGATGAATAATCTACCTTAGATGTCTCCTACCTTGTACTTTGAGTTAGCATTTAAAGGGAGCTTATGTGTTTTGACCAAATGAATTATAGTATAGTTAGTGGAAATAAAATATGCAAACTCCTTACCACTACCAATAATCCCCATTTCAGTGGTAGCACCCTTGGGCGCTTCAGTGAAAAACAATTCTGCTACCGCTATACAGAGAAAAACTCTTTGTCTTCTCAAAAAGATAAAACGCACTTGCGATTTTTTATTCCTGTAGTACTTATGAATTGCCATACTATTTTCCACTTTATTTCGCTATGACCAACTCTCTTATTGCACCATTTTTTGGGCAGTATTATTTATTTTTTGTTTGTGCTACTATTTCAACCATAGTAAAGCCCCCTCTCATAGAACCAAGGAAACGGTATACAAGACTTTAATCATCCCGGTCCTGCTATATGGGACAGAAGCATGGGCGTTAAAAGATTCGGATGAAAATTTGCTTGGTTGCATTGAGAGAAAGATTTTTCGAATGATTTTTGGTCCTATGTGTATCGAAGGAGTATGGAGAAGAAGATTCAACGACGAGCTTTACGGGCTGTACAGCGACGTTGACCTGGTCAAGAAGCTGAAAATACGGTGGCTGAGATGGCTGGGACACGTGGAGCGTATGGACATCATCGCACCAGCCCGACGAGTCTTCGAATCCAACCCTGATGGTGTACGCAGCAGAGGGAGGCCGCGTAACAGGTGGCTGAAGAGGCATGTTGATTGCGGCCGTAATCCAACCTGGATTGTAAGCGCCACCTTAAGTAAGTAATTAAGATGGTTTAGTTCGAAAAAATAAATTTCTTTGAGCTTTTTTCTGAAAAATTGCATTTCAAATTTCAAGGACGTCTGGTAGGGTGAATGCGGAAAATAAAACATCTGGGACCAACAATTATAAATATTAATTGTGGTATTTTTCCTGATTTTTGATGTATCACTCTTGTGGTTATACCTCTGAATCATTACCATTATCGGAACCATCTGGCAAAGGGGAATGTCGCACTTGAAACGTCTGGGACGCAATTATTTGAGATTTTGGTGTCACCCTATTTGATTTATATATGAATTAAAGTGGTTATAGCCCCGACACACAATCGAAAAAAAATCGTTTTTCAACACCCCTGCAACGATACAATACTACAAAATATTTTTAGCCCGGAATTATGGTTTTTATTGCAGCCTCCTGTCATTGAAGATCTTCCATCATGAAAATTTTAAGCTAAACTTTCAAAAACAACGACCAAACCATTATCAGATAAATAGAATTGTTGCGGTTTTTTTATTTTGTATCCAACAAGTCACTTGTTTTTAGGATTGAACGTTTTCTAGTCAAAACTAAAAATCTGAGTAGCTTATCATTCAAATTAGACTGATTGAAAAAAATGTCAATCAAATTAAAAAAAAATATTAAATCAAATTGAAAACAAAATATTTTTAGCTCGGAATTATGGTTTTTATTGCAGCCTCCTGTCATTGAAGATCTTCCATCATGAACCTTTTAAGCTTAACTTACGACCAAACATTTGTGGAATCCACAATTCAGCGTGGAAAATTGAGGAGAAAAAGGGGACAAATAATGAAATAAGAATCCGCCGCAAACCGCGGTTAAATCAACAATAAGCCGTGGAAAATTGTAGAAAAACCGAGCCACAGAGGAATAATCAACAGGAAACCGCGAAATAATCCATAAGAAATCGTCGAATAATCCATGAAAAACCGGGAAAAATCCGCGAAACTTTGAAACTGCAACCATGTGATTCTTTCCTCGGTTTTTATATTTTTTCGTAGTCACCACGCGCTTTCGTTGAATAATCAACAGGAAACCGCGAAATAATCCATAAGAAATCGTCGAATAATCCATGAAAAACCGGGAAAAATCCGCGAAAGTTTGAAACTGCAACCATGTGATTCTTTCCTCGGTTTTTATATTTTTTCGTAGTCACCACGCGCTTTCGCGGATTTTTCTTGCGTTTTCTCATTGATTATTCCGGTCTTGGGTTAGGAGTTGACCTTTTTTCAGTTATTTTTTTTGTTATGATAATATAAAGAATATAAATGGAAATGGTAAATTTAAAAAATGTAAAGAATACTAATTTTTGTTAAAAAACTTTGTTCCTAACCAGTATTTTATTTTGTAGATTGCAACAAACATGTATGGAGCACTAAGAAACGAAATACGAACATTGACACCGATGAAAAGAATTCATGAATTCGAGTTGAAGAAAGATTATACGCTGATGCCAAAAATAGACATCCCAAGAGCGATTGAGGAAAAAACTCGTCATGACTTTCCTTCCATCGGACTTTGGTATTTTGTGCCTTCAAAAATTTTGGCATCGGAGAGAGAACATTTTGAACCATTCAAACCAAGAAAAATAGTTCGATTTTCGGATCAAGTTGTGGAAATACCACCTGAAGAAGAAGACCACGAGATTATAAGTGATGCATTAAAAAAATGGTTATTCTATTGGATTTTTTCATACATTTTTTACATGTATCACGTAAGATCTTGATAATTTTTCATAATTTTAATTTAATTTAATTCTTAATTTTCATTGAATTTTTATTGTATTTTTAGGTTTCTTTACAGATATTTTTAAATAAATGCATTTAGGTCCGTTTGCTGATACGAAACTTGAAATATTTATGTTGAACATAAGCGCTTATGGGTTTCTTTTTTGTTGAATATAAATGCATAAGTTTCGTATCAGCAAATGGCTCTTTTCTTTTCCGTGTTTTACTTCAAAAAAACGTCTTTTTAATTTTGGCTGCAAGGCCGTTTTTCAGGTATTTTTGGGAAGAATGATTTTCTTTTTCTTTTTTCAGCTGGTTTTGGGAAGAAGGATTTTTTTTTCTAGGTTTTAGGTTGATGATGGAAGACCTGCCAATGAAGAGCTGCAAACTCCCCATAATTGTGGGATACAAATATTTTTTTTTTTTTAAATTTGATTGATAATTTTTTTCAATTTGATTGATATTTTTGATATTTTTTTCAGTCTGTCAAATCTGACTGCTTAGATTACTATTAGAAACTATTTAGAACTTCTGATAAAGCAAAGGTGACAATTAATGTAAGTGCTCTTGAGAGTGCAGGGCATGTAAACAGAAAGAGTGAGATGGTTTCTTCTTCGTCCTCGTCAATGCAAATCCCGCTGAAATCGTTTGATAGTGAGCGTAACAGTGCAACCGGCGAATTGAAAACTTATGTGAAAATGAATAAAAAAAACCGCCGTTATTGTGATGGATGCAGGCGTAGCAAACCAGTTGGGATATAATTTGGATCATTTTTGAATGCCAATAGTAAATTTATTGCATTTTTTTTGGAGTTTTTTTTATTATTCAAGTACCTACATATAAATTCAGTAGCAGTTAGTGACATTTTATTTTGATCAACGATTTCCTTAAAGAATATTTTTTAAGATATTCCAAATTTTTGTGATCAAGCTGCCTTAATTTCGTTCAAACCAAGGCAAGGGCGTGAGTTTCTAATTTGGTCTTATTAAATATTGATTTTTTATTTTATTTTATTTTTAAATATTTTTTTCAAAAACATACCTGTAACCTGCCATCGAGTGTCCTCTGAATTGTAACACATTTGCTAGGATGAGCCCCATTTGTTGTTATTGCTGTTATCAACGAATCTAATTCGTCCCGTTTCTCTTTGAGTTTCTTGACCAACGATTCAATTGCGCGTTTGGCGAATCCTTCGCTCTCACCACCTTGTCGATGACACATTAGTGAATGCACAATGCTCAAGCATGCGTCAGCGGATGTTGGCGCCGATGTCGGGGGCGGAGGCATTGAATTCATTTCACGAACAATGATCGCTGCAAATAATGGCAATAGTTTCTTTTTTGGTAGGATGTTAACAAAAACAGATATAGCAAAACTTACTATCCTGTGGTGATACATTTGCATACAAATGCCCACCACCAGCAAGACCGACCATTCCTGAATAATCCTGGGGAACACCCAGGCTACTCCGGGCATCCACTTTGAGGTGTGTTGTGATTACCGCCCCACGCCGCTAAATTTATTATTATATTTTTTTTTTTGGTTTTATAACAAAAAAAAATTGATAAAATCTTTTAACTTTTACACTTAATTTAATTTCACAACATTGAAATTTATATATTTTCTTTATTATTCTTTTAAATTATATTTTATTATTGGAATTTGTTTTGTTGAATCACACCACACGCACTTATCGGTAATTCTATTATTTTTTGTTTTGCTTTTCTATGCACCTTTCAAGTTTGCACTGGAATAGAATTCTTTTTCAACTGAATTTTGTAAGAAAACTATGAGAATTTTCTATTGAATAACATAATAAGCAATTAAATTACAAAGTTTTGTTAGTATTTGATTGTTTTGTTGCAAATTATTTGATAAATTAAACCACAATCTGTTGGAAAATATTTTTGCGGTGATGAAAAGTTCTTCCGAGAATGAAATATGAAATAAATATGGCGACAGTGCATTTTGATTTTTTGTATTTTTTTTTTTCTATTTTCAGTTCATGCCAATGGTGGGTGTGTTCGTATGGTAGGTAAGGAAAAATTATTGTGGGATTTACATGAAGCGTCTTTTGACATGATTTTATTTTTTGTTTGGTGCGTTCTTTGGCGTGGATTTACATTGAACTGCACAAATCTGCAACAAAAAATGACAACACAATAGACAATGCCAGTGTTGGATAGAGAGAGCAAATTAAAGTGCAGAGATTTTTATAAATAGTCGGCAGAAAGCAAAATTGTTCTATAGGATTTACAAAGGACTGAGAACAAATTTGCTTTCTTGCGTCGAAATGTACATTATAGGAGGATTTTGGTACAGGCTAACATCTCTATTATATTTCTCTTTCTTATATTTGAGTTTTAGGTATGTGCATATCGATACGGCCGATGTAAACATGGTAAAGTGCTGAATCTGATAAACAAACTTTCATTTTCATACAAATTTTGACATGTTTTGCACATAATACCAAAATTACCACTTTTACCAAGGTTGCATGAATACTCATACTCCTATAGTAGCGGTATTCATGCAACCTGATTAACTCTTGGTAAAAGTGGTAAGGTGCACATGTTTTCCACAATTACCAGGATTACCATGTTTATCATGGTTGTATTAATACCTCTAGTATTATAAGAGGTATTCATGCAACCTGACCAATTAATGCAACCTGGTATAAATGTAAAACACATGTCAAAATTTGTACAGTTCATTTATCAGATTTACCACTTTTACCAAGAGTTTACTTGGTTGCATGAAAAGCCCATTTTTAAAAATGTAGTTCAGCCTTGGTTTATATTTCAGTAAAGCTTCCCATAAACTTACCTAGGTACATTTCAGTTACACAGGAACTCTTTTTGTTGCATCGCTTTTAAATTGTGTCTTCAATCCAATCCTATGATAATAGTAGTGGTGCAAAAAATTTGGTTAAGTTGGGACTTGCCCTTAAAGTACTCATAAATAAAGCCCATATTGCACTCTTTTAATTGTCCCACACGTCACAAAATTTATGACAGAACAACATCCAACAAAAAACGTCAATGATGTGTCAAAAAATTTACCAAAAATAAAGAAAAGAAAGAAAAGTTCCCGATTTCAGAAATACGAAAACAAATTTCAAAGAAAATGATGTTAATTCTCAATTATTAATTTCCCAAAATTAAATTTAACCAATAGTTTGATTCAAACGACAATAAATTAAAACAAATATATATCAAAATGAAACACTCTACATCTCCAACACCATCGTTGGCTCCTTCTTATGCCAGTGGCGCAGGAAGCTACTATTCCCGTGGAACATCTCCTTTGCCTCCGCCCGTGAATCACAATCGTGATTGTCTTTCAGCTACCACTAAAAGCTACAAATATCTACGAAGATTATTAAAATTCAATCAAATGGATTTTGAATTTGCTTTATGGCAAATGATTTACCTACTCATTGCACCACAAAAAGTCTATAGGAATTTTAATTATAGAAAACGTAAGTTAATAACATTGATTCTTGTACACCCAGTAGATAATAAAATTAAACTATGTTTTTATTTTCCCAGAGACAAAATCCCAATTTGCTAGAGATGACCCAGCATTTCTGGTTCTTCTTTTAATTTGTGTGTGTGGTAAGTTTTGTGGGGAGATATTTAAAAACCTTCAATGAATATGACTAAAATGATTTTTTCTTATAGTGACTTCTCTTGGATTCGCCTATGTACTTGGTTTAAGCTTCTGGCAAAGTATCTCCTTTATATTCTATGTCGTTTTTGTTGATTGTATCTTTGCCGGCTGCTTGGTTGCAACATTCTACTGGATTGTTACCAACAGATACATGCGAGCCAGCAATCTTGAGCCGGACATCGAATGGGGATATGCATTTGATGTCCATTTGAATGCCTTCTTTCCGCCTCTCATGTTGTTGCACTTTATTCAATTGTTCTTTTACAATTGGCTCATCAGTCAAACGTGGTTTATTTCGAGATTCATCGGTAATACGTTCTGGCTGTTGGCTTTCTGTTATTATGTCTACATTACCTTCTTGGGATACAATTGTAAGCAAGATATATTTTTTGTCTGTTTATTTTTTTAATTTTCTAATTACTTCTCATTTAAGGTATTCCTCATCTGAAGAACACTCGGCTGTTCTTGATTCCTCTTCCCATTGTGTTTTTGTTCTATTTGATGACGATGATTATTGGATGGAATGTAACGGTATCGTTTATAATGTTCTATAAGTATAGGTTATATTGATTTATCATGAAGTTCGGAAAGCAGAGTATAAACTAAAAATTTGTAAATAGAAAACAAAGTTTTCTCACGAAATTATTTAAATAAAATAAAATCTAACAAAATCAATAAAACGAACAGAGATTTTGTTTTGATATGGATATCTCCACTTTTCCCAGGTTGGTAGATGGAATAGTTTACTTATATCCGAACACTAATTTCGATTCAAAAGTAAGCACTCGAAAATTGATCGGGTAAACTCTTGAAAAAAGATTTTTTTTCGGTGTTCTTTTTGGATGTGTCACAAGATAATAACAAAGCAGTTAATGAAAGCCTCCAATTCCTTCTAACTTGGTGCGACAAACGTAAATATTCTCATAAGGCCTTTGGAAGGTTTCAACACATACCCACAAAATCATTTCTCTATTCTGATGTTTCAGTAATAATAGTGTCTGGTAAGAATCTATACGTTTCTAAAAATCGCATAAACAAAAAACGGGAGTCTCGGTATACACTTTTTCCGTTTAATCTCCATTGAGCTGTTGGCCACTAGAACAAGCTAGTGTCGATCGTTTATTTAGTCGCCGCTGCGTACTGCCGCAAGTTAAGCACGCATCACATTTAGCTGGTGGAAGCCACTGCCTGTTGGCGAAAGTTGGACGTGTTTAACTTAGCTCGTCTATGATAGAATGTTTACCGGACGACGACGGCATCATAAACGATTTTGTCTAGTGAAACCATGCTACTAACAACGTCTCACTCAATTCGGGGATTGGCTTAAGCTTCCAAATACTCACCAGAAGCTCCGAAGTCCCAAAAAGTTCAAACAAATACATTTTGCTCAGAAAATTTAAAAAACTAAACTGTCGCAAAATCTATTTCGTTATGTATTTTTTTTATTTTTTTTAGGTAACGAGCATAACATTGATAAAAAAAAAAATAATAAACTCATTCTAACCTTAAGCTAAATTAGTGGGTCTAATAAACGTACGCTTGCGCTTCATCTTCTTCCTGGCCAATTCCAATTGATGCAATTGTGAATGGACCTCAGCATAGATCTCCTTTTGTTCCTCTTCCGGAATAGTGCTGCGGTATTGTTTCATCATATCATATTTCTCCCATGGCTTGCGTACCCTCTCAGCACTTAAAATATGTTTCTCTTTGATATATTCATTTATATTGGAAACACCTAATAGATCTTGTCGTTCCCATCGTTCTAGCCAAGGGCGTGGCTTCAATTTAACTTTGATATCATTGATTGGAACTGGTGTTCCTTCGGGGAGAACATCGGCTTCCATATTCAAATCGAAAGTGCTAAATTCTGGGAGAGCATCCCGCAGATAATAAAGCTTGTCATCGAGACGCTTCTCAAGACGAAGTACTTCGATTTTATGAATTGTTGGATCATACATCTCGTAGAGTACCTCACAACCCTGATGATCGACAACATTGCGAAGGATAAAACGAGCTCGCAAGCCGCAACGATCACGATCAATGCAAATGCCTGAGGAGGATCATTTCTGTGTTCCCAAATCAAAGATCCCATACAAGTTATTTGAATAGAGTACTTACCAACAAATCGGCTTACTTTGCCAGCTGCATGTGGATCAGAACTAGTGACTGCAAGGATAGAACCAACATAGAATTCCGGTATGTCAATTTGTTTTCGACGTTCGATCATATCCATGCGCTCGAGTTTCTCACGAACCGAATTACGCCATTCGACTTTGGGATCGGGAAGAAATTCGGGATAGATGAATCTGTAATTAGTAAGAGTGATGGGTTTTCTTGGTTCTTGTGGTGGATTTGCCGGTGGAGGAGGAGGCGGTGGAGATGGTGTTGTTGTCGATGATGATTGGGTAACAGGCGCTGCTTCCTTCACCTGTGGTTTTGTTGAGAACGTGACTGCAAAAGAAAAAACAGCTTTACTTTTTCACTGACAATAGCCAATTTATGTGTAGATTTACCAATTCGTTTAAAGTTATGAAGCTGCAAAGCATTTTTATTGAATATTCGGCTGGGAACATTCATCTTTAAACGATAAAAAACCTTTTTTAAAATTTTTCAGGAATACGGCAAGTTGAGCTGCGAAAAAAAAATATGATGAAGATGAACTAAAGTGACAGTTCGGCGACAGCAGGAAACTGCAATGCCGACTTTATCAGAGAAAACACTTTAAATTTCTTACATAACCGGGATGCCACTTTTATAAACATGTTTCTTTTTTTTTAGTATGCGATTAAAAATAATTGATAGGGATACCATGAAAGTATTCATGAGCGGTATATGAGAATAATAATATATGGGAGATCCTAACAATAAAGTGACACATGTGAAAAAGTTTTTGTGACAATAATTATATAAAGTTCATAAAACTTTTTCACGAAACAATTGATTGATCTAAGAGTGATTGTGACCTCATAAGTCGCTAGTAAATAGGTTTAAAAGCTCTTGTAATTATAAGTGCTCGGTGAATACCTTCTTAAAAAACAGAAATGCCCGAAGCAGTAAACGTATTTGCTATTTGTCTCTTTATCTATTTGTACAGATTGTGTTGATAGCTATCGTCAATACGTTTACGTTCGTTTTCAGTTTGTATCTAGTTTGACAATTTGGTAAAAATCCCTATACCAATGCGGTTTCCTAAATAATTCTAACTTCCAAGTCTATATAATTTTTTTGACATCCCTGGAAAGTGAAAAGTTCAGCGCCACATCGCTAGTACAAAACCCAAAATTGCATTCCACAAATCTACTACATTCTTTCCCGGCGTCCAATTATCTTCCACAAAATTTATAAAACCTCCAATTTTTATGAAAATATTCACCAAAGAACCGAAAGTTAAATTACCAAAATCAATTATCAACACAAAACTACATATTCTTCATACATATTTTCTTTTAATTAATTTAGTTAAAAGAAATACTTACATACCATACCACAGCTTGACTAATAACCACCCTCTACATAAATAAACGAGGAATGTATAAAAAGCCTTCATTTGTCTCTTGTCTTCGGCTTCGTTGTCAACTCGAAGTCCATTGAATCATCGCACACCCCATCTTATATGTGAGCGCGAAAAAGAAGGTGATATTTTTTTTTCACCCGCCTGCGAATGTAGCTGTCGCTTTGGCCGTACTTTGTTTTTGTAGCCGTCTCGTCGTCTTCGTTGTCTGTCTTTCGTTCGCTCTGTCTGGCTCTGTCACTGGTGAAGTGGTAGTCGTCGTCGCCATCGCCATTCTTGGTATTTTGCTCGGCCTGTAAGGACGTACTAGATTAATAGTGTTCATTTTTCTGTCGTTTTGGTTTCTCTCTCACTTCAACCAACAACTACTTGTGTCAAAACCGCTGACATTTGATTTTTTATTTTCCAAAAAAAGGTTAATTTTTTTTGTCGATGATATTTTTTGAGTTTATCATAAGTTCTTGTAAAACAATTTAATAATTATTTTAAAAATAAATTTATTTAAAGAGTCCACTTGTGCAATTTTATTTATTGTTCGTACATTTCTGCCGGTCAGTGGTGCAAGGAAATAAAGAAAAGTAAAAAGAGAAAAAAAAAAAATTATCTCAAGTTCACCTGTGGCCCTAGAGATAAAACTGAAAAGGCTTCAAAATTGCTGAAAAAAAGGTCCCCATGGCCTTGTGCCAAACTTCAGTGGTAAGTTTATGGTAAAATTGTGTTTCCTTTACTCCAACCAAATATTAAAAAAATTCACATAAAACTTGAAACCATATGGAAAGATTTTTCAAGTCCCTTACAGAAATTGGCAACAATACTAACAAAAACGTAGGAAAAAGTATAATTTCGAAACCACTGATCTGTAAAAACATTTTTCCCAATACAAAGCCTGAAGCTCATTGCAATTTCTGATTTCATCAGGTAGGTATGCAAATCTGGGTAGTGTTTCCACAATGCTTTTTTTCGCAGATTTTCATCAGTGCAATGTGGTGCAGAACCACGAATGAAGTACCTCTCTGGCTTGGCGCTAGCCAAACTACCGACATGCAAGTCAACATTAATTGCGTAATAAATTGGTTGAAAGACGAAAGAGTATGTAGGTAGGAGGAAGTTTCCCAATTGAATGAATAACTTGGGTGTTCGTTCCTCTACTCATTGTCGCCGGGAGAGAAAGTTTAGCTTAGTTATTGATGCTTCTTTAAAAAATACGAAGAAAAAACTATCAGATCATACCTTCCTTGCCTTGTTGAGTGCTTTTCTTTAGTTTTTTTTTTTTTTGTTTTATTTTAAGATAAAAGCAAATTAATTTTCACAATATTTACGGCTGCTGCAGTAGCGAGTAATGATCACTTCATATTTTCTTTTCTGGGTCTGAGCTCTGAACTGGAAGTTGGGATTTTTTGTAGCTTTGGTCTATTATTACATTTTTTTTTTGTTTCGATGAGTTAAAGCATTTTATTTGAATTTAGAACGGATATGTTTTTTTGTTGTTGCTCGTTTCAGGTTGGTCTGGTGTGTGCATCAGAGATCATGCTGGTGGTGATGATGCATGCTTTAAAATGTGATTTTTGTAATTCATAATAATGAGTTATGACACCTTTTAAATGAGGGTATCAGTTTGTGTAATGAGATTGTTAGTTTTTGTATTTAAACGACAAAAAGTAGAATTTAATTTCAAATAGGTATACATATTCTTATCAACCCTCCAAGCTTTACTATCCGTTTTGAGACTGTGATCTCCGTTCTATGTAGCTACGAAATATGTATGTCGTAGAAACAACGAGGAAGGTCGGTAGCAATGATGAACCAGCCAGCACAAGTATAAGACCAACCAAAAACTTAGAGACGATGATTTGCCATTATCGTGGACATCGATGCATGATAATGATACTAATAACATTTCCAGCAGTGGATTAGTGATCGCAAAATAAATCTTGGCATGGTCAGTATTCTGTTCTGAATCCTATAAGAAATCTATAGACCGAGGCAGACTATCAGAATAGATCAAGAAAACAAAGCAATTAAGCTGTAAGCTGAAGGTTACAAAGAGGATTACTATTAGTTACCTCACTCGAGGTGTTCTCCCCTGTTTTACAAAGGACTCTTTCATTTCATAAAAAAAACTGTACAAATTAGTTCACAAACTACCACCTGTAGTCCTAAGCTTTTATTACTTATACTGCCATTGTAAGTCAATAATTACTCCTGTCCACTATAGATATAGAAAGAGTAGAGAAAAACGTATGACCAAGAAGTTTCAGATAAAGAAAAGACCTTTACTACCTGTTTCAATAAATCAATAAATCAAAGCCAAAGAACCAAGCAACATTACAGTTCTCAGCCTAACTCCCATTCTTCTAATCAAAAATTCTATACCAATATGCAATGTTATTTCCTATTTTCCACACGCATCTACACTGTGTTTATGATTTTATAGTTTAAAACATAACTTAGCTTTTTTTTACACTCTGTTGAATTGCCTCAAATAACAAACGATCAGAGTACTTCCATGGGAAACTGCAAGTGTTCATCAATACTCAACATTCTCAAATTTCCAGTTATGCTTTAAATTATTCAAACATTTAACAAAAAAAAACGAACAAGAGACAGTGAAAGGCAGAATTTACTTGGTTTTAATTTGATATAATTGGAATCCTTTCGATATGATAATGGAACGTTTGTTCATAAATTTACCGATAGACATATGTATAACTTCAAACAGAGGTTATAGTGTCGTGGTATTTATGATGTCCCATAAGTTTTTTTTTGTTTGTTCGATAATTTTTATAAAACTGCACATTAGAAAAGATGTACGAAGATATATACTTTAATTTTCTAATTTTTAATTGAACTCGGCCCTAGCGAAGTATCCGTCGGAAAGGAAAATTCTCCGATTTCATACAATTCGAAGAATTATTACATTGAGGCATTCTTCCAAACAGCTGTTCGAAACACTTTTTTCCCACAAAATCTAACACACATAAGAAATAAGCGTTTAGTTGCTATATTTTTGTTCTATTTTTCCCCGATATCCTCCAATAACATATTATCATCGCGGAATTTGTTTACAATTTTATTCAACGAAAGTTACCTGGAATACAAGTTTAACCTCCGACGAAATAAGAGTCGCTATTGAATAATAAACCCTAAAACTCAATTATGTATATACAGTATAATCTCGAAAACATGAACAGTTTGCAAACACGAACGTTTTTTTCCCCTAATGTTTTTAAGAAAAATGGCTAAATAAGTCAGAAAAAAAGAAAAAGGCAGACAATGATTCGTAAAGTTTGCAAAAAGAAAATAGAAAAAAAAAACGATTCTATTTAAATTAATTAAGCCCGATTTTAATTTTTATTTAGTTTTAGCTTTTAAGGCCAAGTTGGATATTAAAAACAAATTTTATTCTCTATTTGAAAATAAAACAAACAATATTACATGATAAAATCTTAGTTGCGTTACTGATCCCTAAAGCTTTCCAAGAATTGTATCACAAGAAAAATAGACTTTTTCGTGGAACGAAAAGTTGTTTTTTTTTAAATGGGTATTTTGTGATTACTATCTTTCCTATAGTATTGATAAACTGAACAAATTATCATCATCGTCATTAAATTGAAAAAAAAAACCTTCTCAAGTAACAAGAGTCAATATTGATAAGACATCACATACCTACTCAATTCAGTTCAACGTAGGGTGTTTGTTATTATGAAAACATGAATTTAATATGATTTTATCGATAGCATCTGCTTACAATTAACGAATAGATGTAATGTTTGTTTGTAGGCTAAAGAAAAAAAAAAAAACAAAAACAAATCACAAGGAAATTTTCGTGCACGGAAATAATATTGTAGTTTTAAAATAGATAACAATAATAGTGTTATAAATTTTAAGTAGAGAAGAAGCTTTTTATTGGAAATCAGCACTTATGTAAATGTTGCGAAATAAACACAATTTAATAGCGGGTGTAGAATACAAAACAAAAACTTCTCATTCTACCGATGAGACGTGGAATTCACAAATGAGTCACTGACTGGCGTAACGATTGTAAGTACAATAAAAAGGAGGTTCCCATTATTGGATTGTTAATAAGTTTGGAAGGAGAGTGATATACAAACACGTGCTAGATAGATAACTGATATCGGAAAACACTCTTTTTTTGGCATTCACATTTCAGAACCTTGGGTGTGTTTAGGGAGGGTATTTAACCAACCCCAATGGTTCAATTTCTTAATAAAAATTTTGCTTTTTATAAGCTGGGTGTAGTTTTCTTCAGAATAGCGCCGAATATCGGACTAAGCCAGATATATCTCCCTCAGCGATTTTTTCGAGAAAACCAAGGTTTTTTTAAACTACTAACATTGGAACAACTAGCTCATGTGATTCGCTATTATGTCTGCTTTGAAAACACTAAACAAACAATGAACTTGGCAAGATTCCAAATTACTCTTTACTGGCACCTGGGCATTTCGATTTTTTTTTTTAGAAATTGCAGAATAGGTAAAAACGTTATCAAAAACATTGAGGAGCCCAGAAAAACACATGTCTGAGTAAAATTATCTAAGCTTATGGAGGTCAGAATGTTTCTTGGGAACTATACTCTGTCTAACAAACATTGTCAGTAACAGCGAAACAGTTTGGTTGCATTGTATTACATAAGTCTATCGCATGTAAAAAGCTTGAAAATAGCTTTCCAAACAGATAATCCTTGTTGGACAAACCAAGCCCTGGATCATCTTGGGTAGGACGGTATTCACGGTATTCAATATGAGCAAAAAGAAATAAGAGTCTTTTAGAAATCAATCACACTTTACACAATCAGTCAAAATTCTGTCTCTAATTCTTGCAAAATGTTCAACAATAACTGCCCTTGAAGTATGAAGAGTTCCGCCCATGAAAATAAATATCTACATAATTTAAAAAAAGTTCGTTTGAAAAAAGGAATCTATTGTCAAACCGGATATACATAATGTGCACATAGCATTTGATTAGAACTATCTATCTAAAGTGGTTTAAAATTAACTGTTTACGTACTATGCTGCCGCATAAAACAAGTATATAATTTCAATTCAATATGGGTACATGTGAAAATGAGGATGCATAAGGGTTAGAGTTGTCGTTTTAATGAGAAACTATTTATGTTTGACACTTATTCCATTTAGAACTATTTCCATATACATAATCAAGTTCCTGACAACTTGTAATGCAAATAGAAATATTGAGATTTGGTTGATAAATGTAACCACATGCGTTACTAGATTGTGGATAACATGTTCTTGTGTGGAAAATGTTAAAGATTTTTGAATAAAAAAAAAACGGTTTATCATGTTTAATTCGTAAATTCTAAACAAAAAAAAACACTTTCACAACCTTGTTGTATTTTTTTTTTGACAAATCTATCCTCAGTGCAGTAGGTTTTAAAACGTATTATAAGAAACAAAAACAGTACACAGCGGCATTTAAAAGTTAATGTTAAATTCAGCTACCTACATTTAGGACATTTCTCGAATTAATGGCCGGGTTCAAGAACATTCAGTTCCGTTTAGTTGATAGGATCTAATTAGGCCTCAACTCTGCCTCTCAACTGCACTGAACTGAATGTTCTTCAACCCGGAGAATGTCAAAAATTTATTGGCAGCTGGATTTAACTTTTTCTATTATTTATTGGCAGCTTGTGTTGATAAATCCTACTACCAAAAATCACACCTCTTAGCACATAAATATCACTAGTACTAGCAAGATTTGACATTTTATAGTTGCAAATAGGTGTTTTGGGTATTGAATTAATTACTAATTAGTTTAAAATTGAAACAAAAGAATACTTTGTAAGAACAAATTGTCATATTAAAACCAAGCTACTCCCGAATGAGCAAATCTTCAAATAAATTACACTTTTTTAAATTTGCACCGAAACCAGACAGCCTAATAGGATTAATATAAATGGGAAATTAATCAATTAATTTCTTATTACGTAATTTAATAATAATTCAAAAATCGTCTTTGAAAACGAAAAGAAACAATATGTAATAGTATTGTCGCATTTATGCAAATATATTTTAAGCTTAACTGTTACTGTTACTATCAAAATTTATTCAACTGTGTTGTTTTTTCTTTGCCTACCACTTCATGGTGGTATACCCAAATTGTTGTTACTCAAATGTTTTTATCCGACGTTTTCATGACGTTACACGTCAAATTAATTAATCGATTGGAACTTTAATTATTTTTTTCTCCAAATCATAATAAATAAACTTCTAGATATTTTACGTTAAAAGATAAATGTTATCTTTTTGATATATAAAATTGTCAAACAAGCAATTACACACATCGTAGCGATGCAATCAACTCTCATCCATTAACATCAAAAATTGCTTGACCTTTTAAAAATCAAATGAGCAGTTATATTTGTGTATAAAGTTTTTATGGTCACCCAAAATGCTGATCGATGTGACTGATTGATTTAAAAACTTAATCATGTCTACTAGAGAATGGTAACATTTCTTTTTTTTTTTGCTGTCTACATTTGAGTTTTTTATTTCATTTACTTCACTTCACACGAAACAAAACAAAAAAAAATTCAATGTCAAAAATCACTGCATGCCAAACTACTTGCATTCAGAAACAAAATAACAAAAATTCCTTTTTTAAGTGCTCATAAAATTCAATTAAGGGACAAACATTGCAATGAACCAACTAAATGACATTAAAAATAATAACAAAAAAAAAAACTTGAAGAGAAACTAAAAGAGTCATAAGAATGCATTTATCAAATAACTTTCACTTCTTGTTACATCAAATGAACCCACTCATCCAGCAAAAACCACGGTTAATGACATTCCAATGTTGTTTGTTGTTTTCATAAGTTCATTGTTCTTTTTATGGCAATGTCGTTGCATGATCTTTAGGACCAGTATTGTTGTATAAAACAAATCAAGGGATTAAGAAAACATTAAATTACAATATTGGATTAAAAAAAAAACAACTCTACAAGTATATCAATACTTCATGCATAAGTCGATCTTCACTTCAAAGACGACAAAATAACTTCCATTTGTATTTGAATCCCTCTGGAACTGGAGAAAGAATTTGTATTGTCTTATAAGTTTGGCTGTTGCTTGTCGTTATGTAGAGGAAATACAAATAAACGAATTAATTAATGGCTAAATTGTGTTGGTGGACGTGGAGGTCCTACTGACTCACAGTTTCAATTCCCAACAATTCCTGAGTGTTCCAAATGGTTTAGGTCAGATGCATACAATATAAAGATGTACTCGATTTATCTCAACGTAGCTCCCATAAAATAAAATAGAGTAGATACTCCTCAAGAGCTTTCATAATTCACATGCTTCACAGTCTGATTCGTATTGGCAATATGGGAGACTTAGGCATGAAGTGTCGCTCATTGAGTTAAGTTTGGTCATTCATTCATTCATACATTCGTCACTTCATTAACTTGAAACTAAATCCACGAAACAAGTAATACATATACAATACATAATGATGTCTGTTTATAAAAAGTTAAACAAAATAGACCTCAACTTTGCCCTGAGTTGAATATTGTCACTAAAAAAAACAAAAACAAAACAATGGTGTCGCTCCCTCAAAAATTCTAAAATATATTCAAAACATGACTTACTATTCGCTTTAAATGAGACAGCATATCAAGGCTTTGGAGGTTTTACCGAAAATTTATTATATTATGGTCAGTGTACACCACACGCCATTTAAAAAAGTGTAATAATGTAAATTAATCTGTGCAGTGTGCATATTATTTACTACATGAATACCAAAATAAACGAACTCATTTATCAACAACACACATGCGATTTCTGAGTGTGGAAAGATACCGTGTTGTATTTTGTTGTTATCCAACGCTTTAACAATTGACAATAGATAAAACATTTTTAACATGCTATTTATTTCATAGGTATATGATGATTCTTTGTTTAATCATATAATCAAGTTATCAATATTAAAAGCAATTGTGTACATTTAAATATCTACAGCCCATGTCATAAAAATAGGAACATTAATGTTTTTCTTTGATTTTTTTATTTTTTTTATTAATGTGTATAACTAATGGAGATAAATGAATTTGACAAATTATTTTGGGCAAAACATAAAAAAACCAACGGTAATACCTACAATTTAATTTAAGGCAAAATTTGACCACGTAAAATACTCGAACAAAAAAAAACTAACTAATTTAAAATAGGAGTTTTGATAATTCTACAATTTTCTCAAAAAATAGAAGACATAAAATCATCTAGTTTTCAGTTTTTGATTAAGAATTAATATATGTAAGTAAAGAATTCTAAGAAAGAAAAAATAGTATAAAATCTCAAAGTTGTGAAAAAATACACCTTTAATGTTTTATTTTCCAAAATTCTGAGTTTGAAACTAGTTTTCTTTTTTTTTTTAACTATACAAACTATACACTTCTCAATTCAGTTTGCTCAAAAGCTTGATTGTATTCTGACTAAATTGCTTTGATTCGATTAAACCAGCATTTTGGAAAGACTAATAGACGCAAGACATTATGCTTATGGGTTAATATAGTATAGAGGATTATTTCGGATTTCTTCCATTGATCTGGAACTACCTCAGTGACGAAAACCTGATTGAAACGCAGCAGCGTTACTTCTATTACACTTCTCATTTTTTAAACTCACAAATTTAAAACTGTTGATCCTCTTGCCAATCAGTACCAGTGAATTATTTTCATTTCTCGAACTTACAATCAAAACTGACTATCTACAAAATCGTGAAAAATATCAACAGAATTTGTTCAATTTTGAACTTCTTTTAGTCCAATAACAATTTTTAGGCAGTTGGTCAGTTTCTACAATATTAGGCATAAGTCAACCTATGTATAATCAAAAATGTTTTTCTTTTTCTTATATCTATTTTTCAGTTGAAACTGTATCACACTGTAATTGAAGATGTCATTTCGAGTGTACGAGATGCATTCCTCGACGAAGGAGTCGACGAACAAGTCTTGCAAGAAATGAAACAGATATGGCGTACAAAATTACTGGCAAGCAAGGCGGTCGAATTAAATCCCGAACCACCAGAGCCCCAACCGCCACCGATTATTTCAAATAATCCAAAGGTAAGTAAGGTTTGTGTTGCTCTATCGACTATTGTCTTGTTGAACCCCTAATAGCGTGTTATTCCCTTTCATATGTACAATGTTTGCTGTCTTAATACTTCTGCGTGTTTTTTTTATAATTGTTAATTTGATAAACTTAAATAATATCTAAAATTATCGCTTGCTTAAATAAAAAAACAAAAAAAAAAAAAACACAAAAAAATAACCAATTGCAACCACAAATCAATCGAATCATCATCAAAACAACTGCGCCTCAACATCTACTTAACACCAATGGCCTCAAACTTGCGTATTACTTGTATTTCTGCGGTTTTGACGTTATGAATATATTTCGTGCAGCCATCAAAGGTATGAAATATTTTTTTTTGTTAATTTTTGCTTATTTTTTATCTTCTAAAAGTTTGATTATATTTTTATTTTTTATAAATTTGTATACTAATGTGTGGTTATTTTTATTCAGGCCGCTGCTAATAAATCAAAGAAAGCCGCAGCAGCTGCAGCGGCTGCCGCTGCGGCGGCTGCAGCGGCCGCTGCTGCAGCAGCAGTATCATCTCAAAACAATACAGCTGCTAATCAAAGTGTCGATGTTAAACCAAATCAAATAAACAATTCCGTATCGACTGTGAATGGAACAATTAAAACAGAACCAAACCAACCTCAGCATCAGCAACTACAACAACATCAATTAATGCAACCACAACAAACTATGGTTCAGCAGCAACAGCAGCAGCAGCAACAACAACAGCAACAACAGCAGCAACAGCAGCAACAACAACAACAGCAGCAACAGCAACAGCAAATGCAACAGCAGATAGTACAACAAAAACAACAGCCAAATCAAAACAATCAACAACCTGTTTCGCAACAACAAACATCATCGGCGTCATCTATACCAGCAGTCGCAGCATTAGATCCAAACAAGATCATGCCAGTCAATGTAAGTTTGAAAACTTAAACTTTGAAATGTGCTAATAATGCGTTTTTTGTTTGTTCCATAGATAACTTTACCTGCTCAACCCGGTACCATGAATACAGAATCACGAGTTCTGACAATTCACGTGCCAGCATCGGCGCTACAAGAGAATCAATTGACACAGATCCTCACGGCCAATTTGATTTCGTCGATTATGTCGTTGCCAACAACCCTGGCTTCGTCTGTATTGCAACAACATGTTAACGCTGCTCTACAGAATGCCGCTATGCAAAGTAAGTTCAAAAAAGTTGTTTTTGCATTCTTTCTTGTTTCTAAATACAAATCATTCCACTTCAATGAAGCTTAATGTTGGCTTGGCAAAATATACAGTCAGACAAATAAGGGCTTGAGAGGTCTTTGTTACACTCGATTCGAAAAAAATATATCTGGCATTTATAATACGTTAAGACGTTAAGTCGCCCACAGCACAAATAATTGCTTGGTTTCTTTTCCGTGCGGACAGGCCCTTCAAATTGAATTAATCCTGTGAGATAAATGCTTTAAAGCCCATGTGTGTTTAAGCTTAATTACTTATTTATTTGTGATGACTACTTTGATGGATAATCCAGAGTAATTGTGCCAAATACAAAACTTATCACCAAAAATAAATGAAATTCAAGTGTTTGATGATCAGACTTGGACCTCAAGTTATTATTGTTGCATTCAACAGACTATGTTTGCTCATTTTATAGATGAAACAAAGTTTAATAGATGCTGTGTGCCTCGGTGCACACAAAAGCCTTTTTCAACTACCGCTCGTTGGATTTATTCGAACGAACTTTCTAGAGGAATGTCACATCAGCTTTGATTTTTGTAAGGGCATTTTTCGCTTCGTTCGCAAGTAACTTACCAGTCCTAACTTATCAGTCCTATTTTGTGACTTTACACTTAATAAAAAAATCATGAATCATAAGCAGAAGGAATGGATTCTTCTTTTTCTACGAATGCGTTTTTCATTTTCTATAAGCTCCTTTTATTTAAAAGGACGCTATGTGTTGCCTTATTTTACCTCCTTAGCAACCTGAACTTTTATTTTTCTCACACATTAAATGAAAACGTATATTTTTTTTTTATAGAAAATTTCACAACAGCCAAACAATTAGATGGTGCTCTTGATACATCGGATGAGGATGAGTCAGAAGAAAGCGACGACAACATGGACAATGAAGATGATGATGATTTGGACAAAGAAGAAGACGAGGATGGCGAAAACGACGGTGGACCCGAAGAAGAGCCCCTAAACAGCGAAGATGATGTTACGGACGAAGATGCCAGTGACTTATTCGACACTGACAATGTTATTGTATGTCAATACGATAAGGTGAGATCATTAGTTTGTTTTTAAAAATAATAAATAAATTGCATTTTCCTCTCAATTTAATTTAGATTACAAGATCAAGAAACAAATGGAAATTCTATCTGAAAGATGGTATCATGAATATTGGCGGGAAAGATTATGTATTCCAAAAGTCCAATGGTGATGCTGAATGGTAGACAAACAAACAGTCTTTTTGTTCTTTAGATAAATCATTCGTTATTTTATTGTTTTTCTTCTTCTAAACAAAAAAAAAAAATTATAATTGTTATTTTATTTTCAAATTTAACAAAAATGTTCTAAATTTTTAACTTTAAAAAACTAGTGCGCAGCTCATGAGGGGAGAAATGATAATTTCCATACATCATAAGTATACATGTGTAATTCACATTAGATTCTAAATTGAAACAAACAATAAATTAATTGACGAATGCAAAATTTTATTATTGTGTTTCGCATGAAATCATGACTTGAAAAAGTGAGCTGACTATTAGTTTTTTGAAGGAAAAATAAAAAGAAAACACAAACTTTAGACTGTGAAACTTAAAAAAGAAGAATAAGTGTTGAAATATAAATTATATGCTTACTTAAGTGGTCAAAGAAACAAACAAACAAAACAAAAAAAAAAAAAAACAATTAAATCAAGACAATTATTATAATAATAATATATTTGAATATGTATATGTAATAGTTAAACAAAAGAACCTAATCGTCATTATGTGCTATTATGTAGGAAAATTATAAGCAAAACAAACAGACACAAACAACCATACTACGATATTAAAATATAAAAACAAATATTTTAGTTTTCTTTACTTTTTATTTTTTAAATTTTAGGGAGGATGATTAATAGGTATGACCTGCTTTTTGCCTTTGTCGTCTTTGAAAATTTGGAACAAAAAAACTTCGTTAAAACTTGATTGCCGAATATATTTTGAGCTCTAAGTTTCAAAATCAATGAACAAGTTAAATTAGTACAGTCAATTTGATGAAAACCGGGGGTATATAACAACATAGTTTGCATACTATCGTTCCTGGAACAACGAACAACGAAATGCTTGCGAAAACTCGACGGAAAATATTCATGTAGTTTAGCGAATTGCAAAAGGAAAAACCAAAACAAACGCCAAAAAAAAATCATACAAAGTCATGCTAAAGAGAAAAAAAGAATATAAACCTTCGAAAAATAATTAGCAGGCGGATAACTTTGCTATTGGGGATGAAATATCTACTAGTGGTCAAAAGATTTTACAATTTATCTAATAGGTGTTCTTTGTAGTAATGTAAATATTTAAATGATTCCTTGTCAATACAAGTTCCTTGTCAATGAAATTTGAATAAGATTTGCATTCTAGTAAACATTGAACTAAATTCATAAAAATTGTTTTTCAATCGTCGCTTTGCTGGGCACAACGGCACTAGTCAAAATCGGACGATTTAGAAACAATACAAAATTATTTTCGTTGATAACAAAAACAAAATTCCTAAGTTGTAGGTATACATTACATTACTTTACTCTTTCATATGGTATTCTCAAATTTAGAGAAAAGAAAGTATTTAAGAAACTAAATTTGGACTTACCTAAACAGTTTTGAGATGTATTGTATTCTAATTTCACTGTAGAAGTTTAAACTTGAGATCACCTGAGCATAGAACTAAGTCCAAATTTTTGATTTAACTCTTCCGGTTTCACAGTGAAATCTGAAGTTCAGTTAAATTTCATTCAATTTTATGAAAACAAGCTGGCAGCAATTTTCTTTCTTGTAACGCAATGTACTCGGTAAGTAACTTTTATGTGCTTTTTCAACTATCATTCCTTATCTCTCTCAGGGAAGTAACCTATGATGCACTGTATGGCTTTTTCCTGTAATACTTTCAATTTTTTAGAATGTTGAAAAAACTAACGTTTTATTGTGACAAAAAAAAAAAATCTACTTGACACAAAAAATTTACCGGTTAATACTTTTTACTTTGAAATCTCTTGCACACCGTTTTGTAGGCAAGCATTGAACCTTAAGGGTAAAATTAGGAACTACATTTATACTGAGAAAATAACAGAGAAGTTTGTGAAAATTGACATCCAACACATTTTCACCTAGCGGAAACTAGAAAAAGTAGGATATTGCCGATTACACCGATTTCTTTGTGCTTTTCTCAAAAACGTAATTTTGCGACTTATGCTCATTTGCTAGCAAAATGCCGATATATAAGGAGGTTCGACTGGTCTACCGGCTATAAAACTGAGTGTAAATGCACAAAAACTACTATTTAAGTATTTGAATATCGATAGAACACCAGTTTCGAGGCTATTTGTTAAATACGCTCCCTGCAACGCGAATGGACCATAGGATGTCAGGAGCCAGTTATAGCTATCATTGAAACAAACTCGTGGACTGGATTTTGACAAGCCAGTCATAGCAATTTGTTAACATTTAAAAATTCAAGGTATTTTGAGGTTAGAGTTGATCATTGAAAGCAAAACTGACAGGTTTGAGCAGGACGAGAATCGAACACATCAGTGAAACGATTGCGTTCCAAATTTAGAAACAAAGTAAATTTACAGGAAAATATTAATCTGAATTAAGCATTTCTTTTAGTAAAAAAAAATATTCTGTAACTCATTTTCATAACAATTAAATCCATTATTGTTTGCTGAATTGTCTTAAAATCTGAAATCAAAATGTTCCCGCGAAAAATGCAAATTCATACCTATATTTAGGCTAAATTGACTAGAATATTAACCAATTTCACTCCTAGAGTTTCCCGTCAGTTTACTATGACGGTATGACCTAGTGGCGACGATATTTATAAAATAAAAAAAAAATAAAGTTACATACGTATTTTGTTGCAATATACTTTATTGAAACAACTATCATTTTATTATAGTTTAAGTTTGTTTTATAAATCTTATTCAATAGTTCAAAAGAAAAAAAGAAAACAAGTATACATACAAATTTAATATATTCTTCTAAATTTATTCCTTTTTTTATTTCGTTTTGCTTGTTTTATTTTATTATTTTATATTGTGTGTTTCTTTAGTTTTTTTTATATATATTTATACTTTTTATTACGTTTAGTTGTGTTAAGCATCACAAATAATATTATATTCTCGCTCCAAGTCTCTACATTTATGTGTACTTTTCTTACTTTTTTTTTTCTAATTTACAAAAACGAATTTCTCTCTTTTTTTTTATTTAATTCCTTGAGTAGTTAATTTAGTTTAAGACAAAGTAAAAAAATGTGTGATCTTTTTGCTTCTTTTATTTCTCTTCTTTTCTTTATTTAAAAAAAATTCATTGTTAAATATTAAAAAAAAGAAATATAGAAATATTAATTTGTGCCACGCACCTTATTTTTAAGAAAATTAAATGTTTTGGAAAAATATCAACAACATTTAACAAAGTAAAATTTATTTGAAGTTGTTTTGCTTTTGTGTGTGTTTCCTTTGCATTATTATTTTATTTTTGTTTCATTTTTTTTGTATTCACAATATTTTTAAGACAAGAAAATAAATTGTGTTTTAAATTATATATCTTATTTTTTTTACTTGTTTTGTTTTTTAAACACCCGCAGAGTGAGGAAGAATTAATTAATGCATGATTTACAGTCTAGCTCACAGTTAGCAGCATGGCTCTAATTTGCCCCCCTTGTCTTCTTCTATATAATATTTTATTATGTTTTTTTCTGATTCAGTCACTTCGACATAGAAATTAACTTGTCAATAGCGCAATGTTTATTTCCTTGACCATTTTTACTCGGTGTAACATTTTCTGGAGATTATCCTCGCTTAGAGCTTGCGTTGAATACCAAACAGGTGAATCGGGTACACATGATCGTTCTGGTTGTAAATAGAAGACGTCATTGCGAGTCTTCACACTTTCGGGACTAAAAAAAAATTAAAGGAGTCGATAAGATTTGCATAAACGTTGAATAGTTCAAAATTGAAATAGGACTATTTTTGCGAAATGTAATACAAACTGTAATAAAAACAAAAAATAAACTTACCATTTAGACAAGTAGAATTCATATAATCGAACAGGACATCTAAGAGGATTCTCTTCGTTTTCTTGCTGTTCATAAACTTTCTTTTTTCGAGGATTTGCATCTAGAAAAAAAAAAAAAAAATAAACACAAAGAAGTTCATAGAATCTTCTTTTAAATTAAAATAAATAAACTTACCAAGTCCAGCTTGTGGTGGATAAAATCGTAGTAGCACATTTCTTGTACCGGGTGATTTGGTATTTTGTGCTGAACGTTTCCAATGTTTCATTATATGTGAGAATGATAATTGCATGTGTTCTTCAACGTTCTAAAAACAAAACAAAACAAAAAGTAGATTTTAAAATTTATTTTCAATTTTAAGAAACAGTTGTGAAAAAAGTTTAAAGTTATTTTTATTCAGTGCTCAAACGTTCATGATAAATGTACGAGTACAAAAAAAATGACCTTGGCCCTTGATTTATTTATATTTGTCTAAGATTTGTATTTCTTTATTTAAATCCAGTATTCAAACTTTTCTAGCCGGAAATGATTACAATTTCAACTTCTTCAGAATTATATGCTATACCTGTTATTAAACTAATTACCACAAGTAAATGAGATACAGCCCTTCAAAAATGGCAGCAACAATATAATTGACTGATTCACTCACTAACTAACTTACATCGTAATTTCTGTGCATTTCATGAAAGTGGAATGCTTTACCCAGCTCAATTTTGTCTTCTCATAATAAATACACTCTTATTTCTAGAGCCCACTGATCATAAAAATTGAAAAAATAAACTTACCGTTAAATTGAAATGTTTCGTATTGAAAAACATCAAAGTACTCAGCAGCACGTGGGGTGAGTGAGCGCCCAATTGTTTGCATTCCCATAGATGTTCTTCTTCCACTCGGGTTACAATATATTCTGTCAAGAAAAAAACAATAAAATACAATTTAATTTCTCGGCAAACGATTTATGTAAAGTTTTTTGTGACTTCTATTTTGAGAAACAAACAATTCCCTTTTAATAAGGAACAAATCAAACTTACGTGAATCATTGTATAGCACTGAGAATTTACGTGCCACTTCGTCCAAACAGTCAGTAAAACGTTCATAATAAGGATCAGTGAATATATTATCTATTCTACCATTTTCATAAAGGTATTGCTGGATACCTAGAGAAAGAAGAGGAATCAATTTAAGAATGAATACTCATTAAAATATATATATTTTTTTTTTTTTTTAATTCTTACCTAAGACTAAGTAATATATTGTATCGGGTGCATACTCTGTGCCATTTGGCTTTCGGACTTCTTTGACAAACAAACACAGCGAGTAGTTCAACTCATCGGCTGTCATTTGGAGTAGTTCGGTTTTAAAGAGACGCCTTCTAATTGAACTCTTTTCAATGTCGGCGTTTTTAGTCATCACCCATTGTTTCCAAGCATTCACACCGAATGTGAACTTCAGACACATATTTGCGTCGGGCTTCTCTACTGGCATTACCGGTTGCTGTGGTGGTGTGCTATCGGCAGACAAACGCTGTCGTTTAATTGGTGATCGATTATTGCGTGGAGTGATGGGAGAAATGGCTGAACCCCGTTTGCGTCCACGTCCACCTCTGAAATAATTTAAAGAAAAATATCATCGTTTAGTTTCGCTAAAAAGTATTTTTAAATAAAATTAAATATTACCTCTGTGGTTGTTCCATCATCATATGATGTCCCATTTGCATTCCAGAATCTTCTTGCACGTGCGATGAATGAAGCATTCCCGGTGGTGGGTTAGTTATTGTGTTTGTCGTCATTGCTGATTCCAGATCAACACCGGGCTCTTCGTACTCGCCACTGGCCATTTTCAATGCCATCTGTAGAACATCCTCACCAAATGACGAATTATTTTGTGCCTCCATATTAACTACAACATTGTTTGTTTGTGCTACCGTTGCTGTCGGTGTCTGGTATTGGACTTCAATCATTCGTGGTTCAGGCTTCATGTCTTCCTCTGAGTCTGAATCAGATTCGTTCTTCTCATCGGCCACCATTTCGGCCATCATCAACAGCTCAGCCTCAAATGGATCGGCCGGCATTTTGTCTTGAATCTTTTTCATTTCTTTCATAATGCCAGTTGCTGAGTTTCGTGTAGTTGGGATGAAAATCGGCACAGGAATTGGCAAAGGAATTGGAATAGGCATTGGAAATGGCGCCGAATACATGTACATTGGCTGTGGAACAAATATCGGTACCGGGACAGGAATAAGAACCCTCGTACTGTAATCCTCGTCGGTTTGAATTCCAATCTCTGCCGTTTCAGGTCGGCAGTCAATTGAAACATCCTCGGTTTTCGGTTGACAACTGGTCTGTACATTGCGCACAAGTGGAGGATACGGTGGCACTGTGACAATTTTCGTTTCCACTTCTTTCTGGATTATCGGAGATGGCGCACGGGGTTGTTCAGAAGCCGAAGTGTGCGTACCAGTCGATCGGGAAGAGGTTCTTCCTCCACGTGTACTTTTGTTGCTACTCGATGAAGAGGA
Source organism: Meliscaeva auricollis (assembly GCA_948107695.1). Lineage (NCBI taxonomy): Eukaryota > Metazoa > Arthropoda > Insecta > Diptera > Syrphidae > Meliscaeva > Meliscaeva auricollis. The sequence continues at coordinate 48,006,234 of OX403619.1, read as the reverse complement.
TGCCGCTGCTGGTACTGGAGATGTTGTTGTACGAGCTCGTGTTGTTGGCACCGGGGCTGGCGGCGATGGCGACGGCGACGGCGGAGGACTAGGTGTTGGTGGAGGACGTTCATTTACAACTTTCCTGCCACGACCCCGACCACGTGAAGCACCACGCCTCAAAGTCGAAGTAGCATTCGACGCCCGTTCACTCTGTCCTGCCAAAGAGGCAACATTCGATATCACCGGCAATACAGGTAGTCGATTTTTGGGTGGTGACGTTACCGGCGTTGCTGCTTTTGTTTGAGTCGCATTTAATTTCACCCTTTTTGGCAGACCAGTGGGAAATGGTGCCGTCGTCGTCGGTGCCGCTTTAGGTTTCGGGTTAACGTGGTGAGTTGCTGTGTTTACTGCCTCTGAATCGAGTGTTAGCGGGACACGAGCGAATTGACTCTGGAACTGCATCACACACTGGTAAGTACAAAAGTTCCTCATTGACCCATCCGACATGGTTAAATGATACTGTGGTGTTGTACAACTGTTGCAATTGTCACACTTGACCGCCGCTCGACTGAACGCATTTACAGATACCCCATACAGAGTCAAGCAATTAAGCGAGCACATCATTAAAGGATTCTGTTGATCGACCGACTTCATGATCATATCGAAATCATATTTCTTCACCTTGCACCATTGGCACGAGGTTATCTGCCGATTGACTATGATGTATACATTGAAGCAAATACGCGAACAGAAGACCTTTGGTCGCTGCTTCTCGCCATAGATGGTATAGCAATCATTCGACTTGCGTTCAAAATAGTTACTACACATGCCGCATTGATCGGGCACAATGTTACTGACAAATTTAAATGCTGAAAAGCAAGGATTCGAGCAGAAGTTATGTTCGTTGCCATCGATGGTCATTTCGACGCGCATCAACTTCTCAAAATTGCACACTCCACAGCGATCGGTGCGCTGTTTCTTCTTGGCATTCACCATAGAATCATAACGACGCATACAAGCCTGACTACAAAAGTCCTTAAATTGTTCCTTATCTCCAACGGGAGCCAGGAAACCTTCACCGCTACCAGATATGTCTTTCTGACAACACGAACAGGTTTTGAGGCCTTTCTTGAAATTATTCAAGCAAGCCGCACAGCAAAACTGGCGCACTTCGAAGCCAAAACGAACGCAGTATTTACCCAAACTCTGGTGTGGCACTTCACCGCTACATGTCTGACAACACGAACCAATGCGGCGTTGATATTTCCCCAAACATTGCTCATCACAAAAGTCCATTGTTTGCCAGATCAAGGTTTTGCCATTCGGACGCACTTGTATCTCAGTTTTGCAATCGGTACAAAGACGCAGGAAACTTTTGGTGCGCTCCACCTTAGCTGCCTCTGCTTCCTGAGCAGATCGTGATACAATTCGCGAATCGGAGCTAGATCCCTTTGATGATATTGTTGTGTGCCCAATGTTACGCACTCGAATCGAATCCCGTTTGAGATTGAATTTTTCCGGCTCATCGGAGCTAAGTGTTTTATAGCAGTCTTCGGAGCAAATATAAAATGTTTGATCTTCTTGTTTGAAGAAATACTTGTTTTTGGATATGTTTTTCTTGCACTGCAGACAATCGTGTTCGGTTGTGTTTTCCGAGTCGGGAACTTCTTCGACAAGAAATTTCTTGCGGCGAATGAAATATCTTCCTGGGTTTGCAAGCATAAGTGCATCGACGCAACCGGTTTTGCAGAGAAATTGCGTTGTACTACTTTCGGCATCTTTGTAGCGGTAACCACAAATTTTTTCCTCTTTACAATGGGCACAGGTTTTTGGCAATGAAACAGCCAAGAATATGATAATTTTTTGTACTGTTCCACCACCTTCGATCGGGCCGGGTGGCTGCATTTCCTCGAGGAGTGGTTCTTGTTCCTGTTCTTGTGGAGTTTCTTTAACAAAACAAAATGAATATTAGTTTTATGAAATTCAAGAGGAAATACAAATAAAACTTCTCTCACCATCTGGTGTAGATTCTGGTTGTTTGTCAGCAGCTGACGATGCCTCAGCTTCGGCTTCAGCAGCCGCCTCAGCAGCTTCATTTTCTTTGTCGGCGGTTTCGCGAGCTTGAATGGCTTGTTCCTTTTCAGCGTCGGTTACTTCTGTTTCAGTATCGGGTATGAGACAAACGTCTGATTCTTCGGGTTCTTGGACATTTTCCACATGAGAAGCCTCAGCTGAAATAATGAAAATTATCTTTTACTAAGTGGCTTTTCATATTTTTCTTCTTTTTTTTTTTTAACTTTAAACCAAAACGAAATGATAAAAAGGAAAGACTATACAAAATGTAAATAAAGAATTTATTTTATGTGCCAATTTCTGGGAATGTAAGAGATAGGCTTTGCATAGTTCATTCATTTTTCAGTAACAAACATAATTTTTATAACTTTCGGTGGTATATGGTTTGAATTTCGAAGTAACCGTTATTTAAAGTGCACAGCAGACTTCCTGTTGCTTTTAATCAACATGCGTTTGTGCTGCTTCATAAAAAGAAAATAGGTATGCAATTCTTACCCAAGAATATATTTATAGGAAATGCGGTTTTACTTCGTGTTTTATAAGTCATCTTTATAATTTTTCTTTTGCAGAATGTTTTTGATATTAAAGAATTTTCATTCACAACAATTCCGACTGTACGGCGTATAGGTATACAAATGTAAATGTAAATGTTTTTTTTATAAATATATATAGTTGTAATTTGTATGTAGTAGAAGAAAAGTACAGCAAGAGCAAATCAAAAATAAGGTGAAAACAGATGTGAAAGCATAAAGGTATAACTAGATTGAACTTGCAAAAAGTTCAAAAGTGAGAGTAATGTCGTTTTCCTTTATAAAATTGGGAGTATACCCCGGATTTACCATTTTTTTTCGAACGATGGAACACAAATGAGAGTAAATATTTGTTTGCATTGTAGGTATGTCCTTAATTTTTCTTTAGTTTTATTTTTTTTACTTTCGTACTTTTTGCAATTTTGTTAAATGACTGTCTTCAACTTACTAGCTGACCCGGCAGACGTTGTCTTGTCCTGCAAAATGATTTGTACTTACATTTAAGGTTTGCCCAAACCAAAGTAGCGCTTTGTCGCGTGACAGTGCGAAACTACAATGACAAAATGTATTTACAAAGCGTCATATGAGAGTACCTACACCAAATGCGACAAAGCGCGAAGCACTTTTCATATAAAAGCACTAGCCGCTTTGTCGTGCGATAGTGCGACACTCGTCGTTTTATTTTGATCAATATTTATTTTCAACAATAGATTTACATATTAATTCTATGGGAAAAAAGAATATATCTGAAATTTGAATCTACTTGCCGCAAAAAAAAATTGACACATGCGCAATATTGAACAGATTATTTTTTTCTATAGCTGTGACAGATTTTATACCTAATAATGGACAAAATGAACGCAACACTTCTTCATACATAAATCGTTTGGTTTTTACACAATAGCTTGTGCTTACATTGTCATTAGGAACACACTATAGCTGCGCCTGTCGATAGAAAAGAAGATAAGGGGTGTTCATGTTCAGATTATCTAATATAATATGGAATAAGAACAAAACCATACAATTTTTAACAATCTTCCTGCCATTTTTACTATTATTCAAGATTTAAAAACCATTTATACTTCTTTAATGACTTTGCCTTCACATACCATTTTTATCATGTGAACATTGTGAACTCCCTATACTCGGTAGGTATGTGTGTACTCGTTTAAAACAACAACGGAAAACCAAAAATGAAATGTCAGCATGCGTAGGGTTGCCAAGTTTACAAATTAGATATCTTTAAGAAAAAAGTTAAAACGAGTGGGCATATTTTTTAAGGCTTGTTAGTTTTGTTTATTTTTGGAACAAAGTCGACCATCACATGATAACGTAAGAGTCATCACTAGGGCAACCGGAATCATGCTCGAGTCTTTTTATTTTTTTAAAGGTCGTATATTGGATATTTAAGGATACCGAAATGTGTTTCATACCCCATAGGCATATTTGTGCTTATTTTGGTGTTAATTGATATATTTGCAAATTTCACGTTTTTGGCATATGTTGTGCATATTCTAGCTTTTTTGCTTTTTTGTAATATTTATGACTAACATGACTCTTTTCGAAAACCAGTGAGTGTGAATAAAAAACAGCTATACATAATACAGACAGCCACGGTTTTGGCGCTTAATTTTAGGAAAAAATATAAAAAATTCTTAGTTTTCCAACTCTTTACATTTGTGTAAACTTCATTCAATCAAATTATTTATCGATTTTAGAAGAAAAAATATTCAATTATGTAAAAAAAAAAATAAGTTTACTCACGGTCAACATCTTCTTCTCTCGACGTACTACTTTCTACAAGCAAATCGTTTGATGTGGGTTCTTCTTCTGCCATTTCCGCATCATTGTCCTGCGCAGTCTCATCGTCCCCTGCATCTTTATCTTCAATATCTTTATTTGTTTCTTCATCTTCCTCCTCATGCACTTCTTTCTCTGGCGTTTTTTCAGCAACTTCACCTTCTTCTTCTTGTGTTTCTTCATCATGATCGCTTATATCAATGGGTTCATCTGCTTCTTTATCACCTTTGCCTTCATCAACGACATCATCTCCTTCTGGGCTCGTACTAGTAGTTTCTGGATTTTCTTCGGGTTCCTCTTCCATTTTTTCATCTTCGACCTCTTTTTCTGTCGGAGATTCGCTTGGCTCTGTTGGTGTTTCCTTCTCTGGTTCATGCTCATCATCGTCGTCAGCTTCTTTGTCTTTATTGTCATCACCTTGTGTTTGGTCATTGTCGGCTGATGTCATCTCAACATCATCATTACTCAAACTATCCACTTCCATTGGTGTCGCTTCATCATCCAGACCATCTTTTTCAGTTTCTTTATCGGGGCATGTCATATCAGATTCTCCTAGCATATCAGATTCGTCAGCATGTGCAGGCTTTTCGGATGAAACGTTTGCATCCACTTCCTCGAAAGTTGTTTCATCTTGATCTCCTCCTGTTCCCCCAGCTTCGCCAACACCATCTCCAGACTTTTCGTCGTCCTTTGATGCATTTAATTCATTTTCATCTGTTGCTTCTTCAGCTGTTGCCTCGGCAGCCACAGGTTCATCTTCTTGATTCACATTACTCTCTTCGGGTGTTGTTGGGGGTTTTTCTTTTTCAACAGTTTCCTCACTAGGTTTTTCTTCTTCTTCCTTTTCTTTTTGCTCTTCCTCCTGACTAACATCATCAACATCGTTTACAAGTTCTTTTTCCTCACTCCCAACTTGCTTTTCTTCATCCTTCTCTTGTTTTTCTTCATTCTGATCTGTTTTTTCATCATCATCATCGTCATCTTCTTTAGGCTCAGGAGGAACTGCTGGAGATTCATCTTTTTCTTCATTTTCTTCTTCTTTATCTTTCAAGTCATTGGATTCTTTGTCATCGATTGAAGTTTTTACTCCTTCTTCAGCAGGAGTCTCCTCCTCCTCTTCGAGTGGAGGTTTTTCTTCCTCCAACGAACCAGTTAAACTAGTTTCAGATTGTGATACTTCTTCCATTTTCCGTTGTTGATTGATTTACTTTCTTCAAGCATTAACTATAAGTTGAGATGAGAAAAGAGTTGGATGAGAATTAGGAACAAGTAAAATTTTAAAATCGAATTAAAACAAAATGATAAATAGTGATACTATGGAATTTCGATCAAAGGTAAGAAAACTATAAAATTAAATAAACTGCAAGGGTTTGATATTTTTCTTTCTTAACATAAAACCGACTGTTAGGTTGGTTCATAACATAAGTATTCGGAGTCTTGTGCGAGTCAATGCTTATATCTTATTTGAGCAATTCGTAAAGGTTTTGTCAGTTCCTCGCAAGAGACAGTAGCCCTGAAAAATTGTTTGTAACATAGGCTCATCACATCACAACAACTATTACGCCCAGGGGTACTACAACGAAACCTTGTTACTTTGGGAGGAGCGTATTAACTAGTCATTTACGAAGGAATGGACAAGTCAATACAAATCTCGTTTACTGGAGCAGAAATGCATGTACAGATGACAATACTAGATTAGGGTTATTAAGTACTTATAAGTACTTTGTTAAAAGGAACATGCCTAGTACCAAGTGTTAAATGATTGTTTTTTATCAAATGAATGTACCTATTTGATTTCCGAATTGGATCTTCTTGCAACAATTTATTTGGCTCTAATTCTTGAGAAGTGTACCACTTTAGAGTGGTGGTATTGACTACTAAAACTAAAACCAAACCTCAAACCTTTATATTTTCCTTTTTTTAATTTTTAAATATAAATTCCATTAAATCAGTTGATTTCAACAATCCTTCATACAAAAAAAAAAAGTTTTAACCACCAAATCAAATTCCACAAAAAAAAAAAAAAACTATAAATCTTCGCCATTAAAAAGGTGATGGCAACTCTTATAACTAATCAAGTAACATTCCCGCCGAAGCGACGCGCAATTTACTGAACTCTTCTAACCCCCACAACGAATGTCACTTTAACTACAATTCTCTTTCACTCACTCCCATGTAAAACATTCAAAAAGACACCACACAATCAGGGGCAAAAATTAAACGAAACTGCTTTACATATAAAAATCCATTTATATTTACCTTATTTTTTATTTGATTTATATTTTAAACAATTTCTCACTAAAATTCCCATCCAATATATAAATCTATTGGTTATTTGTTTGTAAATTAAGTTCAATGATTTTTAGCGCAAACACACGACTAGAAAATTATAAAAAAAATACAGTCACAGTCGTTGCAACAAAACCTCTATAACTACTCAAAAAAAAAAAAAAAGAGCACGCAACACACTCGAATGCGTCAAAATAAATTTTCAAAAGCACTTTTCACTTGTAAAATGTTAAAATATTCTTGCAAATGTTTTAAATAGCTAATCAACGCTCACTAAATAAAATATTAATGGTAAATTTATTAATTTTTTGTGATTTTTTACGAGAGTAAAATTAATAAAAGCTATCGGCATCGATGGAAACGCCAAAAACAAATGCGAGACATATTTAAAAACTACTACAGTCGATGTGGGGTGTAATCTAGTACAGTGACTTGAAGTGTCATCCCTGTATATAGTGGGCTGGAAGAATTCAGCGAGATAAATTTTTCATTTTATTTGGTCATGAATTTTTGAAAAATCGATTAAAAATGAAAATAAATGAATAAAAATTGTGTTTCGAAATTAGAATTGGTTGTTAAATGAACTATTAGTAGTTTAATTGTGCCAAAAAGAAGAATTTTAAAATAAATCATGGCAGTTTAGAAAGGAACGTAATAGAGTGTTATGAGTACTAGAACAGAGATGACGTAGAGGTTTTTTTGTATGTATTATATTCTTTTGTTATCTCTATTTCTAGGATTTATTAGGGGGAAGTGAAAAATAATTACCGTATCATGGGGTTTGTTTTATTTAATAAAATTATAGAATATTTTAATTTTCAGAACTTATAAATCATGTTTGTTCACACTCATTAGAATAGGCTACGCTAACCTTACTTTTGCATATAGGTATACACACCTCATAGAGCACATTAAAGTAAAGAGCGAGATAGATGTACAAAAATTCATACATAAACATATGAACAAAAAATGAAAAAAATGTGCCAAAAGTCATTTAATACCTAATATTTAAGAAATTGATATAATTTAATGAAATAAATAAATGAAGTTAGTAATGCAATTTCTTACCACTCAATTAATTTGTTGAAAGACAAATTATTTTGCATTTCCACCATAATTTTTAGGTTATAATCGCTTTGACGTTGTCGTAATGTCGTGTGAACATCGCACGTCGCTTCATTTATGTGTATAGAAATGAGTGTGTGTATATACCTATATATAAAAACATGTAAAGTGCCATCAAAGAAAATTATTACAAAAAAAAAAAAAAATAGCAACCCTGAAATGGAATTGTTGTAGTAGAAGAAATAAATATAAAAATGTGTGTTTGTGCATTTTTTTTTGTGAAGTAGAAAGAGGTAAAAGAATAATTTTGTTGTTTCTAATTTGACACGGCGAAATGAATTCGCTTATAAATAAAATAGAATTTAGAAATGCATTTTGTGAACACAACCATTTTGGTAATCTTCCGTTTTTGTTTGAATTTTTCTAAAAATATGTAATTTTGAGCACAATTTAGTATAAAATACAGAATAAAAACAAGGGGTAAGTAATTTAAATAAATAAAATATATTGTTAAATAGAATTTTTATGTAGTTGTTTTTTTTTTGTTGTTTTATCTGCATTACGGCTAGTGGATATGTAGTTTTTTTTCTTAAGCCCACAGAAATGGTTCTATCTGCTGTATTAGAATAGTTTTCACACCACTAACAGAATTTCAATTCAAACTACCTGTTTTCAGTAAATTTGTTAACAATTTCGGATGGATCACTTCCTCGCACCCCCCCCCCCCCCCGTGAACATAATTAGCAAACTCCCCCCATAAAGTGAGGCGTCCCACGAGGCGTTTAATTATAAGTTAGCAATATTTCAATAATCTTGCTGACTGGTACATGAACGAATCCATACAAATCATAACATCATTCGGCTATAGCGAGTATGATGTACCAATAACCATACACTGTATACATTACAGCGCATATTTTGTACAGTGTCCTAACATAAGTAGCGGTATTAATTCTAAATGTGGTTGTCTATTTGAGAGTAGAAATGCTTATTACCACTCGCTGTACGTCTACTCTCAAATGGAAACTCTTGAAAACTGGTGCGTACCAGTACTAGTGTTCGGACTCTATAACAATTGACTGTTAAGCATTCCATTAATGATCTTTTTTTTCGAGTTTAACATAACCTGATTAAAATCCGTGTATTGATAGTAAAATAGCCAATAGTCAAGTTCTACGTTAGCTTGCTTGACTCAAGCAATTCAACCACATCGGCCTGACCCGGGAAGGACTGAACAAATAGTGTTTGGCCCATCGCAGAAAAATCAGTAGCTGTGTGGGCAACTTTCGAGCTCATCTCAAAATAGGTATTCGCATTGAAAACGAATTCGATCCTTGAACAATCAGCTCGGAGTCCAATGTAATTTCCAAATCTTTTCTGCACGGATATATAACCTAAAAATTCTTATTTCGTTTGGAAGCCGCACTTATAATAAAGGTTTTGTTCCTTAATATGGTGCCATCTTTGCTTTTCTATAATTGTTTTCAGTAACCGCTACCCAAATTATATTTGCGCTTGCAGTTTGCTTTCAAGCTACAAGAACAGACGGGAAATAGAAAGCCGCAAACAACTGCGATTATAGCGGCGCAAATTCTAAAGCAATGTCCATACACTCCAGGGGTCCTAGCTATATTTTCAGCTATTTAGCCAGCTCGATAGCGTTGGAATCTTCTCCTCCACTGTTTAATGATGCACACTAGACCAAACATGACTTGCAGAATCTTACTCTCAAAGCAACCCAGCTGGTTTCCATTCGACATTGACATGCCTCTGCCCCGTTCAGCAGGAAGGAATAAGATGATTCTGAGTTTTATAACTTAAATTCCTTCCAAAAAAGATCGCTTTTTCTTCTTTGGAAGGAATTTAAGTAGTCAAACTCCTATATAAGTGTGATTCTTCACTGTATCGATGTAATAGTGGAACCCAAGCAAACAAAATGTGTGACTCTTTCGAAGCCGTCCATTGTGATGTTTTATCCCAGTGGATGTTAATGGGCATCTCTTCTTGATCACAGCATATACTTTGTTAATCAATAACATTAAGATAGATTTGTGTTATTCCTTCCGCTTTTATATGACAACTTTTCGGCAAGCACAATAAAGAATCACAACAACAACAAAAGTGCATCTTGTTTATAAGATATTGTATCTTACAGAGTTAGGTTATGAGAAATAAATAATTGAATTGAAATTGAATTGTTCATCGGTCAAATAGCAATCAGTGTATCGCAAGACAGTGTATCTCACTGATCAATAGAAAAGATTTCATCGTTTTGGTGACACTATGTATGAAAAAGCAACAACTATCTGCCTTACTTTCAATTCCTTTTGAATGGATCCAATAAACGTTGGTGTGCCCCAGAGTTCAGTTCGGTCTTTGACTCTTTTTCCACATTTTTTATTAAAGATCTTCTGTCTGAAACTTATAATCCTCTCAATGGTTTTACTGGTAATGGTAATCTCAGGTTTTCATATTCGTTTGTTGATCCGCATCCATGTTCTTCGGATGCGGAACTTTATCGGCAAATGAGAAAATGAGTAGAATTTAACACTTTAAAAACTCAACGCATTACAAAAAAAAAAACGTACTGTGGATTCAACACACTAGTTTTTTACCCTACTCAGATTTTCAATAAATTAGAGATAGGTCGTTTGCATCTCAGTTTGTATGTGTGTCGTAGTATGCACTATAAATGGTTTCAAATTAAAGTCAAAAAGTTCGTGCAGTGCCTGGGAACTGGGGCACAACTATGTAATGCGATTCTTCAAAAAAGCGTTCGAATTCGCAAAATCGCACCTCTGTTATTCCACAAAAAAAAAAAAAACAAAAATTAAAAGCTCTGGTCATGCCAACTTCTTCATTGGCTTAAATGTTTTTTTTTTTTTACTTTTGGAGGAATGCGTTACGCACCATAAGGAGGTATCCATACCTCCCCGTGTGCCGGACTCTCCAAGGGATTTCAACCTTATAGCAACCTTATGGCATACCGGCTAAACCTCCAAAAGTGTCTCGACGATCACCCCCTCGGGACTACTTTCGTATTACTTCAAGGGGGTCCTGTTGTAGCACCCATTTTAGGCTCACTCTGGCTCGCGGAACTGCTCTTCCTCTCTTTTCTTCCTTCTGAGAAGGTGGTTGGCATAGGTGCAGCTTTGTTCCAGTTTTGTTCGCTGGCCAGCATCTTTTCCACGATGTTCTCTGGAGTGATGATGCCGATGTTTCTCTCCAGTTCTTCTCTTTCCGATTCCCATCTGCTACAGGTGAAGAAGGTATGTTTCCGGTCCTTCCAGTCAGCCGCATTCCTGATTAGTCCATCGTCCTCTGCTTTTCGAGCTCCAACACTCTCTCCACTTCTGTTTCGTTGGCTTATATTTAGAAGATTTGAAGTTCTTTCGAATAAGTAGCATCGAGTTACTCAGTAAGGCCCCGGGGGTTTCCACTGATAAGCTCTCCTGTAAGACTTTTATTTATAATCATTATTGGATCGAGTATAGAATTGTCAATAACACTCACATCAGGAATTTTCTAATCTTCTCGTCACTCTCATTAGAACCATTAGCCTCTTTCTGTTCCGCATTTTTGTTTAAGACCTTATGTACTTACTTAAGGTAGCGCTTAGAATCCAGGATGGATAACGGCCTCAACCAACATGCCTCTTCAGCCAGCTCTGTCCTTAGCTAGCCGCCTCCAGTTACGCACGCCAAGTTAGTCGAGGTCCTTCTCCACTTGTGTGAGCCACCTGGAAAGTAAGAAATCTCCAGAATTGGAACGGAAATACCTATCTTGCCCGAAATGGCAAATATAGGTAACACATAGCTACTACCAACTAGTAAACAAATGGTGATGCCAGTTGTTTTCAAATAAGCAAATACAAATATGTTTTAATATTACTATGTACTTGTATAGCGCCCAACCGAGTCTGGACCGAAGTAGATTTGAGACGGCCAAAGTGCTTGTTGTCTCTCAGTAGATCTGTAATAGGTGCCATAATTGGATACTGTCTTAAAGGTAGACACGGCGCCGGTCGCACTGTTACGTTCACTATCAAACGATTTCAGCGTGATTTGCATGGACGAGGAAGAAGAAGAAACCATCTCACACTTTCTGTGTACATGCCATGCTCTCTCAATAGCAAAGGTGACTATTAAAGTCACCTTTGGTTTATCAGAAGTTCCGAATGGTTTTGACTAGTAGGAAAAATATTAGCCATACCTAGCAGTCACTTCATTCCAATATATAGAAAATTTTATATTAAAATAAAAAAATAAAGCAGCTAAGCAGTCAGATTTGACAGACTGAAAAAAAAATCAATCAAATTGAAAAAAATTATAAATCAAATTTTAAAAAAAGTATTTGCATCCCACAATTATGGGTTTGTTATGCAGCTCGTCATTGGAAGGTCATCCATCATCAACCTAAAACCTAGAAAAAAAAAATCTTTCTTCCCAAAAACAGCTGAAGAAAAGAAAATCATTCTTCCAAAAAATACCTGAAAAACGAAGAAAAATTTGATATCCGACCTTGCAGCCAAAATTAAAAAAACTTTTTTTTTAAAGTAAAACACGGAAAAGGTTAGAGCCATTTGCTGATACTAAACTCAAGCATTTACATTCAACAAAAAAGAAGCCCATAAGCGCTTATGTATGTTCAACATAAATATTTCAAGTATCGTATCAGCAAACGGACCTAAATGCATTTATTTAAAAATATCTGTAAAGAAACCTAAAAATACAATAAAAATTCAATGAAAATTAAGAATTAAATTAAATTAAAATTATGAAAAATTATCAAGATCTTACGTGATACATGTAAAAAATGTATGAAAAAATCCAATAGAATAACCATTTTTTTAATGCATCACTTATGATCTCGTGCTCTTCTTCTTCAGGTGGTATTTCCACAACTTGATCCGAAAATCGAACTATTTTCTTTGGTTTGAATGGTTCAAAATGTTCCCTCTCCGATGCCAAAATTTTTGAAGGCACAAAATTCCAAAGGCCCAGCGAAGGAAAATCATGCACAGTTTTCTCCTCTATGGCCCTTGGGATATCAATTTTTGGCATATCCTTCTTTAATTCGGGTATAATCCTTCTTTAATTCGAATTCGTGAATTTTCTTCATTTCTTCTTGGAATTTCTATTAATAAAAAATCAAGGCATTATATATTTAAACACCTTCTTCAATGCTCTTTATTTTAAACTAATTAATTTCCAATCTTAAACAAATTATCATAAAAAAAGGTAATTTACTAACCCAAACCACGAAATAGTCAACGAGAACGAAAAATCCGCGAAAGCGCGTGGTGACTACGAAAAAATATAAAAACCGAGGAATGAATCACAAGGTTGCAGTTTCAAAGTTTGGCGAATTTTCCCCGGTTTTTCATGGATTAATCGACGATTTCTTACGGATTATTTCGCGGTTTCCTGTGGATTATTCCTCTGTGTCTCGATTTTTCTACAATTTTCCACGGCTTATTGTTGATTTAACCGCGGTTTGCGGCCCCCTTTTTCTCCGCAATTTTCCACGCTTTATTGTGGATTACACAAATGGTTTGGTCGTTGTTTTTGTAAGTTTAGCTTAAAAGGTTCATGATGGAAGATCTTCAATGACAAAAGGCTGCAATAAAAACCATAATTCCGAGCTAAAAATGTTTTGTTTTCAATTTGATTTAATATTTTTTCAATATGATTGACATTTTTTTTTCAATCAGTCTAATTTGAACGATAAGCTACTCAGATTTTTAGTTTTGACTAGAAAACGTTCAATCCTAAAAACAAGTGACTGCCAGGCACGGGTTGGATAAAAAATAAAAAAAACAGCAACAATTCTATTAATCTGATAATGGTTTAGTCGTTGTTTTTGTAAGTTTAGCTTAAAAGGTTCATGATGGAAGATCTTCAATGAGAAGAGGCTGCAATAGAAACCATAATTCCGAGCTAAATATATTTTGTAGTATTGTAAATAGCGTATGCAATAACTTTGAATCCCTTGCGTCTAAATTAATAAGCAGCTAATTAACTACCATATTCCAAAGTAGTGGAGATAGGACACCACCTTGTGGATAACCTCTGCTGAATGCCATTCTTCTAGTAAAGCTACCTAGATTCGCGTTGGTAATCCTGCTTTTCAGCAATAGACCGAGAGCCGACAGAAAATCTTGGGAGTAGAGAAATGGTGCAGGTATTAGCGTCCTGATACAGAATTCAAAAGTCTCGAAGGTTTCTTTCACGCCATTCGATCGTTGCAGGGGTGTTGAAAACCGCATTTTTTTCGATTTGTGTGTCGGGGGGTATAATCACTTTAATTCATATATAAATCAAATAGGGTGACACCAAAATCTCAAATAATTGCGTCCCAGACGTTTCAAGTGCGACATTCCCCTTTGCCAGATGTTCCCGAAAATGATAATAATTCGGAGGTATGACCACAAGAATGATACTTCACAAAATCAGGAAAAATACCACCATGTGGGACGTTTTATTTTCGGCATTCACCCTGCCAGTCCTTGAAATTTGAAATGCATTTTTCAGAAAAAAGCTCAAAGAAATTTATTTTTTCGAACTAAACCATCTTACTTACTTACTTAGAATCAGATGTGTTCTTACCGACTTTGACGCGACTTTAAAATCGATGAAGAGGTAGTGTGTATCGATCTAGAATTCCCGGTTTTTCTCCAAAATCTGTCAGAGTGTTTACGACCTTCCCTTTCCGAATATTATACTTTGTAGACGTATTGATCGAGTTCCCAGAAACAAATCCATCTGAAGTTCGTCTAATATTGATCGTTAACTTTCAGGGAATGAGTTAAAAAAAAACATTCTAGAACCAATAATCCGATTTCATTTAAAAACTTAATTCTGTCTTATAACAAAGCGTTTTTATTTTTTATTTTTAATATTAAATTATGTAAGCAAACAAATGCATTAAATTTATAGATTAATTGTATATATTAGAGGCATATTGCTGAACTGACAGTAAGGCAGGGCATAAATATCAGTTTTATATTTAAAAAAAAAATATCTAATAAAATTGTAAATAACATTTTTTTAATGGAATTATGAAATATTCATAGAAAAGCTATAAAAATTGGATTTGCTAAAAACAAAGAAACTAGAAAATGATTAGTGTAAATAAAATACATTGAGGAAAAACTATTTAAATGAAGTGCTCTACTTAAAATTACTTATAAATGATTTGTTTTTTTGCGAAAAAAATTCGAGAGATACAAATGCCAACAACAAAAAAAGAAAGAAACCACAAAGAGCTGAAGATTTTACTTCTTTTTAGCACTTGGTGATGTCGACTGGAATACAGATGATGCTGACATCAAATTCTCAATATACTGACCAAGTACTTGATTCTCTGAACGGAGTTTAAGATTCTCCTCTTTGACCGAATCGACACGTTGTGACAAATCGTCCAAAGTGTTTTGTAGTTCTAGAACTTGTGTAATGAGACGTGCTTTTTCTTCTTTTTCATCTGGGCTAACATCTGGTTCGAGGGAATTCGATGAATCCGGAGTAGAGCTACGATTTGTGTAGGACGAACGAAGGGAGTCCATTGAACGACCATTTGGAATGTGTGGGACATCGTCGTCATTGATGATAACTATTGAAATTATTGTGTATGAATAAATTAAAGTTGCACTCCCTTTTAGCTGAGAACCAACCCTCTTTTTTCTTTGTCTACTTACCCTGTGGATCATCATCGGCCAAGGGAATGTTGTCATCGGGTTCTTGTAGTTTATCGATTAGAGACATTTTGTTGTGTAGCCAAAAAACTGAAAAATTAATTAGGAAGATTTGTATTGTTATGAAAGTTTTTTTTTAATTTAACGCATGACAAATTATTTACATTGAATTTATATCAGATTTTCGATTAATTTGAGGAAGAATTATTCTTTTTTTTCTGAAAAACTTCTTTAGCTGTCAATTTTTTGCTTGCTTTTTGGTGGTTGTTGAAAACTTTCTTCGTTGTTCTTGTTGGTTCGTTTTCGTTGTTTTTTTGGTGTTTCCTTTTTGACGTTTGCCTTGAACTTCAAAGGTGCACCAACCTTTCAAAGAAAAAAAATTTAACTCATAAGGGTATAAGCACAATTTTACAAATCGTCATATAAGAGTACCCACAACAAGCGTGTCAAAGCGACGAAGCATTTTTCTTATGAAAGCCCTCGCTGAGTAGAACGTTTGGGCAAAGTAGCAGGCTTGCCCAAACCAAAGTGTTACTCATTTGTGCGACAGTGCCACATGACTACAAACGCGACAAAGTGAGAAAGCGTTTTTCTTATGAAAGCCCCTGTCGCACTGTCGCATGACAGAGCGAAAGTTTGGTTTTGGGCAACACTGGGTTCTCTAAATAATTCCACAACAATGCGATACAAAAATACAGTTTTTTTCAGACAAAAACCTGTCGGCAGCATTTATGTCGCTATGTGTTGTTTTAGAAATCCCACAAGATATACTGTGGCTGGCAAATAATGGCATTGAAAGAAAATCGGGTAAACGAACTGTCATTTCCATATAAATTTAGACATGTTTGCATAAATACCCCTACTGTTAAAAAAGCTGTAAGTACAAATCTCTTACCCACTGTACATTTCCTTCCCATTACCACCAACATTCACATACAAAAATCAAATCTCCTTTGTCAAAATAGAACAAAAAAAAAAATTCGTAGCCTAGTTTTCTTTTCAAGTGTTTTTCTCGTCTGTTGCAATTTATTTCCCAATCAAAAAAAAACTTTTACTTCCCAATAAACAAAAATAATAATAAAAAAAATCTTTCAAAAACACCCAAAATCATGCATACATCTAAAATAAACTAAACTACAAAAACCCCGTGCATTAAAAATCAAATAAGAAATAAAGAAGAAAAAAAAAATATGGAAAATTCATCGTCGGATTATTATAAAATCTTTCTTCGTTGAAAAAAAAAAACAGTCACAAGAAAAGCACAGAAGGAAAAAATAACTTGAAATAAAAAACTAATTTTCATTTTGACGTTTTCTCTTAATTTAACATTTTCATTTCGTTTTCAAAGAAGAAGGAACACACAAAATTTATTTCCAAAACATCGAATTTTGTTTTCATAATATTTTTTTTGTGAATGTTGTGTTCTTGTGTGCTCATTGGGATTGCTACTGCTGTTGGGTTGAGTTGACTCCCCCCCGCCGCAACTAACCTCCCGCGACAGCACCGACTCGATTCTTGCCACACCGTGTTGCTGCTGCATTTATTGCTCCTCGGAGACTGTATCCAATTATAACAAAGAAAAAAAGATAAACTTAAAAAAAAAAAAAAAGAAAAACACTTTAATGAAAAATAAATGAATTTGTTATGAATTTCATAATTTTATTAATGTTCGTCTACTTTACTTCCTTCTCGTGATTTCTCTTTTTTTTTTACCGCTGAAGCACTGAAACCGACCCCACTACCGCCGCCGTCGTAGTTCCTCCATCGTCATCGTTGGTGTTTCGTTGTGGTTTTTTTGTAATGTAAAATGCAAACGTGAAAGCTAAGCTGTCTCCACATTGTACCTCCCGCTATCGCCCTCCTCCGTTTTGTGGTGCAACAAAAACCCCCCAAAAAAAGAGTGAAAAATTGAGTTTATTAATATGTTTTTTGTTTAAAATCAAAAAAAAAAAAACAAATAATATTAAGTAAAAAATAAAAAAAAAAATAGATAAACCAACAAAAATTAAAATCAAAATCAAAATCAAGTGACTTGAACAGAAATTCGAGGAGAATTCCAATTACATTTAATATTTGAATGAAATGGCAGACTTCGACGCAATCTACGAGGATGAACAGCTGGAAGAGTATTATGAGGATCAGACAGTTGCACCAGTGCCGGACCCCATTGTCATCCGCGGTGCAGGAAATATGACAGTGTAAGTACCTATATAATTGATAAATCATTCAGGTTTGTTGCTTATTTCAAATTCCTAAAAAAAGTCCTTCCTCCCTGCTTTCTTTCTAGATTTTTTTTTATGTTTGTATATACCTACTACTACCTATTACCGTTTCAAGGCTGATGAATTTGTTGGAATTTCACCTTTGACTCATGGTTTTCCTTGCCATAGTGCTAAATTATATTTTCAAAGGTTAGAATTGCAGTGATTTTACCCCCCTTTTTTTTGTGAAATTGCAACATTTTTTCACAATTGAAAGAATTTCATGCAAACAAAGAGTTTTGAATCGATATTGAGTTACCTTCCTCGACCTGCCTAACCTACCTAACTGTCTTTGTAAGTGAGAATTACATTCAATTGACACGTTTATATTGAATGTCGACGATAAGATGGGCTTTTGCAAGGCTATTTGATTACACAGAATATTTACACATTT
Source organism: Meliscaeva auricollis (assembly GCA_948107695.1). Taxonomy (NCBI): domain Eukaryota; kingdom Metazoa; phylum Arthropoda; class Insecta; order Diptera; family Syrphidae; genus Meliscaeva; species Meliscaeva auricollis. The sequence continues at coordinate 47,988,147 of OX403619.1, read as the reverse complement.
TGTACAGATACAGAGTGTTACTAAGACCTTGGGCGGTGTTGTGGTTTTATCATGTGAGTTGAGCTTCGATAGAAACTTAACCTAATTGTTTTCTATTTTTTTCATTTACAAAATAAAAAAACAAGACAAGGATAAATTCAGCTTGAAAGAATAGAATAATCGAACTTGTTTTTTTTACTTATTTACAGCCACCGCCTCCCACTATAAATTGTGGAAATTAGGTATAGAGTTTGTCGTAAAATAGGCTTTTTGGTCAACATCGCTAACTACTACTACCACATAGGTCATCAGACCTTGAATAGCCAGTTGTGATCCCCTTAAAGGGCATAGTGTTTCCACAACTCTTACGCTCCATCGTGTACGGTTTCTGTAAATATAAAGCAGTTCTCTCCAACTCTTCCCCTGGTTCCCTTTTGACTGTCCTGCGCCATGTTCTTCTCGGCCGGCCCAACCCTCTACCTGCCGGTGTGAGTGGGTTACACTGCATCGCTTGGCCAGCAATGCAGCAATCGTTGCATTTTCGAAGCGTGTGACCAATCCACTGCCACTTCCGTCTGCGTATAGTACTGTCTATGGGTTCTTGATCCATTTTTCTATGAAGTTCTTCATTTGATATAAAATTGGGAAAGAAAATCCTTAAGATGTTTCGTAGACACCTTTTCACGAACGATTGCAGCTTACTTGTGACAGTATGTAAGATTTACCACGTGCATGGACATGCATTCCACATTGGAGTGGAACAGTCTTAGTTTGGTCTTTAAGCTGATAAAATTATCCATATTTTGGACAAGTTTGGCAGAGACATCGAGATGTGACATGGCTCTGTATAGCTCGTCCTGTTAACGACATCATAAGTCGCCAATTCATTAGGCACACTTTCCTCCGACTAAATTCCAGAAATGAGTTGATGTATGCTCGGGACCAAGTCATTTCCCGCTGTTTTAAATAGTTCGGACGGTAGGCTATCAGAACCAAAGTATATCTATCAAGGAGTAGGAACACTCTAAAAAGGGACAACAAAAAAAAAGCGCACTAGTAAAAGAGAGATAGTTTCGTATCGCTTTTAAAAAAATTATTACTGTACAAAAAATGGCATGCCGCTGCTGTTACGAGAGTGTGCCTACGCTTAGTTAGATATTATGCACTGTGCTCAGAACCAGCAGCTTGGTTTGGTTTAGCTTTTCTTACTTCTTCTAGATGCGTGGACGGATATTTATAATGAACCATGGGTTTGGCTTTGATTGTCTTCTGAAACACAGCACATCAGAGGCGTCATTTCTGATGTGAAGTTGGCGAATCATTCCATAGTTCACATAGTTGTAAAATTTCTAACGATTTGTTGCTCCATCCATCCAGGAAGTAACGATTAAAGGGAAAAAAGAGGGGAAATTTCTTCCAAAATACGTTGGCTACATCACTCATCAATGTCCTTCACTAGACTGTTTGTGGGTTTCAATCTTGAACACAAATATGAGCAAGTAATTACATAAGTGCTTGAACATTAATCTTCCAATCCCACAATTTCGAATGCCGATTGAATCCACCCAATTTCGAAATTACACGTTCTGGGCTCGAATGTAGTGACAAGTACTTGACAGAAAAGTAAAATTTCCACTTTCAGCTACAAAAAGCGACAATTCTGTGGACTATTTTACTTTTCCGAAAAACAATTGCCTAACAAACACTTGTCCATTGAAAGATTTTGTTGCAACAAAGCCGTAATTGATGTTGTTTGACTTGTGGCTTGTCTTGTTGATAAAAAATCTTTGTGCCCGGATCTCAAATGTCACATAGTTAACCGAGCCGCCAGTGTTCAACACGTGTGCTACAATAGTTTTTAGTTCATTCAATAAAGTGAAATGCAAAGAGAATAAGTAAATAAAAATGTGATGGATTCCCTTGTACGGTAATATGGAAATTTGTTAACAAAAAAGAAATCATGTTATGTGGCCCTATAACTTCAAGCTCTCCCAATTATAAGGTATGTTAAAAAATTAATAGAAGAGATAAAATGTATAAATTTAATTGAGGGTTTCCATTGGTAAAAAAAATCAATTCATCCATCAAAATGGTAATGTTTGCATTCCATTGGGTAGATTAATTATTTTCAGGAGTTGTATTTCTCCTTTTCTATTTCTTCTCTCACACACATAAATCGGGGAAATATGACAAATATCATAAACCTCACAGTCTAAACCAATAAATAAAACAAATAAAATGCACAAATGTGTTGCTTATACTTGCTCTTTAAGCTTAAGTTTCTTGAATGAATGAATTATTGTTTAGAAAATGCACTGTCCTATTGGTCCCACTTCTTAATTGCAGAAGATTTCCTTTTATAGCTCTGCTTCCAAGTAAGTTCCTTTAGGAAATCTAAGCATTTGGAGTACTTCAAGAGATGATAATTCTCTCTGTAATCTGGTGGCATTCCAGATATGCCGTTGATTCATGAATGTCCCACAGTTACCGGTGTTTTGTAATGTTAACTGCACTGCTTAACAGTTAAAGAATTTATCCACCCAACCATCTAACGTATTTCCTTTCTTCAGAGAAACAGAAAAAAATTAAGATTAAAATCTAAATTTACCAATGGAAACCCTTTTAAGACCCAATTTTTCAGTGCGAGAGATTAAATATGAGTTAACTCACCATTTTTAAATCTCGTATGTTCCTCTAAGACCATCTAAGGAAAAACTGCTCCCTAACTTTAATGTGGTTAAATTATTTTGTATGATGAGTTAACTCAGCACTGAAAATTTGGTTTTGAAGAAAAATTTAATGATTGTAAATAAAAAATAAATGATTTTGTCCTAATTTGTTTTTATCCTTATTTTTTGTTTATCATTACAGATTTGGTCTCAGTAATCGTTTCAACTCGGAATTCCCAGCGGGACTGGTTTCTCGTGTGGCACCCGAAGAATTCAAAGCAACCATAAGCCGCATCAATGGCATTTTAAAGAAAACACTTCCTGTCAATGTCAAATGGCTTTTCTGTGGTTGCGTATGTTGTTGTTGCACTTTGGGTTGTTCTCTATGGCCCGTTATATGCTTGAGTAAAAGGGTATGTTTTTTATAAATATTTAAAATGGAGTTGTTTAAATTTTACATTTTTTTTTTAGACGCAAATAATGTTGGATAAATTACTGGAATGGGAAAATAGTCATTTATATCATAAACTTGGTCTACACTGGCGACTGAATAAGCAACAATGTGATTCCAGTTCGATGATGGAATATGTTATTCAAATCGAATTTATACCCAAAACACCCATATATCGTCCTGATTAAAAATTCTACAGTTTTTTCTTCTTTTTAGTATCTATTTGGTTTTGTGAAAATATCAAAACGCAAAAAAGATACAAAATAAAAATTGAAAACTGTAGAACTTTGAGGCTAGTTATGTAAACAAAATCAACACGGAGTTTATTTTTTTTTTGTCTTTTTATATAAAAAAAAAAACAAACAAACACACAAAAATGCTTATTAACTTAGATTAGGGAAAAGTTTTTCTATTTAATAATTCTTTTTTTTTTTGTTTTGTTAGTTTTTTGTTATGGATTGTAGCTAATTTTCCTCACCAAGCCAAGTTCAATGCACGGAGGCTGTGTTAAACTTGCTACTATTTTTTTGTATTTGTTTATTATTAAAAGAAAAAAATACTTAAACGAAGAATAAAGTTTAGCATTTGTTATGTTCCAATAGAAAATATATATTCAAAACTAAAAACAAAACTCAGTCAATCGTAAAATCCTATTTGTTGTTAACTCCAACATTAAACTCACATTTTTTTTTACTATATAAAAAATAATACAACAAACAAAGAACACACAAAACACAAATTGCAATCAAATTAATTCTGTTTTCGATGTAGATCAAATTAATTGAATCATGTGCTGCTATCTGGGTAGCTTCACATTGTCTGGGTTCAAGAACAGTCCGTTCAGTTTATTGCAGAATCTCTGATTGGCCAAATAATGTCTCAAAAAATCTAACTTTCACAGATTTTTTCTGATATTTGGCCAATCAGAGCCCTTCAACTGTACTGAACTGAATGTTCTTGAACCCGGGGATTGGAAAGGAATGTTGAAAATAGCAAAATCCAGGGTTAGTCAAATAAAGTGTTAACGGTTCAAAATACCAGAACTTATTTGTTTTAAAATATATTTTGTGTTCATTCCAAAACAAAATATGTGTAAAAATTAAAACCAAATCAAAATCCATTGATGTTAGCTCGATGCAACCACCTTTCGCCTTGACTATGACCGTCAGAAGTTCAAAAACGAATAGCAAGTTGCACGAATGTGATCTTTCGGTATTGTGGCCCATTCTTCAGAATTTCGATACTGATTTTTCGTAATAATAAGATAGAAAAGCCCACTCGATTTGCGTCTACGGAATCCGGTAGCTATTGTGCGAACGAAATAAAGTATGAAAAATTAATTTTTAAGCAATATTGGCTCCCACACGCTCTATGCGACAGAACGGGGTCTTCTTGAAATTTCAATGGCTTGCTACCGAAACGTTTGCATGTCCACGATGATAAATCTGCTTCCGGGTTGTTTTCTCGATAATGTATTGCATTGACTTTGACGCCAGACTCGATAACAAAAGATTGGAGAGCTTCAATTGGTGGCCACTACTACCCTATCAGCACATGTGGATATGGCTTTCAGGTCCTTTCGTGGACTTGGTTACAAAATAATTTTGTTTACGAATTGCTCCATTGACAAATGTTTTTCATCGAAGAACATAGAGTCTCTCATTTTTTGTTCTTCTGTTGTATTATGTCGTGTTTTCATCCTAGTTTTCTACGTATGCATGATTTTTTTAAAAAGAAACCTGTGATTGCCAGACGATGTCTTACAATTTAGATGAATCACGTTTGTGGAACTTGAGATTCGTAATAACTTCTAAGGGTCATAGTCAAGTCAAAGAGTGGTCGCATCAAGTTTAAATGAAAGGATTTAGAATCTTACGCATATTTAGTTTTTGGAATGAACACAAAAAAAAAGTTCTGTTGCCTTTTGAACTGTTAAAACTTCATTTGACTAACTGTACTGTACTTGTTAGAATTCAGGAAAATTGAATAATTCGATTAACATTGATTGCAGAATAATGATGAATAATGTTTCTCAATAAAAAATAAATAAAACTAACAAAGTGTTGCGTTTTTAGCAATCTCGTATTTAACAAATTTATTATTATAATATCAAACTATACTATATATTTTTTTGCCATTAGTTGTTGATTTAAAATTATTACTAAACTGTTTAAAAAAAAGAAAATGCACTAATTTTATTGTAAATAAAACAAAACAAAAAATACAAAATTTGTAAATAATAAATAAAAATAAGATAAAATTGAATACAAAAAAAAAACTTATTGGAATTTATAAGAAATTATAACAGAAAAATAAATTCTATATAATAATTATTATTGCCTATAATTATTGCGTGAACTTTACAAAGCTTTTTTTTTTCTATATTGAAACAATTTGATAAAGTTATGTCTGAGGACAGTGATACAAAAAAAAAATTTATAATTTCATATAGGAATAGGATATTGTGTGCAAATATTTTTTTTAGACTTTTGCTTCTTTAAAAAAAAAAAAAAAAACAATTTAAAAAAACGCATAACATTAAAGAAATAAAAATATAAATAATAAAAACAAAAGAAAAACAAGTCCTCCAAAAATAAGCCTTCAAGCAACAAGAATAAAAAATAAAAATAAAAGAAAGCTTTTTTCAAACAAGCTTTCCAATCACACTGTCACTGTTATTTTGCACTTAAGAAGGATGCCCCCAAATGAAAAAAAAAAATAAAAAATTCAACAACATATTTAATTCTAAATAATAAAAAATAAAAAACAAAAAAAGAATACAAAATTAAACAAAAATTGAGACTGGATTGTAAGTAAAAAAAAAACTTTCGTCGTTAAAACGCTTGTTGGCTTAATTTTTTTTATTGAAAAAAGCAATGAGCTTTTGTTATTTTTTTTACAAAGCGAAGAAAAAAAATTACACAATAATATACAAATAAATTGGCAGTATTAAAAATAAAACAAACAAAAAAGAAGAATACAAAACCAATTTTATTGATGTTTCAGTAAAGTTTTATTATTTTATTATTTTTTGTCCAATACTCATTTATCTATTTATTTGAAAGATGACATAACTGCATTGTTATTTTTATATGTAACTTTGGGAGTTTCTTTCATTTTCAAGATGGCCTTGTCAGGATGAATTTTATAAAACTTTCATAAGATCTTAGGCAAATTATTGTTTATTGTTGATAAAATGAGAAAGTTGAGTAATTTATGAAATGAGTATATGGAGAAAAAAAAATCGACCGTACAAAGTTTCTTTTCTTTTATTAAAAAAAATGATAAATGAATCAAAAACAAAAACACTTTAACAATATTTCGGCATAATATTCATTTTTATTGTTTCATTTATTTTTTCTATTTATTTTATTTGATTTATAATTATTTTATTGATATTTATTTATTAATTAATTAATATTTTTTTTGTGTTTATTTTATAAAAATAAATTTCAAGAATGGAAGAATTTATAAGAAAAAAAAAAAAGAAATAATAATATTATAATTATTATGTAGAAATATGAACGGAATATAGATTGTAAATAAAAATTAAAAAACAAAAAAAAAAGATGAATCAAATCATAAAGAAGAAATACATAGCAACTTGATAATAGATTAGAAGATTTTTATTAGTTTTTAAGTAAACAAAAAAAAAAAAAAAAAAAAAAACAAGAAACAATTATATTATATTTGATTTAATATTAATTTGAATATAAACGATGAACTTAGTTAACTAACGAAAATAAATATATTATAATGAAAAACAAAAAAAATAACTTATTCTTTTTTTGAAACATTTCTTGACCAAGAGTCCACACGGATTTTCGTCTATGAGTGACAGCAATTTGTTGATAGACTAGTTGCCCCTCTTGAATTCCCACGGGTACGGAAATCTGTTTAATTCTTTCAATATGAATAGTAATTCGAACGTTCGCTTAAATGCGAGCTTTTAAATTATTTGAGTTTCGTCCCATAAAATTCCACTTCGAGATATATACAACCATGTTATGAAAGAAAACTCCAGGCGAATAGTTTTTTGGGAGAAGAGAGCTCTCAATCAGATAATTGCCGTAATTTTGTTCCTTTTTCAACAATTGTTAAAGAAAATCAAAAAGTGAATGAAATTCCCGAGAATTCTTGAATTACTTGCCTTTCTCCCAACCACATTCCACGGGAGTTTTCATTCAGAATAGAGATGATACGATATTTCGTGAATATGTGTGCATGTTTCTCACACATACTCTCCCAAAAGTATAACTTCGGCTGCAAATAAGGGGATTCATTCGAATATGGAAACTTTTTTACCTGAAATAAGTATTACATATTAAAAAGAAAAATTTAATTTTGCCGGTTTGAATGTTGTTCGGGCGAAAGTGTTAAAGTTGCAGTACAAAAGAGGACACATGTCTAACATGTGTACGTATACCCGAAATCTGTCTAGAATATTAGTTAGTTATCCTGTCGAGTTCTTGCAATCCGTAGGTGGGGCGTTCGAAAGTTCAAGTGCAATAACATTGCAATTTTTCATTCATATGTAAACAAATCTTTTAAAAATTAATGATGCTGGCTCCCAGGCTATCATACAAATTGCTATTACGAACGAATTCTATGATTGATTTTCGGGATTATAGTTATGGTACTTTTGAAATTTGTTTTAAACGGAAGAGTATGTTACTTTTCTCAGAGGAAGTAAAAAATAAATGTTGATTCTTTGCTCAATGCTGAATTTTCCTTGAAACTCCTTGTCAGGTGAATTGCTTAGAAATTTGGAGCTGGGAATTTCTAATTTTTATTAATGATTTAAGCAAATACATCGAGAATCCCTTTCTTATTGCCATATCAGAAATTTGATAGAGAATTTTGTTATGGAGATATCTTGCTTCTTCAGAAATGACATAATTTTCCTTGGATATTCTGTTCCCGATAGCAATAAATTCATGTTCCTATATTTCGCAGATAAAAACATTCTCAGGCTTATTTTCATTGGTGACCTCACGTATCTTACGGTTTTATCGGTATTTTTATTTTCATTTGTCTGATGCGTTTGGGAAATTTAAAGAAACGTTTGATTTTTTTTTTAAATTGAAAAAATAAAGATCTCTGAAGGAAGATTTCTCAATAAAAATAGATTTAGAAATGATTTATTTTTTATAAAATATATATTTTTATTTTTAAAATAAAGTTTTTTCCTCTAAATTACACATTTATTTAGGTTTATGTACATTTTATTCACTTTTTCTTTTTAATTCAAACAAAAAAAACGATAATGTCTTTTTTTCTTTTTCTTCTAACTTAAACGAAATAAAATAAATATTTTTCAATGGAATGATAACTATAACATAAAGAATTAAATATAGCTTCTTAATTAATGATTAATTAGTCTTTTCTGGTAATAAATGGAATGATCATCAGTTTTTTTCCGCAATAATTGTGGATCTAGAGTCCACGGGTTATCTCTTTTTTTTTATATCTCTTCTTGTTTCAAACTTCGATTTGTATGTAAGTCTATTCAAAAACTCCATCAGTACCCATTGGTACTCCATGATTATTGCTGTTGAATAATCTCTGCGCACCATCTAATAGTAATTTAGTTTGATCCTCAAAACATTTCAATAACATGGCATCCTGTTGCTTTTGGAATTCATGTTCCGATCTAGCCAGATCCATTTGTTGTTTGAAAAAATCATCGATCATCTCACGTTGAATGTCTCGCAATGATGCACTCATTTCACGCATAGCTTTGCCATAAGTCACAAATGGAATGCGTGATGTTTCTGGCGGAGATTCCCTGGAGTCGTCCTCATCAGAAATCTTGGAATGCTTGGAGCTTGGTGCGGGCGATTGTGTACCCTCGGAGAGGTCGGGAATATTAAGACGCTTCTTGCGTTTACGCAGTGTTAGCACTGGAATCTTCTTAGAGTTATACTCTGTTGGAGTTGGGGGTTGGGAGGCGACTTGATGATGTTGATTTACTTTTGTTACTTGTGTTATTTGTGGTTTAGGGGGGATTTGGATTTTCATGAATGGCATCTGTTTTAGTGGGGGTGGATGCTGTTGATCTGAATGAACTGGCAATGACCGATAGGGCGGTAGTGGGGGTGGAGTGTATCGATGCAGACGTGGCATGTGAGGATCAATTAATGGGGCATCTTCCACTTCCATATGATCAAGGGCAGTTGTTGATGAATGATGTGAATGAGCCATTGTATGAATTGCAGGTACTTGTAAATGGTCATCTTCTTGGACAGTTGACCGTGATGATGACGGCGAGGAAGGTGGAGATGCTAGTTCTGGCTTTATGTTGTCTGCAAATTGTTGAGAATCTGAATTGGAAGGTTCTTGCTCATGTGTGTGTTCATCTTCAAAGGAACCCTCTTCTTCTGCAGTAGTATTGTTGTTGTTTTCATATTCTAAAATAAGAAGAAAGGTAGAAATTTTATTATTTTTGTTTTAATTATAATTCATTATTTTCAATTAAGCGCTTTTTGTGTGTCTTCTTGAAAAATTAAAATACCTAAAACAGGAAGTTGTGTTAAGCAATTCAAGGGCTGACCTTGGGAATTATTGAATACAATTGCAATTGAACAATTATTTAAATCAAATCGTGGAAAATCAGACATATCATTAGAAACAACAAAAAATACAACAAAATACAAAACTGAAATCAAAACTAGAACAAACTGTATGAAAATGTGATACACGATACATACAACTACTTCCGGTTGTTAAAAGAAAAGAAACGACCATTTTGAATGTGAATAGTGAAACCACTTTGTAGGCTTTTTTATGTTCAATGTAGTTTTCCATTTGACAGTGAGATTTTAATCTGTGTTTTGTTGATCTCTTATGCAAGATGTACTACCGAAAAAATTAATAATTTTAATTAACTTGCAAAAAACAAACCTAAGAGCCGACAGTTTAGGTGTATGGTTTAAGGAGAGTGGGGGAAGGAAGGGGGGACAGTTCCAGTTTCAGTTCTGGGAAAGATCAATCAACTTTAATAAACGGTTTGAATGTTGGTACAAAGTCTGAAGACATCAATCTGAACAATCAAAATAACGGAACCTTAGACAATAATATGCATATTAGGTATGCTATTTAAGAGAACTATTTTCGGAGAGGTTCCTTTTTGATTTTTCGATTGTTTTTTCAAGCTAGCCAAAAATAAAGACCAGATGTTGTTCGTTTAGTGCAGAATTCGTGTGGAGTAATAATATTGAAATTTTTAATCTTAAAAAAAAAAATATATAATTTATCTCATTTCTGAATTTAATTACACAAAAAAGATGTTTGGAAAGTGTTGCCAGCAATCCCCTTACTCATATCCTAAAAGTTTTAACGATTCCCATTTGGGGTATGGTCACCATCTTGAAAAAAGTTCATCAATATTACAGTTTTTGGTTTAACAATGTCTATTAAAGTAATTGCCCTTAGGGAGATCTTTTCAATAAATTTGATCCAAAAACTAATTTTGAACGATTTATTTTAGTTTTTTTTTTTTTTATTAACAACAACACTGTCTATATTTAAAAATTGTTATCAGTTCTATATTACATCATTACACGCAAAAGAAATCAGCCCGGAAGTCTATATATCATTATTTGTTCTCAAGATATTAAATATACGAGACGAAAGAAATTTTACTACTATATTTTTTCCAAATCACAGAAGCCAACAAAACTTCTTATTAAATTTGTTTGAAGCCTTTTTCTGCATCTGATAAATTAAAAAAAAAATACATCCCTTATGCTGATAAAAATTTCAACTTTAAAAGTGACATTTAGTTTGTTTCTTATCTTTAAGGATTGCATTTTATATTTAAAGAACTATAGATGTCTTCGTCTGTAATTCTAAATAACTGATGCGGTAACATTGATTTGGAGTAACCTTAAGTGTTATTTGCTGCGGCTTATTGTAAAAACTGGTAACCCCGATTCAAGTTAATAATCGATTATAACAGTTAACAATTTATAATCAGTTGCTGGTATAACAGTTACTGACATATTGTCCATCACTAAGCTTAGCTGGGAAACGGATGCATTTAAAGCAATTTAAACATCAAATATCCACTCCTTCTTATGTCGTTTGATTGGACGTCCAGAAGAGTCCGGAAGCATCCAGAAGTGTTCTAAAACTGTTTTAATGTGTCATATGTGTCATTTTTGTGCCAATAACACAGTTTCAGAAGACTTCTGGTTGCTTCCGGACTTCCAATCGAAAACGACATTACTTTCACTTATTGAGGGATTGATGACAAATCTTTTAACAAAATAATATCGCTCAACAAGAGTTTAATTAAAAACAAACATGCGGTTACCAACATTTCTTTCGAAATTTAAAATTGAGTTCGTAATTCGAAATATGTACGCCGACTCCCTCTAAGTTCCACTCCCCCAACTTTTTAAACACACAGAGATTCTTTTTAACTAAGCTTTTAAAATGTTTCTTAAAAAAATGTAACAAAATTATATTTTTACTTTTCTGCACAGATTTTCATTTTGTTTTGGTACTTTATATAAGCTTAACCGGACCTTAAAACCATTTGAGCGAGGACACACCCCCCTAACACCATTTTTAGTGATGACGGCCAAGTTCATATCACTTCAAAATGATCTACCATATTGACAAGGTAAGCATAAAATTTGCATGTCCTATTCACCCAACTGCTTTATCAATTTATCTAAGGTTAATGTTATATTTATTTGTTGTAACTTTACTACATTTTCAAGAGCGTACGCAGAGGTTTTTGATCAGGAGGGGCCGGGGGAGGGGGTAGCGCTAAAATCATTCTAGAACGTATACCTACAAATTAAAGTAATTTCAAAAATATTGAATTTTAAAAAACAATAGTTTTAAAAATTGTATGGGTATACAAAAAATCGAAGGTGACAAGTGCCCCCCTGTATACGCCCATGCTTCTTAAGTGTGTCGGGGTCAGCACCTCAGCACCTGATAATTACATAGGGACCTATCTAAATTTTATGAGTAAGATATCTTAAGGAAAGGGATTCGTATAGTTAGTAAATGCGCAATAGGTATGTAGGTAGGTTTGCACTTTACTTTATAAATAATTCTCAGCTCAGCTCTTCCAGCTTTTTCACTCTTGCTGTGTGCTCAAAAAACATCAACATAAAACAAATCAAATTTGGATCGCATAACACTCAATACCTACTAACTATATATTCATTAATGCAAAACATATGCCATCTGCCTCTTCTCATCAATACTAACAATCAATAAACAGTTATTTGTTCATTTAAACAAATTAGAATAGTAAACAAAAAAAAAATAAAAATATTCTATTCTACTCAAAAAAAAGTTGTATGTAGGTACCTAGGTTTAAACTTATTAGATATTCGAATGACGAATCGCAATCCGAACTCATACCTACATTCTACATAGATACAAATATATTATTCTCATCTTAACCCACATTTCAAACAATATGATTTTGCTTAAATTAGCTAAAAAAAGAAAAAAAAAACTGACTCACTATTTAAGATAAGCGTCACCAAAAAACATACAACACTGAAATTTTCCAATACATTCTACCTATACCCATATACACCATTTATCTATCTACAAATGAAATAAAATTGCAATCAAAACACACGCCTCTCAATTACACTAAAAAAAAACACACCTGTTGCCATTTCAAGCTCTTATTTCTGATTCTCTTCTATAGATCTGCTCCACATCTACTTGTACCTACTCTTCTACACCTATTATGACCAGACATGATTTCATTTTACCAAATAGTTCAACATCATTTAAAAACTACTTTACCAAAAAATTCTCTACTCTAATTTAAGAGTATAAAATCAACCCTCAAATACCTATACTGAACTAAATATAGGTTCCTATCTATCTTTTCATCTGTTCCCATGCTTGTCATAAATCCAAGTAAAAATAAACCGGTTATCTAAGAAATATAAAAATACTTAATAAAGTCTACCTGTAGGTATCTAAAAACAAAAATTCTAAAGGTAGATAGCTAGGTACTTTCTATACACAAGATACAGTAAGACAGAAAAAACAAACACAAGAAGAAAAATAAAACCTTTTCTTATAAGGAAGGGTACCTAACCAACTTCTTAAACCAACAGATACCTAACTACTTGTACCGCTATTATTCAAAAAATTCCATATACACAAAAACACTGAAAAGCAAAACTCACTTCAATACCACTATATTCCAAGACTAGGTAGGTACCTACATACCTGTATAACTACTATCAAGAAAGAAACCGATTCACCCCATGAGCGTCATTAATAATTTCAAACGAACCAAACAAAAAAAAAATCCTCATAAATTATACCTACCTACTCTTATTTGAAGACACACAAAAAACGTAGATATTGAAAAATTTCAAAAACCACCACCTTAAAATTTTCTGCCAAGGCGCATATTGCATAGTGAACAAACGAAAAAAAACCAATAGTTTATATTAACTATATACTCACCATCATCAATTGGCTCATCCTTCACCACCCCTAATCGATATCCAAAAATAGGGTGTTGCATACCGAATCCATTTGTGTCCTCTTCGTTTTTGAACGACGAACGAAATCCATTTTTAAATTTATTTCTTCGCATTTGACCGAATCCATTTAAATCTGCTGCATAATTTCTCCCGCCATTATTGAATAAAGTATTCGACGACGACGATAGTGACAACGACGACGACGACGCTACTGGCAAATTACCCTGAACATTTGATATAACCGGCAAGTATCCATCGTTACTTCCGGCCTGCGAAACGGACGCATTCATCATTTCATAACCACCACCACCACTGCCATTGCCACTCATCATTATGCCACCGCCGCCACTGGCATTCCCACCATAGCCACCACCACCAACCCCATCTTCATAATCACCACCATCATATGATGACATTGAACCATCATTCTGAAATTCGGTACTTAAAAGCTCATCTAGCGATTCATACACTTCCAACGGTATAATCTTCGGTATCTGGTGCACGCGTCGTGACGTCATATAAGTCGATTTCAAAAACTTCCATTTCGTCCAAATTTGCTGAAAGTTCTTCTTATTGAATCCACGCTCAAACATTTCCCTTTCGACTTTGCGAAATACCGCTTCGCTTCGTACGGTTTTGTCATTCAGAAGCGGTAATAATTTTTTCTCTCGTATTATTTGTAAAACGGTTAACATTTCCTGTTCACGCCAAAGGTTACGTTCTGGTTTTTCAATACGACCAGTAACTGGTGTTGTTGTTGATGTTTCAGCAGCAATACCAGCAGCAGCAGAAGCAGTAGCAGTTATAGCTGTAGGTGTTGTTATTGTTGATAGTATTGGTGTCATCATCATTGTATTATTATGATTATTATTATTTATCATCGTTTCTTGCTGGCCTTTTTTCTTACTTTCAAAATATTCGAATTAGAAAACTCAAAAACCCTCATGAAACACAAAATCACTTGTTAAAAATTCAGAGAGTAATTGAGAGAGAGAGAGAGAGTGAAAGAGAGCGAAAGCAATAAAACACTGCGACACGATGACTACCCAACCGAGCGACGACGACGACGATGTTCCAAGCGAAAACGAACCTACACCGTCAGCGATTATTTCAATACTGTCAGTTTCAACACACACCAAAACTGTTCCAGCAACCAGCCAAGCCAGAAAACACAGAGCACACCAAAAAGTACATAGTAGTTGTTGTTGGTTTTTATTATTATTATTTTTTTTTCTTTATTTTTTTATTTTACTGCTTCACTCAAAATCTCCATCGAATTGGAAATGAATGGCGAGGCGATTATGAGCGAGCTTGTTGTACGAACGAAAGAGGAGATAAACGCAAACACTGAGTATTCAGGCTGCTGCTGCTGTTGCCGTTAATGTCAAAAACCCTCATTTAAGTCTCGACTTGATTCTCTACAAAATTACAATACGAGTGTACCAACAACACAATAAATGTAACTTATAACGTCGTCATAGACATCGACAATCTTATATTAAAAACAAACTTACTTTATTCTTGGTATCGTTAAAAAAATTTTTATATTTTGTCTTGAAACAAAAAAAAAATAACAAAAAAAAGTTTGACGACACGACACAAGGTGGTTGTTTAGCGGCTGTATGGATGAGGTGCGACGGACGCGGACGGGCGAATTGTGCTGGTTTTTCGTTTTCGTTATTTCACGAAAACGTGTCTTGGAATCTCTCTGAAAAACCAGCAACAATCTGAGAAATACAGAAAAACCTCCTCTTTTATTCAATTCAATTCAAAGTCGGTTGTATTTGGTCGTCGGTCGTCGTCGAACTATCAGCTTCAGTACCCAACTATTTTCAGGGCCGTAGTTTATTAATTATGTATGGGTAATGTGCTTAATTACATTTGAATGGAAGATTAATGGTGGTGATTTTAAATTGTCAGCTTAGGTACCTAAGGACTTTTTTTCGGTTTAAAGTACAACAATTTTTCTCGCAGTCTCACTGTCACTGATTAGTTGAGTAGAAATGAAACATAAATGAGTTCCACAATCTCTTGCTTCATGATTTAAATTTTTTGAAGGCTAATTAATACCTATACTGAATACTTCCATGCTTATTAAGTATCCCTGGAAAATTGGTAATGAAGCAATGTACTGAAATTATAAAAGGTGTGGAAATTATTGTGGAACGTATTCAGTTGTCACTTCATAAAAAGTGACAAGTATCTAGGTTTTATTTGAAAAGCTATAACAGATAATAATCTCACAATTATTTTTTTACATTCCACAACATTCCTTACGTTATTTTATCACTTCCTGAATATGTGGGCGCAAAGAAAAATATTAAGGTAGCAAAGCAAAACTTATCATTTGCTTATAAATAAAACAACTTTAGCTCAAAATTTGATTTTCTATGAATATTTTACTGAGTATTAAACTTTAATACGATTTTTTGTAAAATTAAAAAAATTTTCCTAGAAAATCGTCTGCTTCAAATTTGTTGCTTTAATCCTAGTATCCATCTCTCGTGAAATGGACATTGAATACGTTCCACATCATATGTTGGGTCATTTTATCAATAAAACGAAAACGTGACCGCAAGGGAAAAATCCTAAGGTGACATTTTCAAACTTTACATTTACCAATTAAATAATTTTAGCTTCCAATAGAAGCTGTGGAATATAAAGCAAAAGATTTCACTCAGATGATTTTGTATGAAAAATTCCTTTCCATCTGTACTGAGTACTAGGCATTACAGTCCACGGCTTCTATTTTAAATAAAATTTTTTTGATTGGTAAGTGTTTAGTTTGGATGTGCTACATTACGGTCACATCCTCACATACTGGTTAAATGGTCTTTAACATGTTGTGGAACGCATTCAATTTTCATTTTACTAGAGGCCAGTAGTAGGCTTAAAGAGTATCAGTGTTAACTCTTGAAATGTAAAAAGTTAAAAATCGTGATAGCTGATAGGTTTTATCAAGTTTTTTTATGACACTTGGAAATACTTTTTCCCCCAGTTACGCTTCTACCAATTTCTTTAAGCAATTTTCAGCATTGTGGCGATGGCATTTTCTTGCACAGAAAGTAGCATGTTTATCATTTGCATACATTTTAAAAAAAAAAGTTGAAGGATTCAGTAAAAATGCCAGTTTTGATAAAGTTTTTAAAGCTAAAATTAATTAACAACAAAAAATAATTCTTAACTTTCTTCCAATAGAGCCTAGCAGGTGCTTACTTGATCATTTCAATTATCAGTTATCAAATTATCAATTAAATTATGAAATGGAAATGAATAGGTTCCACAAAACAAAATAGGTATTTGATATTAATTATATTTATTAATTCAAAATAGAGGAGGTGGAATCTAAAGCTGAAAATTTCACGCAACGATTTTTCATTATTATTTTCACTTGAAGCCTAGTACTCACGTCGCGTAAAATGCAAATTGAACAACTTCCACATCATATGTTGGGCCATTTTATCAATCTTTGAAAATGTGACCGCAAGGGAAAAATCCTAAGGTGTCATTTTCAAACTTTACATTAACTAATGAAACAATTTTAGCTTGTTGTAGAAGCTGTGGAATGTAAAGCAAAAGATATCACGTAAACGATTTTGTATGAACATTTCATTTCCACCAAAACTGAGTACTGGGCTCTTTTAAAGTTGTAAGCTTGTGATTTGTTTTAAATTCTTATTCTAATTTTCAATTTCAATCCCAATACAAACAGTTTAAGTGGGTACTCAAAACCCCCTATATCCATTAAGACCATACGGCCTTGTCCACAACAACAACCAATAATATTAGTGGTTTTTACTTTTACAACGGTTTAAGTTAGTTTTTTTGGTATGGTATCGAGAATTTGATATTGTTTCTCTTGTTTTGAACGTTTTTATACATAATTTTTGCCATCCGCATCCATATGGTTTATTGAGTTCTATTACTTGTTTTCGTAGCAGCAGAAACCTTTTTCTGGCCAACTTAAAACGCGTCTTGAATTCTTCCTCCTTTTTTTTACCTCACAGGTTCTTCTTCGTCTGTAGCGAACGACTAGCAAGAAAGAGTGTCTTGAAGATTCTCTGTATAGGTATTGGAAGTTTCTTATTCTTCGTTGTTTTTTTTTTTTTTCTTTTTCTCTCAATTAAGAAAGAAAAAACTTTTGTCTTCTATCAAAATGTAGAAGAAAATGAAGAAGAAGAAGAATAAGAAAGAAATCGAAGTACGCGATGATGGCAAGCAGTGTAAAGAAGGTAAACCTTACCTAGTTTGGTTTGGCTTTACATTACATCGCAGCCAAAGCCAACACACAAAAACCCGAATCTTAGAATCTCATTGCAGTTAAGTGCCAGAAAAATACCAGTAAAATTATTATAAAAGACCAAGAATCGAGAAGGAAACTCGAGTACATGATGATACTCTGGAACATTATTATAAGAACAAAAAAAAAAACGATAGCAGCAGACGACAGACGGTGACGACGGACAGAAAAAGAAGATAAATCTATGCTCTAGAGCTATTCCAAGCGAGGAGGGTTCGAGCGAGGGTATTAAAACGGAGCAGAGGGCAGAACGACACAAAAACGAGAATCAAGCCTCAGAGCTCAGAGAGAAGAACCAAAGTGCTCGTATAGTATAATTTTTTGAACTCTCTTTCAATACTGAGACGACAACGACGACACGACGACGATGAAAAATTATAAAATGAATACTTTGGAGATACGAGAAACGAATACCCGGACAGCAATGACGGCAACGACACGACGCGGGACGCGACTACAAGCTAGTTCAGAAAAGGGAAACGAAAATTTTTTTCAATTCACTTGTTTTTGTCCTCATTTTCTGGAGGTCATTGTAGGTCATTTTCGATGTCGAGATGCTAGAAAACTCTTATCCATTTAAAAAAAAATTAAATATTAATAATTAGAAATAAAAGATAGATTTTTCATATCTCATTATCTAAGCTTTCGATAATAATTTTTTTAGTCTGCAGTTTTTTGCCTCGTTTTTCATGTATACTTTCAGGTATGGCGAAAAACAGGTCACCACTTAAAAAACTTTTCATGTTTTTTTTTGCATTCATTTTTTTTTTAATGAATGTTGGTATAGCAGAGCAAAGCCAACACAAAGCTAAAGCCAGTTTCAGTTTTTTATGTATGAGTATTTTTGTATGAAGGCATCAGAAGCAGAATTATAGCGTTGTCGTGTCGTTTGGTGGGTTTTTTGGCGTACCTAAAGCTCAGAAAAGTTGCAGAGTTATATAGATTTTTAGGTTGTTAGGTATGGATTTTTTTTTTCAATATGAGTTTTTTACTGTCGTCGTAAATTGAATATAAAAAAAATCTTGTTTCCATGTATTGGTTAACGAGAGTTGGAAAATACTAAAACAACAACAACGTAAAAAAGTATCTATTATAATTTTTCATCTTGTGTGTTTTGGGGATTGGGGAGTGTAGATTTATAATTTGTTGTTGCTGTTTTACATGTTTTTTAAATCGAGCTCTTTCAAATATGAGGCGTGTCGATTTTCAATGGAATTGTAATTTAATAACGATGTCTAGTCAAGCCATATATGTATATGTACTTATGTTGATAGATTTTTTTTAAGGGGCATTATGGAATACAAGAACGAATGTTTCTGTGCTAAATGGATTTTGAATATTTAACAGTTTAGTTGTTTTAGACTTTGGAATAGAAATTTTAAACTAAATACATACCTAGGTACCTACTGTATTTTATGTATTTCTACTATACATATTTCAAAAACAAACTCAAAATCATCGTTTTTTTTATCTAATCTACATACCCTACTAGTATTTTTGTTTGTATTAGAAATATTTTTTTTTTTTTAAATAATTAAATATTCACCCTTATTTCAATAAAAGAAGTCAAAAGATGTGTCATTATAAATTTTAGACATCGAGAAGCCAGAGCTGATGCCTTCGTGTATTAAAATTTTAGCATTTCTTATGTCGTTATGAAAGCAATTTTGGTTAACTCAATAAGAAGGTCGAATGTGCGTGTGCGTCTGTGCGCCCCTCGTTGTCTTAATATAGGGGTGATTGCGAGGATTGCGACCCTATTAAATTTAATTTTTGTATTGTCACATTTACAGTGGGGCCAAATCAAACTCAAACACCTTAAAAAAAAATTTAAACAAATTTATTTTTAAAAACACGTTTTATTCAAAGTTATATATTAAAAATGAATTTAGAAGAAAATTGATGAATTTAAAGGCTAACTCGGACAGCTGCATGTTATTGCTATATTAAATTTGTGCCATTTTTGATATTCATGGTGTCCGAGTTTGGTTTGGAGTCACTGTATGTACATGTTAACTGAAAATATTATCATTAATAAATTATATTTTCTATAAAAAAAATCCTCACAAGTAAATATTGATACTTCTCGAGAGAATAAGTTTTTATTTGTTTTCTGACTTGCTGTTTTGATGAATTTGAGAAATATTTCAAAGCTTATTATTTCGAGAAGTCTCAATATTAGAAATTTGTTTTACGGATTTTTTTATTGGAAATTCAATCTACTACAACTTTGTTGTTCACAATTTTCCTGTAACTTTAACTATTTATGCAAAAACAGTCAAATACCAACAAAATTATGACAAAATTTACTTTGGTGGTCGTGCTCAGCTTTGACTGGTCTACAGAGAATATTTTGGACAAATAATAAATTTCAATTTGCAATATCTTTGCGTGGAAAACGAATTTTAAAATGATTTAAAATGATTAAGAAAGATGAACTGTAGTTCTTTCACATCTTATTAACATTTTTGTAACAAAGTATTTAGTAGCTTAATTTTATAAATGTATCATTAATTGCAATGGTTTTCTAATAAGTTTCTATCAGTATAAGAACCAACTATTGCGACAACCCTGTCTTTTTAATTGAAAACTCACAGTTATATTTAAAACAAACTATCTTTTTTACAATCCACATATGTATATTATATGAAAATACGATATCAGAAACAGACACCAAGCCTCATTCCTTTTTTCCATTTACAAAATTGAATAAGTTTTCATTGTTTATCACCGCAAAAACAAACAAAAACAAAATAAAACAAAAATATGAAAAAAGAGCCAAGACATATTTTTTTTTTAACTTTATCTTAGTTTTTGTAATCAATTTCCAATCTAAATGTGGGAGCCATAACAAGATTCAAAGACCTTTCGACTCCCTTGGATACAAAAAGTAATTTTAGTTCATTTTTTCAACTTGTACTTGTATTATGAATGCCCCAAGTAAAGTCTATCTGAAAGACAACGAAAAAATGTTTTCATGTTCCAAATATCAATTTCATATGAGAAACCTACCTATACTTCAAGTTGTGTCGAGACCGGTTTTGAGATTGTGTAAAGTAGTTTTTGCTGTTTTTGCTATTTTTTTTATTATTATTTTTGATTTTTTGTGTATTTTCTATTTTACATTTTTTTTATTATTTTTTTCTGAACAAAATTGAATGCTAATTTTTTTTAACACAATGAAAGAACTCTTTGTTCAAAATTTGAAAGGCTTGAAATGTTAATTGTGTTATTTTTTATTGTGGGATTTAAAAATGTACGAGTTAGGTTTTTGTACGTTTGTGGAGTATTTTCTTTTTACATTATATCCCCTATAATTATTTTGTATATTAGGGTGGTTTTTTTTATACCATATGTTTCATACTTTTGATGGAAACCTCTTAACCTCTTCTAAATATGTAGTTGAAAATTCCTCTAATACACATGCTGGAAAACACATTTAATAATCTTTTAATTTTCACTTTAACATTTGAAGTTTAATTGATATTATAAATGGAAACCAATTGTTTGTCTGTTTGCGTACATTTTGATTTGATTTTATAAAAATTATAGCCAAAGGCTATTTATTATTAGAATCCTTATTAAAGATGCGAAGCAACACTATCACGAAAAGCGCATTAGTAAAATCTTAGTGAATTTTCTGCTTGAGAATGTGAAGCTAGCAGAAAAATGCTTAGGAAAGAAATAAGAAATTGCAAAAAATTCAAAGAATGCTAAGTAATGCAATGAATACCAAGGAACGCAAACATTAATTAATGCATAAATTAATAAATGCAAATAGTGCAAAAGAATGCAAAAAAATTAAATGAATGCAAAAGCATGCGAAGAATGTAAAAGATTGCAAAGAAATGAAAAAGAAAATAATCACTACACTTAAACATGCAGAGATTGCCAAGCAATGCAATAAATGCCAGAGAAAGCAAATACTGTAAAAAAATGCAAATACTGCAAAATAACGCAAATAATGCCAAGAAATGCATTGAATGTCAAGGAATGCAAAGAATGACATGAATGCAAAGAATGCAAAAGATTGCAAAGAATGCAAAAGAATACAAAATAAAAACAAAAGAATGCAAAAGAATATTTAAGAATGCTAAAGAATGCAAAGAATTCAAAAAAATGCAATGAATGCATAAACTATGCAAAAAAATGCAAAGACTACAAAAGAATGCAAAGAACACCAATTAAAGAAATGAATGTCAAAAAATGCAAGGAATGACAAGAATGCGAATAATGCAAAAGATTCAACAGAATGCAAAAGAATGCAAATAAATGCAAAATAATGAAAAAAGACTGCATGCAAAAAACAGCAAAGAATGCAAAAGAGTACGTGAAAATTCAAAAGAATGCAAAAAAATACTTAAGAATGCAAAAGAATTCAAACCACAAAAGGAATGCAAAGGAAAAAAATGCAAAAAATGCAAATGCAAATGCAATGAATGCCAAAGAATGCGAACACTATGCAAAAGAATGCAAAGAAGAAGAATTTTTGAAATTAATGTCAAAGAATGTAAGGAATGAAAAGAATACAAAAGAATGCGAAACACAAAAGATTGTAAAGAATGCAAGGAATACTAGCATTCCCAAAATGATGTATTTGATTGAATACAGCAAGGTGAAGGTGCAGTAATCGTCCCTAACATGGGATTTTCTTAATTTGTGGTGTTATCTGCTATGCGTTGCTATGTATTGTTTGACTATAGGTGATGTAAAGTTCCTAATGTACAAATTTATGTTGGTTGTCCCTTTTTTATTTTGTATAGTGTTACAAAGTCCGCCAGTATCTTAAACTTGTGTTATGATGAAGGCGTCTTCCATCCGACAAATAGTTGCTTTCTTGTTCTTTCATAATGTAGTTTTTACAAATTCCTACCCTGATGATTAAATTAGTCTAAAAAACGTCTGTTGCCTGATTCTCGTCGAATAACCAAGTTTCATTATAAGATATTAAGATATAAAATATTACAAAATAACATTACTGCTTTCTCTACTACAGTCAAATCCCTTTAAATGAAATTACAACTAATTTTTAACTATACATTTTAGGTTTATCGTGATTTTCACTTAAGTCAGCTCTAAATAACTTAGGAAAAGTAGAAGTTACGTGGAACAAGAACAACTCAAAAATAAAATCGGTAAGTAAGCTGGAAAAAATAACATCAAACGAGTCTTACATAAATTTTATTGGTGCTTAGGAAACAAAAAAACAACACAAAGGACAGCTTACTTTAAAAAAGGCAAGTGATAGCTAGCTAGTCCCTATTCCTAATTAAAATTTAAAATTAAACACCTATAACAGCACTAAAATGGAAAAGGAACTTCATGATCAAGAAAAAATATGCTTCCTGATTTCAAGCCATACAACTTTCTGGTAAGTTACACATTTCATATCCTTTTTACTTAAAAATTCATTTGACAATTTTTGGTCTTGGGCGCTAGGTTATATCAAATACTCATTTGTAGGATTATATAATGCAAACATGACTTTCTAAGTTCTTTCTTTCGTGTTGAGGGTACTTCGCTTCATCAAAGATTTCGATCCCTTCGGTATAGCAATTTTAAAAGTCGGCAATTTCCTTTGGTTCGTAAAAAGGACCAGCACGGATTTTTGCGAGTTAACCGCTAGTTTGCAGTTGAGTACTTCGTTCAAAATATTAGCGAATAATCTGTTTAAATGTTGAGTCTATTCAATTAAATTGGTTTTCAGTTAAGCAGGTTTAACTTTCAAAGTAATTTGAACAGTTTAGTAAAGTAGTTTGTTTGTATATCCAAACTTATTCCAGTCAAGAGTCTGGAAATTAATCCAATCCGAGTAAAAATCTTTTTCTGTTTTAAAATGTTAAATATGAAAAGTTTCTTTTCAAATTCTTTTATATAAAAAACTTTGGTTTATTTAGAGATTGATACCTAAATCCAGTTATTTTACGAAAAAAAAAATAAAATACCCTACAAATCCACACGAAAAAAAGTAGATAAACGAGTTACCTACAGAAACCATTCATTTGAATCGAAAGTATTTCAACACACTAAATATAGCTGACAATCAATTTCAAAAGACTGCATAGAGTTGAACCTATGCAAACGACTATACGACCAGTTTTCAGAGTCTGCGCTGAAAAAAAAACCTTTAAAAATTTTTTTCAATACCCACGATAATGAAACTACCAAAAGGAATAAAAAAAACGCAAACCCAAAATGAGAGAAAAATGAAGAATGAGGAAAAAGAAACTCAAAACGATTATTTTTTTGCTTTTAGCTTCTTATTATCTACTTTGTTGAATTTTTCGTATACCTATAAAATAAGAATAACAATACTGGGTATATGAGGTTATTGTGTATGTATAAGTTTTACGGCCTTTCAAAGCAAAGATTAAAATGTTTTCGAATGACGAAGAAACTTGATTCCATGTAATTTAGGTTAAAATGACGATGGCTATAATTGGAAACTATATTATTTGAGAAAACTAAAAAGTCGACTTGGTTTTGTTTCTATCCAAAAGATACAAAAGTATATATGTATCTTTATCAGAGCGTTCATGCATGACTATACAAAAAATTGTTGTTGTTTTTTTTTTTTTTATTTTGTCTCTAGTTAGATAGGTATTGAGTTTTTTTTTCCATATGGAAGTTAGATATATTTTTGAAAACAAAGTGAAAGCTTTAAATACATTTTATTTATATTATGAACAAGTCTTGAGGTATTATGAGAATGACTTTGGGGTTTGGGGTTAAGTAAGGTAAACTGTTGGTATAATATTCAAGCAAATGCGATTATGAAAATATTGCCTGCGAGATTTTAAACACAATCTGGTTAAGTGTTTTATTACAATAATAACAAAAAACTTATAGCAATATGCCACTGGGTAAACTATTATAATTGGTAGGTATATAGGTTAGGTATAGACTGTTGCTTTTTAAAACGTGAGTTTGAGTTTCTATTTATAAAAGAATGTGTATAAAAAACTATACTTTAAAAGAGGTCAAATCGTGGGTTTGTATCAGATTGTTTTTTCGATATATGAGATATGAAGAAATGTATAATTTTTTATTATAGAAAATTAAATTATTCAGGAATTTATTCGTTATATATTAAAATTATAGATTATGGCAGTTCTAGTTAAGCGGATTCAACTGTATTTTTAATTTATCAAATTGTTTGATACAACATTTTATTCTACAATGCAAACCAATCATTTGTTTAATTTCATTGTTGAAGTGATGAACATTGTTGAAGTGATGAACATTGTTGAACTGTCAACAAATATTTTATTGCAATCAATGAATTTTAATGTCAAAAAAGAATTCTGAGGTCGAGGTGGCATGTACACCTTATCATGGGCAATATCTTTTGGCAACAATCGCAATCCTTAGAATCTTAAATCACACAAAAAACAACAAATATCTGATAACTGGTGAACTACCCAACAAAAAATGTATGTATTGTCGTGGTTTCTATAAATACATTAAAGAGTAAAATTATAAGGAATACTTCTTGGAGTTCAAAGAGTTAAGTATCTGAAATTATCAAACCTGAAAACTTAAGAATCTATATGTACCTAAGGGGTGGTCCACAATATCAATTGTGTGGTATTCCTAGGGCTTCTCTTGCAATTAAGGTCCTTTGGGCTCAAGAATATTTTTAGATTTTTTTTCAGATTTTTAAATTATATTTAGCATCGATTTTATGCAAAATTTGTCCGTTTTCGAGTTTTAATTGTTTAAAAATATAAATAACTAGTTTAAAAAAAAATAGTCTATAGAGAAACCGTTACAAAATACCATTTTTTGTTTACCAATAAAAATTGAAAATAATAGTTTTTAAAATTTTTGAAAGTTGACTTAATGTTACAATCGATAAATTAACCTTCAAAACTACTCTTCAATATTTTTTTTAAGAGTTAGAAATGTTTTTAAATAATTGCCAGATTAGCTAAGAAGAGATCAGTGAACTTTGATTTTAGATTTCCTTCTTCAAGAATTTATATTAAAAAAAAAAAAAAAATAAAAAAAAAACAAAGTAGTGATTTTCTTGAAAATTGTTTAATTATAATTTCTCTGTCCTGGTTCAAAAAACTGACAATTGGCTCTCATATCTACTAAAGATAATTCGAGTATGCTGAACACGATGGTGAACTTAGTTTTTCAAGGTTAGGTCATATAAGAAAGATTTTCGCCTTTGAAGTTTTTTTTTGTTAAAAGTAAGAAATTAAAAATAATCCCAATCATAATTATGTGTTGTAATTAATTTTATATTGACGATAAATTGATCAAATATATAATTTTCAGTAGAATTACAGGTCAAACAAGATATTTCATCAACAAAATTATCAATTTTATATACTTGATAAAAGGTTTTTTTCTAAAAAAAATCTGGTAAATTTTTTGAGCCCAAAGAACCTTAATTCCAAAAAAAGCCCAAGAAATAATACAAAATTGATATTGTGGACCACCCTTATGTACTTACTTCATCAGGTTAAAGGTTGAAATACTACCTTAAAAATTCATGCAAATTCAGAATATGTAGGAATTTTACAAGTTTCTTGTTTGTTAAAACAAATTTAAAAATATGATGCCGGCTGGCAACCCTGTAGTACCTCTTGCCACCTTGATATTTTTTTCAGGCGTACAGGCTCTTGCGAGGAATTGAGCAGGAACCTCCTGCTTGTGACGAAAATTGCATTTCAACTATTCATTCGGAACGGGCAGAAAACAGTAGGTTCCCTCGCCATTCCTGCTAACTATACACACACACACACTGATAATTGCTAAATGAGTCAGTCAATAGGACTTCGTGAAATAGTTGTGCCACAAAATTTATTTTTTTTTATTTATATTTGGCAACCCTTTTTGGTTCTGCTTATTTGTTGCTTTGTTTATTTTTAGGTTGTTTGTATCTTTTTTTTACAATTTTTGTGAAGACTGTGAATCTAAGTTACATTTAAAGAAGAACATACCTGACTAAAAGTACAAACTTTAAAGACCTATAACTACTTATCAACGAGACCTGAAATTGCAAAAGTATTTTATATTAAAGTCGAGCTTATAAAAATGGAACCTATAATATTCCCAAAAACTATTAAAAACCAATATTCGGTGTGTCCACTTAACGTGGAATGCTCCATTTTTTAAGTAGTTTTTAGAGAGTTTTTCTCTAAACACTTAGGATTTATAATTTAAAGGTTATTCATCAATTTATCATTCAACATGTAAGCCACTTTTTGTTGTAGTTCATTATACTTCATAGACCATTGAGGATATAAAAAAAAACAATTATTCTGATGTGTAATGGTGCATAGGTGGCCGACTTAAAATATGAAAAAAAAATTCCTTTTTATTAAAAAATATCGAGAAATAAACCCATTTAAAATTTTGTATGTTACATTTTTCTAATGTGCTTGAAAAGACCTTTCATTCAATGTATCACTCATTTACTTACATTTTATTTTGAAATTACATAGCTTTGCTCTGCAATATGTTTTATATTAATGCATAACAATGCCCTCATATACATATGCGACAATATTATTCCATATATCTATTCTTAATTCCTCAAAATATGTACATACATATGTATATGGTCATTATGATCAATAAAATTTATTCATAAATTCAAATTAGAAACTATTCGATTTTGAACTGACAGAAAAATAGAAATGAAATCAACTGAGAAATTAAAAAAAAAAAATATTTAAGATTGTGAACTTTCAACAAGTTCAACAGCTTTGTGTGGACAAAAAAGCTTGAAAGTAAATACACAAACCATTTACAATGCATTCAAAGCTTACCTCGTATAACGTTGTGTGTGACAAACAATACGTTACGTTTACTTTTTATTTAAAGAGCGGTATTGTTTTCAGTCAAAAATGGCTACCGGAAGTTATTTATTAAATAAAATTCGATAAGTAAAATACGTAAATACCAATTTTCAATAAAAAAAAAAATTAACTGCAAAGAAAATACAAAATAAATTCAGTGTTTTATTATCATAGGCACACTTATTCGGAATATAATATTTAGATAAAGCAGTGGCATAGAAATTTTATATAAAAATAGTTAAAATAAAAGTAAGTAAGTAAGCGAAAAAAGTATTGAATTAAAAAAAAAAAATATGGGTGGTGGGGTGTCTATATCCCCTCGTTCAGGCAGGAGGTGCAATTTTCTAAAAAAAATACATCACATGTTAAAATAACTATTCAAAGACAATGGTAATACCAAGAAAAAGATTACCTTAGAGCCAAAAACCTATTCTTGAATTTTATTTTGAAATAAAGTTATTTTAGGTGACAGTTTGTGAAGAACTTATTTTCAAGCTCTGCATTTTGCAAAAAATATTAGAGTTTGAAAAAAAATTGTTCACAAACTATCGACTAAAATTACATTATTTTAAAACAAAATTCAAGAATACGTTTCTAACTCTAAGATAAGCAATAGGATTTTCCTGTCTGAACGAGGGGGTATAAATGCCCCACCCCTGGCAATTTTTTTCATTTTTGACCTAACTAACACGTTCTAATAGTTTAATTAATGTTATGAGTAACATTCAGAATCTCTTAATATATTTTTAATTTATACATTTTTTATTGGTATATTTTGAAACTGTTAAATCTACAGAAATGGGGCTCAATCATTAAAGAATATTTTGTAAGGGTTAAACCGTAGAACATACATAGTTAATAGTTATAAGTTAGCCCTTCATGGCTAAAAATCGTTTTTTTTTTTGCATTTTTACCAATGTTGCGTTCGGTGCTTGAGGTCGAAAAATTTGATTTATTATCTGCTTAACATCATAAACAACTCAGCAAAAATTTAGAACTACCGGATTTGATGCAAGGTCTCCTTACTAGAAAACGACAAGGTTACTACAGTAATAATTGTCTTCTCCTCAAATAACTCAAACAATTTTTTTGTTTTTAAAAGATACATTTTTTGTTAACAATTTTTAGTTATTAGAAAATTATTTTGTTGTACACAAAAATGATGAAACATTTTTCAATACAAAATAAAATCGCTTTACCTAAGAAAAAACAATGAAACGAATTATCAGGCGAGAATGCAAAAGAAGAAAGGAGTCGATGTACATTTTTAAACTCTCCTTCAGATATTTGTCATCTAAAAAAGAGAAAAGATCAAAGAACAATGGTTACGAAGCTAGTGAAAACCTAAAAAAAAAACACCAGTCCGATGTTAGAAAACAAATATTAATAATTTTTGTGACACAATTAGTGTTGTTTAACTCAAAACTTCGTCTTTTTGGTTTTTTTAATAATCCTAAATGTAACAATTATATCACTTACAGTTAAAACGAACATTTCTTTTTTAAGGATCTTGTTCTTTAATTGTCTTAGCAAAAGTAAAGTTGGGTTTGTCTGAAGTAGCAGTCATATAATATTTCTAAACTTACCTAGCAGCGTGTGCCTGCAGTAAAAGTGCACTTATTTCTTATAGTTATTTTAGTAGGTTTTATAAATAATAGTCATATGTTGGGTTTCCAACACAATTGACTAATTAAGAGCCATATAATTAATCATACTTATCGTAAATCAGTTTCAAAGAGAACACAATCAATTTCACACTGGGCATTCTAGTCCATTGACTTTTTTTTCTCTTCAAAAACAAAGTAAGCAAGCACTTTAACTTTTTTATAATAAAAACTTCAAGTCATGCGCCATTGGCTAAAATTTATTTATTTAGATTTACAATCTAAGCGTGAATAACCAATTCAATCTTGAAAACCCCACACCTTAGATAATACAAAACCAAGCAAACCAAACAAAATATTCAGACAAAGAAAAAAAAAAACAACAAACGAAACAAAACAAAACCAGCACCCACAATCTGTGACACCAGACCATCGTAAATTAATTAATTTATCTTTTATTGGTCAATTTAGATATCTGCACCTGGTTAAAGATTACAATTTTGAGTAATATTTGAGTAAACGATTTATCTATTAATAGCGATTTGCAGTGATTCTCTTTTTTTTTTTAACATATGTAAGTAGGTACTTATACCTTAAAATCACATGCATTTTAGGGTACCCTAGTGGTTTTTACCTGTGATTACACTTTTGCGGGCATTCCAATTTCGATTTTGAGTTTATCAGTCAAGTAATTTTTTTTTGTAATCTTTCTTTAACAGGCCAAAGTTTGTGGAGTACTTAACAATAATTTTTGAAGTTTATGACAGACAATAATATGTGCGATAAGTCGTCAATGAGCTTGAAATATGGTATGATATTGATTCATTTTTGGTTGGCAGTTAAAGGTTCAAAGAAATTTTTGGAATTGAATGTATTTTGAACAAAATGGTTGAAGGCATTTTATTATTCGTTTCTATGGAAATTTATTTAATAAAATATATTAATCTGTTTACTCATCAGGCCATGGAGTTGCATTTTTAGTGACATAAATACCCGATTACGCATCGTTTCTTCAGAAAAGAAGAAATTATAACTGCTAACAAATCATTCAATAACTGTCAAGTTCCGAAGAAAGGGAAACAGGCAGCTGTTTGCTTGTTACATTCAGTTGCCAAAAGGTAATATAACAAAGATACTAATAGATATTTTCTACTGATGGTACTAAAGCGTTCGCGGAAAAAAACCTGTACTCCTCCAACCACTCCAATCTCCAGTCATTTGTCTCCAATTTGGCACCTCAAGACCCTCGTTGAAGATTCACTTCACACTTAGCCTTTTCATTCATTGAACTGCTCGTGTAGTTCTATGTTCTGTTTTCTTCTTCCTTTCAACTCAAATCGTGACATAAATCGGACGTAAAACCTGAAAAGCCAAGAAATCGAAGATTTACTCAGTACGAAAAAGCAGAATTCCACAATAGATTTGCCTGTTTAGACACTAATTTACACGAAAAAATGATTTTTTAGATTAATTTTGGGTAGCTGAACAAGAAAATGGCATTCATTTATTTTTCCAAAGAAGCGTTCTCGAGATATCAGCAAGAAACATATTTTTTTGTTATATTTTTATATTTTTGCATAAATATCAATAACGGTAATTATAATTTAACTTCTTTTCAATGATATATTGTTTGTGTTAATCGGATTAAAAACTACTGAGTAACAGCCGCTCAAAGTGTACAAAAACATGATTTTTCGACCTTTTTGGAAAACTATTTGATTTTAATCGTTCTGTTAAGAGAGAAACAAAAATATTAAAAATACTTTTAAGGTTTCAGGATAAATATATTGGTTTTACAAAACTATAAAGTGTTACTGCATAAAAATTGCACGAAAAATGTGAGAGTTATAAGATTTAGCGCCCCTGTTTTGGTATAAAAAAGACTAAAATGAAATGGTATGCCTTCACTTAATTTTTGATAACTTTCACATTTGTTGTGCGATTCTTAGCTTTACATTTTAACTTTATTTTTTTTATATTTTTTGTACATATTCTTTTAAACTAAAAACTTATGAGGCATAAAGTGATGAAGCGTGGGTTACCACGTAGATGTCCCACTTTTAAAGTTGCAACCCTTTGTTTTTATTTTCAGTACCAACTTATATTTCATTTAACACAAATTTAAATCTCTAACCTCATGAGCTATGTAATCCTAGGGTTATTTCTCTCCCCGGATAAGTAAAGTAGGTACTATGTTTGGGCTTGTGTAAATATAAAGACGTCAATAGTAGTGTGTTGGAGTTTGAAAATCATTTTTTTGTAAACTCTATTCATTGTAGTAATTCGTTTTAAAATGTAAATAAAAGAAGGTTTTTCTTGCTTAAAAAAAAAAAAAAAAACACGTAACTTCATCTTGCGTGTAACTCAATGATTTCTTTTCTGCTTTAAGTCAACTTTTGAGAAAATTCCTCCTACCATCTGAACAGACCCCTATCATTATTAGTTGTTTTCCTTAAAAATACCTACACATTTTTTAACAAATACTTTATTTTAGAAAATTTGAACAACATATTTGATAACAAAAATGTTTGGTCACAAAAATCTTATTGTTCAATGAGATCTAAAAAATGTTTTTCTTAAGTTTACATAGCATCAAATTTAAAATTATGGTCACATTGGATTGCTGGTACTGTAGACTTTACTACTTTAGCGTCGTAAATCTTTATAAATCTTAAAATAAATCACTAAATATATATGAGAATGAATAGATTTTAATATTTAAAGTTTTCTATTTTTATATTTTATTATTTCATAGAAGAATGCCCTCAATATTGTTATTTTACTTCCTAAAATACATCACTTTCATCTTTTGTTTATTTAAGAATTTCCTTCTAATTTACTATTATTATCAACAATTACGTGAAAACATCAAACACACAATAAATCCATAATAAAATTGTGACATAAAAATAATTTAAATTTTCTTTAGAATTTTTTTCCTTTTACAATTTGTGCACCTCAATTATATGGCTATTAGCCAAGTTCATCATAAATTGTTCAAAAAACAATTATTATTATTATTGTTTACAAAACATTGTTCTTATAGATGTGAAATTAAAAACGTGCTTCTGCATAATAAAGAATAGAATAATTGTAGTGCATTTAACAACCACACCCAGCCAGCGAGCAGATATCATAATTCTAACACGTTGTATATTTCCTGATTAATACATTTTTGTAATCAAATAAAATAAAACAAATCAAGATAAATCTTAAAGATAAATTATTAATTTGCGTGATTTTAAAATTTAATATGTTTAGTATAATGTTTATCAGAAAAATGGAAAACACACAGTGTTGACAATAAAATTGTAAATTCACAAGAAATATTAACTTGTAGGAAGGAGGATGCACTATTAGTATGAGTATTGTGTATCATCATGCTTTGTACGTGTTAGCTCAGCCCGTTTAGATTGAATTGGCTAATCAATTAAATAAAGTCAGTTCCAGTTCGATGATCAATAATTATGTATCCTAACTAGCTCAAACCGATTCAAATTCAGATTCTTGGCCGAGATAAAAGGTATGGTATGAAGTTTGAATTATTTATTTAATCGTATTTTTTTCTCTTCGATGAAGATTAGGTATGTTATAAACTGAATAAACTGAACATGACACTCAAAAGTAGATTGACCGAAATATATATCTAAGACATAATGAACCGCCGAAAATTTTTTTACGGATACAACTTGTTTAATGAGAACATTCAGTTACTTTAAACCTTTTTACGGGGATTACAAACACAGTTAAATCTTTAATTTTATGCATGTAAGAATTTTACCAGTGCAATGAAATGTCCGTGACTTCACAAAATCCCAAGGATAGTGTCCAGTCAGACATAAAGAAAAAAGTCGCTACTCGAGTTGGGTTACCACCCTTTTTGATATCCTATTTTCTAAAATATTTAACATCCTGAATTGTATTTTCTTCCAATTTTTAATTTTTTTTTTCTTGATCTTTTTTTGCATAGAATCCCGTCAAGTCTGTTGTTTTATTTTACTGAATGGCGATAAAAATGACCAGTTCGGAAATAAACCATGAGAGAATTAGCAACGCGAAGTCGAAGAAATTGTTCTTTGGCTGGAAACTACTACAAATGACCACAAAAAAGGAAAAAACAGGAGTCACTAATCGGCGTACGATCTGCGAATATTATGACGTGAACATAACCAGCTGCCAATAATAAACATCTAAAGAGAACCCGTTGATAAATGGCAATGAAAGTCAAAAGTTAAAGATCTGCAATGGAGCAAGATCGGAATGAAAATCGAAAAAAATGAAAAAGGGACATCATCATGGCTAAAATCAAAAAAACACTCATGTTTTTTGTTCATGTAAGTTAAAACTAAGAAAACATATTTTTTTATAATTATCTGTAAAGGATTTTTGTGTCAATAGTCGTGTTTTTTTCAACACTCAGTAGCAATACTCAGCTTTTCATTTTATTTTGTTTTGTTTTTTATTTGCGAATAAAATGAAAAACTGAGTAGTTGCATTTAGGATAATATTTCTAAAAACAATTGTGAGAGATTATTTAACGAACGTAGAAAAAACTGACTGTTTATAGGAGAAGATACGCATACTCAATGCACTTCTTACAGGTATGACAGTAGGCTCATTAATTAGGTGCTGAGAAAACTTAAACCAAAATGAATCAATATTTAGCGGACCATGCAACTGTACATAGGTTTCCTTCTTTGTGCATATTTGGACCAAACCCTGAATATTCTCCCTTCATTAAGTTTACGTCCCCACATCAGTGTTGCCGCTGAAAAAA
Organism: Meliscaeva auricollis; assembly: GCA_948107695.1. Lineage (NCBI taxonomy): Eukaryota > Metazoa > Arthropoda > Insecta > Diptera > Syrphidae > Meliscaeva > Meliscaeva auricollis. Next base: position 47,954,068 of record OX403619.1, on the reverse strand, counting down.
AATCAAAAAGTGGCTCGAGAAAAAAAACCACCATAAAATTTTGTATAAGAATAGGGAAATACAACAAACTTTAAACATTTTTTCGCGCGACAAAACAAAAACCAAACAAAAATAATTATTCCTTACAAAACATCGAGATTTTTTTCACAATTAATTAGGTTAAGTTTGTTTGGATTCAAAACAAATATGTATTTCCAATAATCAAATTGTATTTTTAGCCATTGACTTTGATTGATTAAAGAAAGGCATTTTACGTTCCTACGTATTTTATGGAATAACTTATCAATGGAGTTTGACTGGGTTGATGAAATAGAAATAATTTATTTTGTTACAAGTTGAACTTTTAAAACTAGGCTTTTGCAATTTGTTTTTGTTTATATCACATAGAGAGGCAAAAAATAAACTTTAAAATCTCGAAATTGACATTTCGCTATTAGTTTTTGTAGCCATGAGCAACTAATCTCAAGTTTATACATATATGTACTTTATTTTCTTGTTAAATGCAAGTGTTCCTCAGATTTGAAACAAACATATAAAATAATAAGCTCTTGAACTTCCCTGTGTGGTAATTTATAACACAACGAACTATATTTTAATTAAAATAAAAAAAATATTGCATAAGAAAATGCTATAATTAATTATTTCCGCACAAGTGTATTTGAATACAAGAGCCACTTCACAGATAATTGTGCTACTTAAATAAATGAAAAAAAAAAACAATCTTTTACCTTAAAGTGTATTTTCATTAGAAATCATTTCAGTTGCTTTTAAAACTTTAACCATCAATCCACAACAATAAACTTTGCAACCCGGAGTGTAATATTTTCACATTTTTTTTTATATGAAACAAAGATCTTGCTCCTCAAAATTGTCTTAGTTTAGGAATAGAGTGCACATTAACTTATACGAATATTTATAAATTTAATACACTTACCACCAATTTCACCAAGCCCTTTTAAAAATTTTCAGGCTTTTAAACCATAAAATTACCTTTGTTCCATACAAAAAACTTTATTTAAAAATTTAAAAGGTTTTTAAATGTTCGTGAAATCGGGCATTTTTGTGGTAAAAATCTAGCGATTCAAATATCAAACGATTTCGTAAAAAAAATGTGCTATCGGTCCTGTAAATTTGTTCATTTTATTTAACCATTATTTAGTCTTTTGTGCAATTCATATTAAATAGAACTTTAAAAACTTTAAAAATATATTGTAAATGCAAGAATTTTAGATTGTTAAATTAGTTTCTATCATTGAAAGCTATTTTCAGAGTATTTCAGGGTCACTACGGCGTATACGTACTTTTTTTAGTTTTTTTTTTAAATCGTATATTCGTTCGTAATAATGATGAATTTCATTATTTTATCACTATGAAATCTTTAAATATAGTCTCTTTCGTTATTCGAGCATAGAAAACTACTGTTATTCTTTCATTTTGAGAGAGGAATGCAGCAAAAGCACATAAATATTTTCAAGCAATTTTGCAAAAAAAAAAAAAAAAAAAATGTTTCATGTTTAAAAATGACTTAATTTTAACCTCAGAACAAATGTAATGGAATACACTATAATTCTTTGATTAAGTGGGGAAATATTCCCTCTGCTGGCAAATATTGTCTTTTTCTTTTGGCTTGACGCAACCTTTACACACATTGAATTCGCGCCATACTCGTATCTTTCTCTATTTTTGTTTGATTTTAAATCACACACCATCATATTTTCAAAGCTTACCCTCTTTCAACCCTATAAGTCTTCCTGTTGCATTCAAGTAATGCCAATTGGATACAACACGTATCCAATTCAAACAAACTTTAAAAAGAAAAAAAAAATTACCTGTCAAATCTTTTTGCCATTTGTATAAAATGTATCCACAACAAATGCATTCTGTTTGCTTCAAACGTAAACACAACACGTTGCAAGTGATATAAATACAATCCACAAATTGTATTGCCAAACAAAAGAGAGCCAGAGAAGGTACACAACGACCGATGCGACATGGCTCGACCAATGACCCATGCTGTGTCAGTTCAGTTCATACACATCCATCCACAATTTGCCAATCTGCAATATAACTGAAAATCTGAATACAAAATCCAAACCAAACCAAACCACCACACCAAAAAACACCGTATAGACCCAGAGAGTCTCTAAGCATTAACAAAAAAAAAAAAAAAAGCAAACAAAAACTCTGAAAACATCAGCAGCAGCAAAGTTGTTGGGTTGCTTGCCTACCAATTGTTGAATTTATTAGATACAAAGATACAAACAATATAAATCTTGCCTCAGACTTGTGTGTAAAAATATTTTCATTCACATTCGCACCACATCGGCCGATGCGACTTGTGTGTGCCACACAAAACGTTGTCGCTATCATTGTCGTTTTCGTCGCGCCGCTGTTGCTGTCGAACGCAAAACTACAATTAAAAAAAAAAAACTACTCCATTTTTTTAGTGTGTGTTACAAAAGTATCTGCAAAAAAATACATTTTGCTATTTTTTTTTTGTTCGTCTTGTTTTGTCTACAAAATAAAATCAAAACATTTGACTTTAGTGAGATTTAATTATGTGACAACCGTCGCCTGAATCGCATGTAAATTTTTAAATCGGTGCAAACAGAGAGCAACAGCAAGTGTATCTACAAGTTTGAAAGTTGTCAATTACTACATATACCGGTGATATTGAATTACTGGATGTTTCGGGTTTTTTTTTCCGTTTTGAGATTTAAGATATATTTTCCTAATGAAATATCTTACAAATTTATTTAAAGAAAAAGATACACCTAAAAGTGAAATTATCTTCAAATTATAAAATTGTCAGTTTAAAGATTTGAATCTTGGTTTTTTTTTTTTTTGTTGATTTCCTGTTGAAATAAATAAATGATGTCCGAATATCCGGTGGATTTAAATAATTCAAATTATTGCAAAAAAAATGCCAAAATGATGTTATTAGCTTGTGGTATTGTTGGAATCGTTTATTATGAGAATTGTTTGTTTGCTATGATAGTAGGCAATTGAAAGTATCTTTCTGCACAACACTATATTATATTATACGTTAGAAATACCAGTGAGTGATTATTCAATGTGGGGAAGTGGCATATACACCTCTGGAATACAAATTTGTATATCTGAAATCTGAGTATCTGTTTTGTGTTGTTGGTTTTTTTTTTTTGTTGTTGTTGTCGTCGTTGTCGTTTACGTTTGTTACCGCCGTGTCGTTGTCATCATCATTCATATATCGTCATTGTGGTGGATACAAAAAATAGTATCAAAACGAAGAAATCAAATTCAAATTACTAGATATACCTCTATCTAAAAAAATTGCATCTAATAGATACCCTAGCAACCGAGAACGCATCATCATCCCGCCGAACGAAGTGTATCTTTGTGTTTCTTCAGACGAGGCAAGTTTGGATCAGCGCGATTCGGTTCTTTTTGCTATCTTCGTTCCGTTCGTCGTGTTTCGTACTATAATCTCTTATATGGTGAGGTGAAAGATAGTGCATTTTTATTTTTATTTTTTTTTTTTTCTGGTGGTATATAAAATAATATTTATTTTGGATTGCATCCAGTGATTTTAAAGTGATTTTGTGTGCAAATTAAATAGAGACGAAGTAAAATAAAGTATCTTAACCGGCGCAACGTGGAAAAAGAGAGAGTATCTAATTCGATTTGCCTCTATTTTATTATTACTTTTTTTTTTTGCTTTTGTTACTAAAAAAAGACTCAAAAATAGTATAAATTTTGTTTATTTTTTCAACGGCATTTTTCGGCGGCATTTAGAACACTTTGATAAAGAAGAATTAGAATAGTGTGAAAAGAGAGAGAGAGAGTGATAGTAAGATATTGAATTTATTTGCACACATTAATTTTGGTTTTTTTTTTTTTGTAAATTTCTATCAAAACGTCGAACACACCGGAAAAGCAGTGGAACGTAACGAATTTAAATTTTTTTTATACCAGAAGGTAAGTTTACTGTTTGCATATTTTTGTTTATTTTGTTTTCAATTTTTTTTAATTATTTCACGTGTGGATATTAATATAAGGTATTATCTATAGAGCTGCCCTTGAATAGCTTGTGTTTTAACAGGTGATGAGAATGTTCAGATATTAGTAATAGATACAATGTATCTTTTTGTCTTTGTTTTTAATTATTATTATTATTTTTTTTTTAGTTTTAACCCCTTGTTGTGGAACGTAATTAGTTGTTATGTATAGCTGGATATAATTTAATCTAAATGCAATAAATGTGTGATAATTTATTTAATTGCCTCAAGACAGACATCATCAGTGCAATAAAGTTAAGATAGAAAGAGAGAGTTATTTTTAATTGTTATTTTTTTTATCTTTCATCTAAAAGATATTTATTATTTCTGTCAGTTTTTTTTATTTAGATGCAATTTCCCGATTTTTCATTTGAAAGTTGGATATTTTTCGTATATTTCCACTAAAATTTCAACATAATTGGCAGTGTTATGCAAAATTTTGAATTTAATAACCAAAAATTGCAATACTTTGAGGTATGCTGTGAGTTATGGTTAATAAAAAGTTATGGATTCCACATTTGAAAAGCTTGATGGAAGAGACTTAAATTATTAATAAATTTTTACTAGAAGCTTTACTGTTGTTTTTATAATAATTTTGTTTTAATTTTTAATCATATTTTTAAAAAAAATTACCCCTCTCTCCTAAAAGGGCTGTAAAATACCCCCACACCAAAGCGCAAATTACTTAAGTTTATACCTTCTACAAGAATCATGCATTGTTTTATTTTTATTTATTCATTTTGAAGGCCTTTATGAGGGAATGCAGTCCTATTGAGCTATGCGATATGTGCTGCTATGCTATGCGCTGTACTGCGATGAATATTCTATGTACAGTAAATCTTATATAGAGTTTTTTGTAGGTGAAGTTATCTTCTACTTAAAAAAATTATGTATACATTTTGTCGAAGGACGAACCCTTCTTCCCCTCTAAAATGTATTTTTTTTTATTAATTTTTGGGTATTATCGTCAATATAAGCGAAAATAATAACTTTTCGAGAAAAAATAATAAGACAAAAAATTTAGTGTAGGTATATTTTTTCCGATAAAATTTATTAAGTGCGTTTTTTCTCAACCGTTTATGAGATATACGCAATTTTGTAGTCTAAGCTTTTTTTAAGAACTCTCTATGTAATGGTATTAGAAAAATTGACTCTTCCCAAAAATGCTCGACTGAGCTATAATAATAAACTATTCACTTAAGATGCAGTACAAAATTTTACCATTTTGAAATCTACATTTCTACACCAATTTTTTAAAAAGTTGGCACTAGGGTTACCATATTATTTTTTTATACCACAGATGCTTTAACTTCAATGATGCTTCAATAATTTATTTTGTATTTATTATTTTCTTCACAAATCATTGCGCTCAAACTATTAGCCATATTTCCGTAAAACAAGAATTTGCTTCTTCGATAAAAATCTGCCTGCATACAGAAAACTATTCTTGCTGATTATGGCTTCTGAATTTTTAAATTTAATACGAATTGATTTGCATAATTCACTTGAGGTGCTTTTTATGATTTTTCAAAATTAAACGGAAATTTTGTCAGTTAAATTTCGAGTCAGTTAAATTTCAAAAATAAGACTCAACCTCCACCCAATAATGGTGATGTGACAGTTTGGTAAAACCAATGACTCGTGATCTCAATATACCTGATCACCACATCAGAGTGTCATCTCATGTATCAATATTGTGGTAATATATTATTTCAATCTTTGTTATGTTTTCTTTTTGACGGATATTTGCTTACTTTTTTTTATTATTCAGAAACTCATTATTTATTAAGCATGAATCAAGTCAAACAATGACCTATTGCTCCATTCTTCATTAACAAAAAAAAAAAAAATACAAAAAAAATGTGTATATTTTGTTCAGCACGAGCTGACTGAGATACATATTTGTGTTTAACCCGCAAAATTAACAAAAGGCATATTTAATGAGCCATCTTTTCTAGCAAAAGAAGGTACATACACTTTTTTTAATATTTTAATTATTTAACAAAAAAAAAAAAAAAACTTTCTGTTGGAGGTACTACCTACCTACTCTTTGTCATAATTCCACAGAAATTGTGTTAAACAAAATTACGATGCCATACAACAAAGTCCATTGACTTCTTTTTTATGACTTAAGCTTGGTTATGTAAATTTTGTTTGCAAAAAAATGAACTCATCTGTCATAATCATTCATTCATTCGTTTGTTTAGATTTTGTTTGTTTTGACAGTTGTTGTTGACAGTTGAAAAGCCAAAACTAAGTCATTACAGATCTTAAAGTTTTGAATAAACTTTGTTAAGGTTAAGGTTTGTCGATTTGAATGATTGAGTGCAAATGGAATAATTAGTAGGTCTGTGAAATTGTGTTATTTTGCTTTTTTTTTGTTTACATTGAAGCAAAACAATGAAGAAAAAGTTCACAAGTAGGTATGCGAACTGCTTATGTGACATTGTGACTAAAAACGAATGCTGAAATTAGGGAAAATAATGGTTACAGTGTGATATTAATATCATCGTTGAAGTAATGAAAAAATACATTGGTTTGATGTAAAACTTAGACAGTTCTTTAAAAAAAATAATGGGAGCTATATCAAAAATTGCATCCACCACAATCCAAATAACACAAATGTGTTTTTAAATTGAATTTCTTGTTTTAAACACACTTTTTTTAAACTGGACCTGTCCCCCCTTTTGATGCAAAGTCCTCAATTGCTAATGTTGCAACAAAATAGAGTTCAACTTTTTTACTAATTTGATCATGATTGAAGATAAACAAAGTAAGTAGAATATTTGAATCATTAATCCTCTTTTTGAAATTGTACTTTGAAAATAAAAATTAAACAATCAAATTATTCTTATTTCTTTAGGAATTTTTTTGCAATTATTGTGAGCACAGATGGCAATGCATTTTGCAAACACGCAAAGCAAATTCTAAACACGAGCTACATTTTTGTATGGAAGACACAAAAACACACTTCTAAATTTTTTTTTTTAATATTGAATAAATCAGCTATTGCTTTAGGTACTGAGGTGTGATAATAATTAAATATTTGCACCTAAAGTATTTTTTTCCAACTTGTATGGTAAAACATGAAGGTGATATAAAAAAATGTTTTTTTTCTTTTATATTTTTTATCAAATAAATAAATAATTAGCAGAATCAGTTTGGTATAGAATTATTCAATTTAAAACATTTATGAAGCAACACTTTAAATAAAGGTAAGTACAAAGGTAATATTTAAAATCGGAGCTGTCGGCCTAATTTTCAAAAGAAAAGAAAAACCAGCACTGAATGTGACTTTATTGAATGAACCGAACGCCAACGCAAGAGAAGTGATGATTTCTTTGATTAACACCAATCACAACAAAACGATATCATTTTGTCAATAGATCTCTTTCATAATGTGAAGAGAGAAAAATAGGGAAAGTAGGTAATCATGAGTCAAAATAGAGGAGAAAAAACTACAGAGCTATCGCTCGATAGCTATATTTTATATTGCTGTTTTTATTCATCCCTAGTGATAGGCAATTCATGCACATTTTTCAACGAAAATAAAAAAAATGTTTTACACTCAAAAATACGAGCAAAATTTAAATCCATTTGAGATGGACTCAGAAATTAAGTCAGCAAAAACAAACCTTTCCTTGGCTCGTATCAATCATTGGCAATCATGTTTTGGTCTTTTTGTTTTTTTTTTTCTTCACTCTTTTTAAGTAAACCAAAAGTCGGAAAAATATAGAAAAACGTCCTGAAAAAAAAGTCTTCATGTATTCGCGATTCCTACAAAAACAAAATCATCAACTCGATTTTTCAAAAAAATGAAATTTCCACACAAAAATTCTCATCAATCTACTAGGCGCCCATGTTGACACAGTAGGTAATTTTTCCTTTGTTCTGTTTTCTTCAGAAATTTCTCTTTAAACACACACACATCAAAAACTAAATAATTTTGCAAAAGTACTGTTTCTTGGAGGAGGAGTCAAAAACTGAGAACAAACAGCTGAGTTATCGCTCAATTCGCTTTATTGTTTTTCGTAACTAGTGATGGGCAATGTGTAAAGGAACTTTGCGCAGTATTGCCAGAACGTAAAAAATAATTATTTTAAAGGAAAATTCATCATTACTCGATTGAATTTTAAGACCTGAAGCTTACCTGTCAAAGTATTTAGCCTTTAAAGTTTTTTTTCTCTTCGACTGGCAAAAATATTAATACAGCTTCTTTAACGTCTCTGTCAATCAATTTAAATTAATGACTCTTCTAAACCAACACCAAAAATTCTTTGCGACAAAAAATTAAAATTAAAAATGTCCGACATACTGATGCATACTGTTCTTCATGCTCGCCTGGTATTTTGTCGGAAAAAATTATAGACCGTGTTCACAAAACCAAGTTGTTTTTTTTTTTTGACAAAAAAAAAATTCATCATGTTCATTCACGATCCCTACAAAAACAAAATCCTCCCTAAGATCGTACAAATTTCATCTATCTACTAGGCGCTCACGTTGACACAGTAGGTATGTTCCTCTTTTTTCTGTTTTCTTGGAAATTTCTCTTCAAACACATACACATCAAAGACTAAATAATTTTGCAAAAGTACTGTTTCTTGGAGGAGGAGTCAAAAACTGAGAATAAACAGCTGAGTTATCGGTCAATTCGCTTTATTGTTTTTCGTAACTAGTGATGGGCAAAGTGTGAACGAATTTTACGCAGTATTACCAGAACGAATTATTTTAAAGGGAAATTCATCATTACTCGATTGAATTTTAAGACCTGAAGCGTACCTGTCAAAGTATTTAGCCTTTAAAGTTTTTTTTCTCTTCGACTGGCAAAAATATTAATACAGCTTCTTTAACGTCTCTGTCAATCAATTTAAATTAATGACTCTTCTAAACCAATACCAAAAATTCTGTACGACAAAAACTAGAAACTGACAGAAATACCCAATTGTCTAATTAAGAACAACAACAAAAAAAAAAGAATGTAGAATCTAGCTTCGAATTTCTTCGACCTAAATAGGAACTTATTTTCATTTCATTGCCCTTCGCTATATTTGATTTTTATACCGATATGGCAATCATGTTCTTGTGCTTTTTTTTCATTCTTTTCAAATGTAAACAAACCAAAAGCACCGATAATTGAGGGCGGAGTCTAGCAAAACTCCTTCGAGTTTAAAAATGTATGCATGTACTAAGGCCGACATACTGATGCATACTGTTCTTCATGCTCGCCTGGTATTTTGTCGGAAAAAATTATAGACCGTGTTCACAAAACCAAGTTGTTTTTTTTTTTGACAAAAATCCTCCCTAAGATCGTACAAATTTCATCTATCTACTAGGCGCTCACGTTGACACAGTAGGTATGTTCCTCTTTTTTCTGTTTTCTTGAAAATTTCTATTCAAACACATACACATCAAAGACTAAATAATTTTGCAAAAGTACTGTTTCTTGGAGGAGGAGTCAAAAATTGAAAACGAACTGCGGAGTTATCGCTCTATTCGCTTTATTGTTTTTCGTAACTAGTGATGGGCAATGAATGTGCGAAGTTATTTTGCGCACTATTATATTATCAGAACAAAAAATAAAAATATATTTTTTAAAAGTTCATCATTATTCGATTGGATTTTAAAACCTGAAGCTTACCTGTCAGTATTTTCACTTTGAAGTTTCTTTTTTCTTGAATTTCGATCCAGAAAAAAATAATAATCTTGCCTTTTAAGTGTGATAAAAAAGTCATTGTCAATCTATGCAAATTAATGACATTTCTAAACCGACGCCTAACATTCTTAAATTTAAACAACTTGATAATGGGTACTTATGTACTTTTTTTTTATATTGCCTTTTATTTGATTTCTTATATTTGCACGAATATGGCAATCATGTTTTTGTGGTCTTTTTTTTTCTTCGTTCATTTCAAATGTAAACAACAAGAAGTACCGATATTTGAGGGTGGAGCCTAGCTAAACTAGTTTGAGATTTGTAAATAATATCCCTACTGTTCTTGCATGCTCGCCTGGTACTTCGTCGGAAGAATATTATAGAAAAAATTGACCGACAAAAATAAAAAAAAAAGATGTTTTCTTTGTCATGTTCACGATCCTTCTTACAAAAATAAAACAAACTCAACTCAATCTTGCAAAAACATGAAATCACATAAAAATTCTCATCGATCTACTAGGCGCTCACGTAGACACAGTAGGTATTTCGTCCTTTGTTGTTTTCTCCGGAAATTCTTCTACAAACACACACACATCATAGATTAAACAATTTTGCAAAAGTACTGTTCCTTGGAGGAGGAGTCAAAAACTGAGAACAAACAGTTTAGTTATCACTCAATTCGCTTTATTGTTTTTCGTAACTAGTGATGGGCAATGAATGTGTAAAGGAATCTTACACAGCATTACCAGAACGAAAAACTAACATATTTTTAAGGGAAATTTATCGTTCTTCAATTTAATTTAAAAATCTAATGCTTACCTCTTGAAATATTTTCATTTCAAAATTTCTTTTTTTTCTTAATTTTGGATTCAGCCACCTGTAAATTTACTTATCCATTTATCTATTTTGCTCTCAATAAATCAACATACAAATAAAAATGCTCCATTTTCTTTGTTAAATTTCTTTAATTTTATTTGGCACAGTAAATTCTTCTTTTTCTTTTCTTTGTTTTTTTTTTTTTATTTTGAGTAAAAAGTATCACAAAAGAAAGTAACAGTTCTTGATATACGGTTTGGTTTAGGTATAGTGATTTTTGCGTATTTTAATTGACCCACATCCATGAGGTGTATCAAGAGAAACAAAAAGAAAAATAAACAATACCCCGAAGGGTTTAAACTTTTGGTTCACAGAGTTCCAAGTTTATATGGGTTCCTTCCATCTGAAACGAAAACAAACAGACCTTAACATTTCGCAATCTAATTTAATATGAACTTTTTGTCAATTCACACTCGTTTCCTAAATACACTCTACGTCCATTGATAAACAAAGTTTCTTTTATAAACTTTAAATGTACGAGTAAATACTCTCGAATTGAAACATACAAAATTGTTATTTTTTGAAACTTTCACTTTTTTTGTCACAGTAGGTAATCGAATTTTTAATAAAATAATTGTAAAAACTCGTGGAAACTGATTGTTTTATTTCGGCACTCGATTACGATGGATTTCATGAAATAAATTCTTTTTTTTTTCAACAAACTATACGGTTAAATTGTTCGAACTTTTTTGCAATTTCTACCTCAAAATGTTGTTCACTATACTGCAGAATTGACGCCAACACATTCAGATTTTTATTCTTATTTAATTTTTAGTTTTTAAATTATTTTATTTGACTATTTAACAAAGCGACACAAAAATTCACAAAAATAAAATTATCTGGCTTCAATTAATGCCAATAATGTCGGCCATTTTGTTGAGATGAGCACACCACAATATTCATAACGACGATATTTTTTTCTCGCTTCAGCTTTAGGCGAAAATAAGAAAAAGCGAAAAAAAAATACATCTTTAATAATCCTTAAAGAGGCACTTTCAAAATAGAGTGCGAATGAGATAAAATATGAAACGTCAAAGTAAGCCAATTGAGTAAGTATGTGAATTGAGCGAATTTGTTGTCAATGGTTTCTTGGTTCTGTTCGTCTACTTTATTGAGAAATATAATACAATTTAATAAAAAAGTAGTTGGTTCTTTTTTTGTTTTTTTTTTTATTTAAATAATTAGAAAAAAAAAACAAAAATGAATCAGAAGATATTCGGAATGTTGAATTAATTAAACATAAAACTAAATTAAATGGCATGAAGTGTGTTTCATAGATAAATGAAATATAACATTTACCTATAACATTCCTGGTGGTAAATTTGCACGTTTTTTTTTTAATACAACAACGACATTCGTTTCCTTTACACATTGACATTGCACGTTTTTTATGCTGCTACGTCAAATGAATATGCTCGCAAAAATGTTGTCATTTCAAATTAACATTTAATATTTTTGCGTGAGAGTATAGCAATGTAAATAAGATAACGTGATGATTTTGCTATCACGTTATAATATGTTTACAAACGGTCGCTGAACAACGTAGGTAGATGTCATTTTCATTCATTTAAAATTAAAATAAACATCGTAATGCAATTGCATGTTTTTTTTAAATTTAAATTTTACTTTTACTTTTTGCCTTTTATTTAAAATAACAAATTTTGTAGTTCGAATTAATCCTTGATGTGGAATGAGCAATTTGATTAAACACTGTCATAAATCATAATTGTGTTGTGTTTGATTTTCAAATTCGGATTTAAATGAAAACAGAATTATTGTCAGTCATTGTTTCTGTCAGAATGAAAATTCAAAATAGGTGTGACATAACATACAATCAGTCAAATGCACTATGGCTAGGATTTTGTTGATGAATATTGTAACGCTAGGTTTCCAATTCTCAATTTTTAACTGACAAAAGACCTATTTCACAGAACTGTGTCATCCTGTTCCAAGTAGGCTCGTCCTACAAAGAGAGATCTCTTTGGGCTCCGAGATTTTTTAATTGTGACAAAAAATCTCAGCTATCAGTTTCATTTTTATTTTGCAGAGATTTCTGAGACGAACATTTATTGGATTCATATCTCAGTGATTCATTTTAGTTGGTGGAACGGGGCTAGTGATTAAATAATACAATCCATACCGTTCGCAAAGTAGGTAGGTACCTGAGGTAAAAAATGATGAATAAAATTCAAATTAACCTGAAGGTTGCCCTTCGTTTGTCGTTTATTGAGTGACAAGTTCAAATGCAGAAATTTCTAAGATTTGAATCATCTATTGCTCAACAAGTTCCATAATTGAATTTCCATAATTAAATTAAAAAGAAACATAAATATGTACATCTCGCAGTTGCTTTTTCAATTGATCATTTTTATAAAGAAGACAAGCCAATTATCACCACATTCTCGAGTATCTACTCTGTGCAGCTGTGAAGCGCCATCTATAACACTTCTATGTATGGTATGCATAAATCAATTGACTCAATCAAAGTGCGAACTTAACATAGATACAGTTCAATATTTATTTCTAGTATATGCTTAAACGAAAGCGATCATATTTCAATTGAGTTGCTTATAGAGATGAAAAAGAATAATTGTCAATGTGACAGTTCAAGGTTATACAAAATTATATCAATCATTATGTTGCTACAATTTGTTTTTGTATTTTTCCTTTACCTCAACTATAGGTAGTATATTAATTGACGGAAAAGCTTAATTAAATAATCAAATCATATTAAAGGGGGATGACATTATACGCTGCTGATATAAACTATTTTCGGAATGACATTTCGTTTTTTTTTTTTTTTTTGTTATTTTTTGCATCATCTGTCACATCAATCAACTAATAACCTAGGTTCATTGTTGTCGATTTAATATTGTTGTAATCTCTATACCATTGTTGAAGTTGAATTTAACTAAACTACACTTAAGTGTGTAGATCACCATTATCATTGTCATTGTGAACTTATTATTATTTCTTGAAATGTATATAAGTTTCTCTCAATGAACTAAATTGAACGAGTTTGTATAAATTAGTGAAAATAAAAAAAAAAAAAATGATTATGAAAAAAAATCGCAATTCTAGTGTGAATTTGATTAAGTTATTTATGAACTGTGTTATAATGTATAGATGAGGTATTGTTAAATTATAAAATCGCAACAATTTATTATATTATATGAAAGCCCGACAAGATGACGACGTTCTAGTTAATTGATTTATAGAATTAAAAAAAAAAAAAAAAAAATATGATCATTATCATTATTTGAATCATTGAGAAAGTTTGATTGTTACGTTCGTTGTTGCGTTACGTTGTTTAGGTATATGGATTCCGGGGTTTAATGAGTATAGAACTCTGTACCTATTAAATTTCATTACGTGTGGGTAATAGGGTTTGTGTAGTAAAACATTTTCTTTTTTGCAGACTCTAAGATTAAGTAAGCGACTCTTTTTTGTGTCATTAAACCGTGAAAATGACTAATTGTTAAAGTAACAGTTCGCAAACATAGTTTTATGAGGAAAGAGAAAAATAAAAATTTGGCATCACTTAAAAAATGTACAATTTGTGTCATTTTGACACGTAAAGCAAAAAAAGGATCTGTTTGGATACTGCCAGTAACAACCAATTTTGAGTTCAAGCACTAGTCATTGAATGGACAAGACTTGGACTCAAAATTCTTTGAAATTTGTCGTTTTGAGAAGTCCAAAACAGATCTATATGTTCTAGATCTATCAGATTGACAAAGAAATTCGAATAATTTTGCTTTTCACCGTCAATCTTAAGAAATGTCAAAATACGCTTTTTTCAAATCTATGTGTGATAATTAAACAGACAAGAAAGGAAAGAAAAAAGGTCTTCTGTAACATTACTGGCCCTATTCTGTCAAACCCGTTTCTGTTAAGAATTGACAAGAAGAAGACAATAAATTGTAGAGTGAAATGACTCTCTGCTATATAGGAATATTACCTGAATTTGGGAACTACCCCGTTTTGTAGCCCCAAAGCAAAGCTGACAGCTTCAGTTTCGTGAACAAACCTTGTTCTATAAATGATATACATAATAAAGTCGACTGTCTGAATGTTTGTCAGTCTTTTTTACACTAAAAAAGGACAAAGAGCAGAGTTTTGTTATCTTTTGTCAAAAACTACAACCTTTGACAGCTAAACAAACCTTATTTTATAATCTTATACAATTAAAATCACACAAATGTATCATTATGTGTAAATTTTGTAAGCACTTAAGTGCGTGTTTAGCTGAATCAACAAAAAAGTTTGTTTAATTAAGAGCGTGTGTTCTATCAAAATGTAAAATTTAGTTTCTTAGTTCATCAACTACATAGCTAATTATTTTAGAAACAAGAACAAACAAAAAAAAAAAAATAATAAACAATTTAATCTTAATTCTAAGGCCGTATGACACTTTATACTATTTATCTTACTTAGCCATATCAAAATGCCAGTGATGTTAGCGCCTACGCACTCACACCTTTTAGGAGTTTTAAATTATAAATTTGGGGTACCTACCCTTATAGTCTTATTTTTTTTTTTAATTTTAAAGTGTCAAACGGGTTTGAGGTCATTGCCACACTTGCATATTCTAAGCAAAAAAAACTTGAGAGCTAAACACAATTGATAGCTCGTCGCTGACAGATGTCAAAAATGAGAAATTCGCCAGTAAGTTGAAATGTTTTTAACTTCCTTTCGAGACGAATTTGACATCTGTCATTAACGAACGATTAATAATTCTGTTCACCTTTTTAATTTCTTGTGTTAACTTGTGCTAATGTTTCAAGAATCTTAAACTTTAACTAAGATATAACTAAATTCAAGAACAAAATATACCAAGGTAATATTTACTCTGTAACCATTTTTGTTTTGTTCCATGAAATGCCATTTCCTTTCAACCTTGACAATCTGATTGGAAAAACCTTAATGTATCGTTTATTGGGTTCTCAGCTTTGCCAGTCATCGTGACGCTTATTCCAGACATTATCCTTGCCCTTGACAATAATTGTTGCACATCATTGAACAGCATGAGGTTAGGTCTGCTTCTATTAGAAACATATTATAATAAGAATACATTAGCTGCTGCCGTTGCATATGTGATGACATTGTTGCGGGGTTTTGCGCGTTATCCCCTTATAAGAGTTCTGAAAATAAACAGGAAGGTAAAAGATTATTATTTTATCAGTTTTTTTTTTCTGTTCGTTCTGCTGGGTTAATTTGATGTTTGCTACTATTAAATATGTTTGTATTAAATTAAGGTCACAAAATGTGATTGTATGTAGGTAATATAAAAAAAAATAACAACAGCTGTGCTGATATGTGTAGTAGCAACTATAAGGGTTCTATAATGAGAGTTATATATTCGTATGGTTTTTTTTTTTTTGTTTTGAAATATTATTTCTTTATTTGTTCTCTTTTGCAAATGCATGGAGTTATCACGTTTTTCTGATAAAATAAAATACAAAAATTATAGAATTATTTGCGGAAGTACTGTGTACAATCAGCAAATAACTGAGGAATTGACTTATCTAAACCAAGTTTAACAAAATAGGGGTAATACTTTGAAGGTCATCATGAAAATTAAAACAATCATATAGTTTAGTAGAATAGTACCTACAATAATAACAATCATAATTATTTGAATAATGTTATTACTGCAAATTAGAGGACTTCCACTTACTATTCCATCTATCTTTTGTTTGATACAAACAAAACTGCTACCTTTTAATTTTCCGTATTTAGGACAAATTCCCAATAAATATCCTTAACAACCCTTTTTTGTTGAATGACAGCAATTTTTTTTTACTCGTAGTTACCAGCAGACTTGTGATTGTATTGTGTTGCATCTTTTGAAATTCACAAACAACATTTTGAATTAAAATTGGCCTATGTTCATCCCCGGGTCGAAATGTATACCTCCATTCACTGCCTTCACTTTGACCTTAGAAATCGTCCCACTTGCCTTGCCTTGTACCTGACATGTTTTTGACACGAAAGCTTTTCAAATTATTGACTACTCTTCAGCTTTTCAACTAAAAAAGCCGTAAAAACGATTTTTTTTACTATTTCACCGAGTTAGAACTGTCAAAATTATTAAGCGAAAAGACAGAGAAAGAAATCTAAACGTTCCAGATTGTTGATTGGTGAGTTATAAAAATCATCATCATCATCATCTGCTCGACAACCGGGGTCCGGTCCTGGCCTCTTTCAACAAGTCTCTCCACCTATCCCGGTCTCGAGCCAACGCCATCCAGTTGCGCACCCCAAGGCTTTGGGCGTCCTGGTCTACGTTATAAAAATACATTATAAAAATACATTAATCCGAAATGCTTTTATTTTTATCTAAAAGCCTCGAAAATAATGAAAACTCGTTCTTATTCTCAAAGGACATTTTCTTTTATTTTTTCACCAAGTTAGAACTGTCAAACATAGAAAAAAAGAAAGCCAAAACTCATGGACATTCATAATGTAAACCTGTCTCCATCTGCATTCGATTAATACAAGTAAGACAATGTTCATTTTGGATATAGTCTGCTTTATCATATATTTGACACCTGTCAAATTTTGAATATTAGTGAAAACAGCAAAAAGTAAACTTAAATGACCTTACAAAATAAAACTACGTATTCGATAAGTAATTAAAATGCGTACAACAGCTTGACCCTCCAATATTTATGTCCCTCATTTTATTTCGTGTTTGCATCGTCTTATACCAATGACCGACTGTCTACACATTTTTGGGTAAATACATGCACAATGGGCTGTTATTTTTATATGAGCAAATATGTATAAATCCTTATTCTTGGAATTTGCACAGAAGTTCCAATGACCCAGAGAAGCATACATGTATGCGTTATCATAAATTCTTAAGTAAGTCAGTGATGTTTGAAAAAAAAGTTTGAGTCACAAATTCGAAGAAAAAGGCACTACAAATAATGTACAGTGGGGCAGTATGCTCTAAAAAGTAAATCATAACAAACAAGTTCATTGTTAGCTTAGGAGTTTCCAACAAGTGCATGCGTAAGCAGCTTGTTATCCTTCGAATTGGATGTCACTGTACCACTTCTTGGAGGTAAGCTTCACGGTTCTTTAGCTCGTGCCGATAAGGTCAAGGTACAACCCCCAAAGTAGAGAAGCAAGAAAAGAAAAGCAGAAGAAGACCGGTCGCGCAAAAAGGAGGATCCAGTACAACAGATGTTTCGTCAACTTTGTCCACGGATTCGTTAGTCGTCGTCGTCGTCCAAATGCTAACTCTTCTTAAATATTCAAATTTATTGAATCTTTTTCTGTGAATAAAGTGTACCCACTTGAGTAACTTGTTGAAAATTGATAATTTAATATAACTTGACTTGATGTTTTATGAAAAAGACCTCAGACAAAAACAAATACCCCACTGTGTGACACGTAGCGAAAGACTAAACTCACAAACAAAAACAACATAAATATTCACAAAAATCTGAACAGAACGGATTGGATTTTGCCAGAGGTACAAACATACATATACTCAGGTCCAAAGATAAGAAACCATATGGTTAACACTTTACCTTTGGAAAACATTGCCCCAAAAGACAAAAAAATATCCGCCGTTGACAACAACAACTCTTGTGCAATTAACCATGGACAATAATTAATTTCATACAAATACATTCACAAATGTGTCACTCTTTTACTCTCAGGAACGTTTATGTGTGTCTGTATGTGTATCTTCCTAAATAATAACGATCAAATCAAAAAAGTGTCCCAGAGAGCTTATCTTGCAATTTATTGTAATTGGAAAAAGCTTGCGGTGCTATACACGGTGCTGATGGCTGGTTTATTAGTGGTTATTGCTGTCAACTTAAATTGTTATTAATATCATTAAAACGTCATTGGTTCAATGGTACCAATCACTGTGCGGAGACATAATAATTTTAATCAAAATTCTTAAACACTTGACCCTTATATTCTGGTTTAATTTCAACCGAAAGAAAGAGGAGAAGATGATACATTTGCAATTAAAATTAATTTGATTTTTTTTTTTTTTGTTATTATGATACGGTTAATTATATTGGAGATTTTTTATGACTTAATTCATGATTTTATAATCGGATTAACACGACGATTGACAAATTGGCATACTTCTTTGGAACATTTTGGTGCAACCTACATACTTATATAAGGAAAAAGGAAGTGTAGTGACGTTTTCGGCAGTGAAATAATGGAACTAGTTTTTTAAATTTTAGATTTTAGGAGTAAAAGCTTAAAGAAAATTACTGATTGATTAGGAACTGACATACCAATAAATTTGTCTAAGCAGCATATAAAAATGGGAGATTTAGAGCCAACTTTAACTGAATTGATAATGAAGAAGAATTGCAAGCTCACCTCACAAAAGAAGGATCCTGAAAAGAAGAAAAGAGACACGAGCTGAAGTCTTCGAGCCAACTAATTAACCTCACGAGATACAAAGAAAAAAAACTAACCAGAAAAAAAAATAGGAAAACCGAAATGTTACTGAAACCTAATTCACTACATTTGAAGTCCTGAAGTTGAAGGTGAGCTTAAAATTAAGAAACTGCTATACTCTGTCCCACATAGATTGTCAGTACACATACACATCTTATGGGAAAGCTTTGTTCAAACTTTTTACACGCGAAAGACTTATGTAATACGGTGCAACCAAACTGAGATGCAAACATCCTATTTTCTCTGTAAGGTACTGAAAATCTTTGTAGGACAGAGTATAACAAGTCAAGGGAGACATCCGACGTGAAATTCATCAGCTTCGTTGTTGGGCTGAAGATACGTATCAAGAATCAATAGGGTCACTCGCAGTGCCTCAAAACCAACGATATATTGCTATGTAAAAACCGACAACCCGTTGGATATGTGGCAGCGACCTGCGGGATGAATTACGCTTATGCGGAGCTGCGTGAAGATAGACATTTATGCGGAGAATATAAGTGCAAGCATGTTTGATTTGCCAATCAATTATTGAGTATGTTCAACTCTTAAGAAGACAAAAGAAGAGACAAAATAGGTCCTCATCAAGAAGCAAGTTCAATGAAAGGTCGTAACATTTTCAGCCTGCAACAGCCATCAGCTTTGCAGTTATGGCAAAATGAGAGACACTAACTGTTCCCATCTAACAACAAGGCTTAATGATCAGCGGTTGTCACCAGCTAGATGTGACCCATGTCTTAGGTGTGACACGTGCTATTGGGAAGTTCCAACCAAAGTTATTGCAAAGTGAATGAAAACAGCTGCATACTTGTCAAACAATTTGGTTTGGTGAAATCACTGTCAATTTATTGTTTATTGGTTCTGTTTGCTAACTTAATTTAAAGAACTGTCATAATCTATTATAAAACATCTTTTTGTACGCAATTGAAATTGAGATGTTTTTGCAAAATTCTTAATTATAAAATTAGGGAAGTAATACCAAAAAAATTTCCAATAAAAACTGATTTGAAAAAATCCTGACAAATTTGGTAAAATGTTGAACAAAAGTTTCTCAAAACGTTAAATTATACGTCAAAATTCCAACGGTCATTTTATAGCGCCACACATTCCTTCTGCAATTTCCGTTTGGTATTTCCCAGATCAACTGTCAAACACCACAATCAGAGTAACATAACTTCCGTTTGTCATAATTTTTTTTAAATGAAGGGCTGCAGTTGTCAAGTGATGTCATTTTAATGAACTTCAACTATGCGGAGTATTTTAATAGTAAATAATTATGAATGAGCAAATTCATTATCATCAATTAAAATGCATAAATATTATGTACAGAACATAGTAATTATACTTATGATGAGTCAAACAGAGCGCAATTTGTATATGTTCACAAAGTTTTTCATTGGAAATGATCGCGCCAAGCAACAGTTTGAAAAATTTGCCATCATTAAGTGACGCAATCGCAATATGCAGCGAATTCGTATGAATGACTTCACTTGTATAGTTTGAAGGAGTTCCTATAAAACCAAACTAAAAAAAATCACAGACGCGTGATGGAAATAATAAGGGACGTCAATGTTTATAATGGAAGATTACATTGATATAAAAATTAATGGATAGGTGCTAGAAGAGATATAGTGATTAGGGCTTACACTTTGTTATCTATGGGGAGTTAAACGTTTCTTTTGTTATTTTTTTTTTTTATAGGTATTATGTGTTTAAGTGTTTTTTTTTGCTGTGATAATAATAATTACAGAGGCAATGTGGATTTTTTATTTTAAAATCGTGCAAAAACTGACAACCTATAGTTTAGAGGGATAAATTGTGGGGGCGTAATCGGTGCGTCAAACTTTGCAATTTTGACGTTTAATCAGCGAATAAGATGCATGCAATTAAAAGACTTACTTTTTTTGTTGTAGTTTGAAGTGTAAAGCCTGAAGCTGAATGGAATTTCCTTTCCAATTTTGTTTTGTATTATTTGATGGTGTTAAAGTGGGTGTTTAAGATATTTTAAATGGAAGTGTCATTTCAGCTGTCAAAAAATTACAAAACTGCATTTGTTTGGAAAACAAATGAAATTATTTGCTGTTAAAGTAAGGTTAAAGTGGAGAGAAAGAAAGTAAAGAATAAAAACCCGTCATGGTATAAAAAACATAAGGTATGCTTGACAGTTCAGACGACTGTTTCTAGACGTCATCGGAAGTAAAATACTAAGCAATTTAGTTAAGAGTTAGGAGACCAGACAATTTCCATTTCAATGATGGTTAAAGTAGTAAAATTTAATATGAAACACCCTGTATCCAAAGAAAATAGTAAAAGCCATCAAACTAGCTTTGTTTAGTTTGAAGATGAAAAAAAAATCGGGATATTTATTAATAAACATGCCATTCACTGTCACTATCACTTCTATCAACTATACTGTCACCATCTGTCAACTGTCATTTACTTTATTATCTCAATTGACATTTACCACTAAATTCCATGCAATTTTATGTGTCAAATTGCATTAGAAAAACAACAAAGTTAAAATCTTGTTTTCACTTAGTCACGTGTTTGTGCGCAGAATATATGCAGCTTAACATTCAAACCGCGTGTGACAGCGTAGGTTGTGGTAATGCACCAAGGACTTTTCACACTCATTTTTGTTTTGACAAAAATAAATAAATCAAGCAGATTATCTACTATAAAATTGTATGAAAAAATTACATAACCAGCAACAAAATTAATGACACTTGCTTGTTGTTCAGGTGCAGTAACAAAATAATAATACAAAAAAAAAATAAAAAGAAATAACAACATTTACTGGTTCAGCAACAAAGGGAAAAATGTTGGCTGATACAAACTGCATTTTATGATAATCTGTGTGTGGAAAAAACAAAAAATGCTTTCAAGTCAGTCAAGCATGCGTAATGAATTCTTGGAAACAAGTTTATGGTCAAGCCTTACAGAAAATGTTTATGTGAAAAACAAACAAACTAAAAAGAAAAAATATATTCAAGATCTTTTGTGTTGATGCAAAAACAAGTATAGGTTAAGTGAAAGTGCTGAGGGCAGTACACATTGCAACGTTAGATCGCAAAAATGCAAGCTACATTATTAGTACCTCTATCTACTGGCATTATTTTTGGCGCGATATTTATGAAGTTTGTAACAGTCTGGGAATTATGGGTTGCAATTGTAAAAAATGTTTTCCGTAAGTTTCCTATCTGGGTGAAATGTACAAAACAGAGTAAGTGCTCAAAGGATGTATTCCTTCTGAGACTACTCATCAGATTATCATGTAACTGTCATTCTTATCCAAAAAACCATTTACTTCTGAAAGTGACCTTTGGAGCAGGTGCTCCATTTTATCACTACCTGAATTTTGACGTCTGTCATAAAATGTCTCAACAAAAAACATTCAATCAAGTATTGATACAAAACGATCTTCCGAAACCTAACGCTAACTGCCTGACTGTGACAATGTATGTCAGCTACACTGCAGGCCACATCTTTCTCAGGTTATGGATGAAACACTGTTCAATTAAAATTAAGTATGTATTGTGTGTATTTTTAAATTTAAGATGTTATAAAATTTTACTGCATGGATATCGTATATAAAAATGCATGGAAGAAGCAATATATTGTCATCAATTTGACACGGTAAAAAGTAAGCCAACTTTTTGTGCTGCAAATACCGTCTTCAATAATGAGAGTTTTGTTTGAAATCCGTATTTGAAAAGAAAAGTATAAACTTTCGTTGTCTGATTATTTGCTGAACCAAAGAGAATGCTCTGATTCTTGTGTTCTGTGAAACCTAAGGCAACCATTGCAGTGATACCTTTAGTCACTCAGCCTGCTTCCAAGCTGTTCGCTTTAAAACGACAATTTTGTAAAAAAAACAGCTTCCCCAGCCTTATGAGGTACTTTGCTGGTACCCGGAAAAAGACTTATAGAACATATATTTGAACTATCATTTCGCTGCATCCAATAATAGGCGTTATTGGGCGGGTTGTTATTACGAATTATGCTGAATTCTTTTGCTTTTATAAATCGAGGATTTGTTGGAGCTTATCCTTCCTTTTAAAACTTAAAGCCACTTGAGCTGTAGAAGCAGTAAGTATGCGTGATCCTCTTCCTAAAAAAAAACTACTATATTCGATGGCCTTCAAGTAGGTACTCTTAAATCACAAAAAAAAATTATATTTTTTTTATGATTAAATAAATTTTAATAGATTACAGCTCCCACCTATGCCAAAGTCATTATCAGGAACATTCAAGTGCCACAAAATCAAAGTGAAAAAACAAAAAAAAATTAAATCTACGAATCTGTCCATTTTTTTAATGAGTTGTTGAAATTGAAAAGGTCAACACACACACACACACACACACAGAGTCAGAGATTGCTAACATTTTAATTAAAAACAGATTTTACTCGTCTGCCACATCATCGGTCGATTGCCGCGAGTTAAACTTCATACATAATTATCTTACTCTGATGCTGGTGCTATGGGGCGTATGAGTGTTTTTTTTTTTTTGTAATCGTGTCGCTTCGCATTATTATTTTCTCTAATTAGTTTCGCCATTAAACATGAACAGAGTACACACATTTACTTTTTTTTTCATTTCATCTTTGACATATAGAATAAAACATTAAAAATGCTACACAGCTGTTGTGCTTCACTTTGACCATACAAAAAAAAAAAGAAGAAAAATTGAAAATAAAAATATCGATTATCACAAAGGGATGTTTTTTATCTTCCTTGCTTCGTCTGCTGAGTTGAAATATATGTCTGCCATCAAAATTATTATCATCACCATCATAATCGTTTCAAAAAAATAAAAATTAAACCTCAAGAGCCTTGATGATGTGATGCGTGTGCTGGATGATGAAGAGGCGTCATCGCATCTTCCAAACAATAATGCTTTCTGATAGCCAAAATTATTTAAGGGATAAACGGATATGAAAACCATTGTCATCACTCAATGCTCCAAAAAAATGCTAAGAACATGATGAATTTATATGTAAACCAAATAAAAAATTAACATGTTTTTTATTTTTGAGAGAAAAGGTGTGGGCTGTATGAGGGAGATTTATAAAAGGCTTTGCCCAAAAACCATTTAGTTGAATCCTTGTCGGCCTAAATTTAAAACAAAGGTTTTATCAAATCCACTTGTAGCTTATGAATATTTTTATGATGATGATGATGATGGAAGAGTTATGTTCTATTTTTATTCCTACAATGGATGATGTTGTTGATGACGGAGGAACATAAATTGTTAAATATAAAATAAATAATAGAAAAATCAACATGAAAGCTGTGAGGAGCTTCTGGAATCGACATAGAGAGGCGAAAATTTAGAAAAATGATTTTTTTTATCCAATTCATACTCTTGACGACAGGTTCTTGATAATGTTTTTGTTAAATTAAACCTTGATAGATCTTCAAAATAATATTAAATGGATTGAAAAAAATCTTTATTCATAATACATTTTTGTATTTTTGTGCTTTTAATTAAAATGTATAAACAATTGAATTGAATTGAAAGAAAATACTTTTAAGCACGTGTTTAATAACACTGGTCTCCAAAAATAAAGTTTTCTTGTCCTTCATATAATTTTTTGAAATTATGTACATAAGATTGAACTTTTCTGAATCTAAATTTGGTTTCACAAAAATTTTATCACGTGCATTTTTTTTATTGCTTTTTCAAAAATGTGATCGTTTTGCAGAAAAGAGCTCTTTAAGATTCGGTTGACTTTGTATATATTCAAAACTATTGAGCCGATTTGGGTGAAAAAATAAACACGCTAGACTATCGAATATGAAATCATGACGCATATACCTATGAAACTGCATACTCAGATTTTGTTTATACCTCAACTCTCAAAATTTGCTGTCGGCTCTTGGTCTATTTAAAATCAACCAGATTTTCTAATAGGGGAGATTTTGGCAGGAATTTTATCAAATTAGCACTCAAAAAGCTAGCTTGTTGTCAAAATGTGAACTTTGAAAACAATAAATTGATAATTAAAAATTGTACTTTATTTCTTTTTAAATCTTACAGTACTTCCTTTGAAGTATTCTATTATTTTTTTTTTTGTTGAACTAGAAATGCAGAAATACAAAGTACTAGTAAAAAATGCCATCAATAGCAAAACTTTTACTTGGTTTTTTAAGTACAAGTACGAAAAAATTGTACTTGTACTTAAAAGTTTTAAATACAACGCATACTTGTAATTAAGTTGTCATTTTATACCAATATTTAATAACCGTACAGTTTTTTATCCAACTATGACTTGTTTAGAACTTATTTGCTAAAAACTGTTTAATTGGAGTGAGTCATAAGTTTCGCATAGGTATTGTCACGTCCCAACTACAACTACCTTACTACTACGTCCCGTTTCTACAAAAACCTTCTCGTAACTACATTTTTACAGAACGCGCACTTTGTATTTCAATACAGTATTTAGACCAAGCAGAATTTTGTTATAAAGAATTTTTACTCACAGTATTTTGCTCGTACAGCATTTTGCACTTATAGAATTTTGACTTACAGTATTTTGAATACAGTATTTTGCCACATACAGTATTTCGACCCCAACCGAATTTTTTTTAGGTCAATGACATTCGTGAAAAATTTTTAGTAAAATTACTTTAAGTACTTTGTGGTTTAAATTGAAACGTTATTATTTTTGAACCTTGGTTTCAGGTAAATAGTTTATAGAATTTAATAAATTTTAAACGTATTTCTTCAATTTACCTTCCGAGTTTATATAATTCTCCACAAATCTAGCCTCGAAACAAAAAAAAAATTAAACACGTTTTTGTACAATGGGACTTCCCTGAAGACATAAAAAAAAAATTGGCAAAGTCAATATAAATTCACATTTAATTTGTATTCAAGAGATAAGTAGATTTTTCTAAGTATATCCAGTTACGAATAACTATTTACTTTTCCATCGGTCTTATATTGACATGAACTTTAAAATGCAAAAAAAAAAAAAAACTATTCAATGTATAATAATGCTAATAGAGTTATCAGTTTGAAATATTTGTTCAAATTGATTAGTGAGCAATGCACATACCATGTCACACTTTAATGTGTCAAAAAAGATAGGTAAATTTGTAGCATTGGAAGAACCTTAACTCGTCGTTTGCCTCTAAAAAAAAAAAAAAAAACAAATAAAAAAGCAACAACAACAGAAAATAGTCATGATTATATAGCAAAAGGTGGGTTAAAACAGTATAAAGTTTCTTCCAACCGGCATAAATCATAAAGTGTTATTTAAAATTGCTCATGGGCATTATGGGTAATGCTGGCTCAAAGCCAGAAAGTAACATACTTAACTACCAGCAGGAATATTTATATTAAATTGAAAAAAGGTTATCTTTATATTAGACATCAATGTTAAATAGAGTTTTTGAGTTTTTGGTATTACATAGAACTTTTGAGGTCTTGTTGACACTCGACTTAAGTCTCAATCTCAAGGTCCCAAAAAACGGTCTTGAGAAGTAGAGTCAAGTCATTCCAATGAAATATAACACACAGGCTGATAAGTTCCGGGTCTCAACCCCATAATGTACCACAATTCAAGCAGTGCGAACCATAAAGGCCTAACTGATTTTTGAACTTTTTTTTTTAAAAGGCGAAAACTTGTAACTATGTTCACGAAAATAGGTTTCTTTCGAAAAACTTACATATATACATGACATATTCAAATAAGTACAAAACATTTCTTTTGGATTTTACAAAAAAAAGTGTGAATTTTTTTTTTTTGAATTTTGGGTCTTGTAATAATGGAGAATAGGCGGTTCCGTCCCATTGGTGTAACACACAGTGACCTATATCGTTGAAAAGGTCTCAATTAGTGCATCAATTTTTTGAATCCTCCTAATTCCCAAGGAAGAAAAACATGTTTTCACTATTCCTTCAGGATTTCATCCCTGGTGTTGTAACACATTATGACCTATATCGTTGAAAAGGTCTCAACTAAATTGTTTTCTATGGACACCAGTGCCACCATCTTGACAAAAAATGCACAAATATTGCAATTTTAGGGTTGACTATTGTTTTTGAAAATTGATTTAACTTTCTAGCAAATGATTTTTGTGTAGTTCAAAGGACATTACATTAGCCGCAAATAAAAACAAAAATATTATTTTTCTGAGTGAACGATTTCCACAAAAACAAATCCGGATCAGTTGGTTAATTTTGTATATAATTACCCTGAATTATTTACAAAATGTTTTTCGTTAATTGTTTCCAACAGGACTATGACATTTATAATTAACAAAATAATTTACTAACTTCCTTTTGTATAATCAACTGTGTCATGGTGATTTTCGTTGTATCACAGTATCAATGAATGATTGTGAAATGCTATAAATTTTTTAACTTTTTTTAATTAAAGATATCGCAATTAAAAAAACAAAAATGATTAAACCAGACACTTTATTACTATGTGCAAAATTATTGATTTACTACGCGAATGTAAAAAATGTTTATTTTCCTCATAATCGAATTTTACGATTTTGATAAAACTTATTCTTCTAAAAATTTTGGCTATTGAAAGTTGAGGTATTGGAGTTGTTGAAAAGCTTTTAAAGTAACAGTCTTCAGAGTCAAAGTTCTCTTAAAATTATATTTTAGTCTATTTTGTGAGCTCAGAACTCTGAATTATTTTTAAAAACTGAAAAAGACCTATCCAAAGAAATCTCAGAATTCATTCATATACATTTTTTCAATGTTATTCAAAATGCCAGTAAAATTTTTGCATATTGTTTGCCTGGTTGTTATTTGCTGACAGGTTGTTTACTGCTAAAAAGAGAAAATATCACTTATTTCTGCGTAGACTCTATGGTTCGTGCTTCGTGTCTTTCCAATTAAAACTGCATAAATAAGACATTGCTCAAGAAATGAATTTATTTATTCTATATGCAAATGAATATTCCACATAAGAAACTACTTCTTCATTGATAAAAATAATTACAAAGACCATTTGAAAAATTTAACAACGACCTTCTAAGAAAGCTTCAATGTTTTTCTTATAGATAATTCTATCACGTCAAGATTCTAAGAAAAACGCATAAACTGATCATCAGTAATGTGTAAAAATTATTATACAACACGCGTGTGCAGAAATTAATTATTATGTTTAAAAATGTTTTTTTTTTTTTATTTGACGTTCCTTCATAAACCACTCGTACTAAGTGTTAGAAGGTGCCATGTTCTCTGAAACAATTTCTTTCAATTAAAGAAAAAAGGAATATTATCAGAAATTTTTCTAGTTGGTTCATTTTTTTCGTAGAATTTTAAAGTACGCAGATTAAGTGTGTATATATTAGTTTTTGTAGAGGTAGAGTAAAGGATTGGCAAATTCCACTTACTTTCTATTGCTTAAAGGCGCTTATTAAATCGTAAACTTGTATAAACTCTATCTATTAAAACAGGCAGGATATTGTTTTCTTTGCCATTTCTTGACTGTTTCGTATAGGAGGAAGTTTACCTACCAAAAGTTTTGGTTTCTTCTATTTTCCAATAGAAACACGCGTCGGTTTTGAAACAACACAAACTTTATCCAGTATAAGGTCTCTATATAATAAAGCTAAATTGCTTAAGGATTCCCTTGGTAATTTTTTTCACAAATTCCCATCTCTCTTGCGAGCATATTTTTGTTTTGATTAGGTAGTTGTTGAAAATCTATCGAAACAAAATGTGCGTTGTTATTAAATCCTCAAGGTTCTCTATCCCACGCGGCGCTAATGTTATTTTTTTCCATGTTCAAAATTAATAACAAGAACGCACACTGTGATCCATGTAATGAATTAGGAAAAAGATACATTTTGAGACACTTTATTGGTTATATCTTATAACCAACGGATAATGAATTTTGTGTCTGGAGATTTTATTTTTTTTTATCCTCTAGGAAAATAAAGAATAACAAAAAAAAATCAATAAAAGTACGTCATAGGAGGAATGGTAGACGATGGCCATAATAATGTTGATGGAATAAAATATCTTAAAATAGAGTTTTTAGAAAAGATACTTTGTAGAGGTACCTAAATGTGATTTCATCTTTTGCTAAAGATATAATTTTCGTTGTACAATTTTTTTTAAGCACAGTTGCGTCGCAAAATTATCCCATGTGTTGGGTATTTTGGTGATATAAATTGCCATTTTTTAGGAAATTTTTCACACTATATGTATAAGTTTGCAATAAAACAGAATGCTCTTTTCTACTTTTAATACTGTCAAAAATTAAAAAAAAAACGCATTTTTAAGGTCGATTTTTCCGTAAATGACAGTAATAAGCTAAGAGTGGTCATAGAATCCAAATTAGATTTTCGCAAAAGATTTTGAATCTCTCAACTCATTTTATTATCTGTGCTTGTAGGTATAAAACATCTTTAAAGCACCGCCTCTAATTGCTCAAATGAATTATACAAGGCCCAGAAACTTTGAATCCAGTAAACGATGTGTATTCTATCAGTCAATTTCAATTATTTTCACTTTTCAATTATCTAACAGTAAATTTTCTTCAACTACCTATGCCTAAAAAAATACATATCCATCTTAATATTGATTGAGAGCAACAAATTTATTTATTCATTCATTCAAACGTCTGAAAAGTTTATACCATAACAAATGGACTCATGTCAATATATTATGCCTATAAATCGTGGAAATCTACAAAGTCTCAAAGTAATTGCAAACAAAAACTTAGTTTAGAAAAAAAAAAAGATATTAATTTGTTTTAGGAGATAAAATGATTTATGGAACAAAAATAAAAAAAATAAATAAATAGGTACAACAGAAAATTCGTTTATAGGCAGGTAGATACCTACTTCTAGAATTTACTACTTTCTTCGAAGATTATTTTATTTTTATGGCTATTTTTCTAGCAGTAAATATTTTTTTTATTGTCTACAACAAAAAACGATTGATACATAATTTTATTTTTACTTTCATTCCAACTTTGAATTTAGTTTTATTATTATTTCGACTAAAGTTCTAAGGCAATTTATTTCATTTAATTAAGGGTAAGTCAATCAATAATTAAGGCAATTTGTTTATAATGACTTAAGTTTATTGTCTTGAGTAATTCTCATCTAGAGATCACTTGAACAAAAAAATTGCATAGAAATTTTAGTAAACAAAAAAGAAAAAATAATAAATATAAATTATAAACAATAATACGAAATCAATGGAAATTTTTAAAAGACTTGTTGTTTCATTAAAGGTGTTTTCAAAATACGCCATAATTCTTTAGAATCTTTTTGATGGCTTCTGCAAAAATATTTCAAAAAAAAATAAAATACGTTGACGTTGAAATTCACGAGTTTAAATTATAATTAATTAACATTGGTTCCATTTTGCGTCATAATGCAAAATGATACCCGGAAATGTTCCTCTAAGAAAACCTACATGATTTCTTAAATAAAAAAAAGGGAATTTCCTGGAGTATGTATAAATTTATTGGAACTGGAAGTAACAACCCACAATTTATTGAGAAATCAAATATTTCGTTGCGGTATTCTCATCGGTTATTGAACAGAAATGTTGATATATGTAATTGTATAATCTTGACGCACGTGAAGTACTTTATTGTTAAGGTAGGTAGGTAGGTATCTACAATATACAACACTTTTCTGTGATTTTGTTTTTATCATTAAATTATTTACTTTCCCAAAATAATTGATGCAATTTATCTATGCCATGACTTTTAGGGTGGTAAACACACGAGTAAGATCTTTGAAAAATTAAATAATTTTAATTTGCAAGAGTCCAAATTTTAATTGTAAATATGTGAATTCAATTTGCAAAATGGGGAATTATTTGTGAAAAACTTTTATTTGGTGCTTACACCCAACAGCAATCTAGATTTCCTGCAAAAATCTGAAAAAACTCAGAGAAACCTACTAGACACAGTACAATTTGGCATGAATGTTTTATTTGACTTATTGTGTCAATAGGACAATAGAGAGTCCATCCATAAAATATTTAAATATGGAAGGGTGTTTTTTTCACAGCATGTTTCATTGAATGAATGACGTCCAAAAATTGTACTTTTTCATGTATAGCCAAAGAGAACAGAAAAACATCCGCTGTTTACTCAAAAGAAAAAAGATTCAACATCAGAAACGAGTGACTTATGGGAAATAACAACAGAAAATAGTATGTAAACATTTTTGAATGAACGTATTGTATCGCTGTTTTTTAGACGTGGTTAGTGACGAAACACTAAATTTTTTGTTACAGTCAAACTAATTTTTATCTATTAACATACAAAATTTAGATTTAAACTATCATACGATTTATTAAAATACCAACATTTTTGTAGAAATTTGTGAATTTCTGTCATCAATATTAACAAAACCATCTGAGCCATAAATTGGATGATAGATAATAAATAAAATAATACACAAATATTTCTGTGTGATGATAGCTTTAGAAAAATTAAGGTTAAGTTGAAATTTCCGTTAAAACGTACTTGTACTTTTTATAGAAAAATGTACTAAAAATTTCATTTTTCCCATTTTAAAAACTATGATTGATTTCCTTAAAAAAAATGGTAGTCTTCAGAAAACGAAATACTTAATCTACTATCAAACAATTTGTGTAAACAGCAAATTTTGTGTAAAAATTTGTGTATTTTTGAGATAAATACTTACAAGACCATATGACCCACAAATGGGATAACAGAAATTTACATTATAAACACTATTTGTATATCATTTGGTGTCTTCCGAATTATGGTTTAGATGATATTGTGTACTTTTATTGCAAAAATACAAAAAAATTTGTGCATACACAAGTCCTGAGATCTAAGCTTAAAGCTAGTATCACACGATTTTTGTAAGTACTAAAATTTGTGTAAACATTTGTATACAAATTTGTTTATTTTGGTCATTAAAATGCACAAAACAATCTGAGCGACAATTTGGACGACAGCAACAAATGGAAATACATTATTTTAATTTTCTTTGCTTCACAAGAACCTTTTGTTTAAATGTTTCCTTCTTATTCCAATTCATCAAAATTTCAAAATATAGAATTAGTAGAAACCAAATGTTAAAACTTTTGTCAATACAAAGAAACAAATTAAATGAACTGAAGAGTCTCAAGCACCACTTCCTGTGCCTGAGATCACTCCAATTTCAATTTTGTATACAGCAACTGACAGTCAGAAAATCATTGCAAACAACAACAAGAAATCAACAAAGTACTCAATTAAGAGTTCATAAATAATTATTTTGATTATTTATTTAAGTTCTCTTCTCCCTCTCTCAGAAAAAAATATCAACAATTTTATTGCACAGAAACGTCAATACTTGATAATTTAAATTTGTACTAAAAATATAACACTCCAAAAGGTAGCACACACACCACACCACTGTGGTATTCCCCTCAATGAAAAAATTAAATGGATCATCTGATCTGGCATCCGTTTAAGGTGTAGGCGCTGATTTTATATTGAAAAACAAAACAAAACTGATTCATGCCACTTCCTCATATGTTTTATACGTTATGCATATCACTGACACAAAATTAAAGCTGCACCACGCTTAGTGACTAATTTTTGTTAATCAAAAATGATTGTTTTACGAGTAGAGAGTATTTGATATGATATGACAATCATATTCAAATTGTTGTCACTTTACTTGTTAAAGTGATGATGCTTGGCCCCCTTTTTTTTAAATTTATTAGAAAAGCCCCCGGGGTGTTTGAAAATGAGCTATTTTTATACACAGATTAGAAAGGGTCAATGTGCCTGTCGGAAAACTATATCAATTATGAAGGTGAACTGATGCCTATTCACTGAAAACAATTTGTGAAAGCAAATTTGTCAGCGTCTGACTGATGTCTGTCATGTTTAAATGTATTAAATGGATTTTTATAATTTACGCTAAGAAAACTGAAATAGACCTAAGTTATGAAATATTTAGTGCAAAATATTTTTCACATTCGTGAAGTTTGGTTAAAAAAAGAATATCTGTATACTTGACGGTACGTCAGAAATTGACCTCGACCTAGGGTTGTTAAATGGTCGACAACAAAATTATTAGTTATTTCGTTCTCATTCCCAGTTTTAGATCTAAAAACGTAAAATTTTCAATGTAAACAATTTCACCTAAGCCATTGCTTGAAAAAAATCAACAAAATTGTTTTGTTTTTTTTTCTTGCAAATTGATTACCTCAAAACACTTCACTTTAATGATCAACATCCTACTAGAGAGAGAGAGAGAGTTATGAATTTCTATATGAGATATTATGTAAATTAGGTATTAGTAGTATAATTATATTTCATCAAATGGTGTATATTATGGGAGCTGAAAACGCATTTTTCCAAATACTTCAATGTTCATGGGAATGGATAATGATTTTGTTTATCAATTTTTCTTTCCGCATCATGAGATGGATACTAATTGGCCCTCCTCTCTGATGTTGATTTATTCAAGATTCATTTTGAAGTATGCGTATGCTGTTTTTCAAACTGTTTCTTGTATTTTTTATATGCGTATAGTAAAATTTCTACACAAAAATGTTGAAGAATATCATAATTCATGTTTGGCATTTGCTTTCTTCTTTCTTAAAAAAAAAGATGTAAAACTGAGATGGAATGGATGAGATATAATAATAAATTTAAAGGGGGCAAAAGAGCAACCCACAGTAGTGCTCATCACAAAGGAATGCTTGAGCTAAGACTCTTTGCTAGTGAGCGTACTTAAGAAAAATCGAGGGTTAATGTATTAAGAGGACCCGCGAAGCGATCCACCTTTTCTACTGTTTAAAAACTATTGGGTTTTCCTGTTTTCTGCTATTTTTTCTCATAGTTTTGTGTAATTTGTATTTACAGTACTTATTTGTTTTTAATATCAACACTGCAAGATTATAAAATCAGCAATCTGTGGCTTTATTTTGATATTTTAGCATTTCACAAAACAATGTAAAGCAATTTTAACATTTATTTCTAATTGAACGACGAATTCTTGTCAGCGTACTAACTCGTTTATTTGCTTAGCTATGTAAACAAAAATTAAACACATATTTTGTTATTATAATGGCAACATTTTAAAATTATATACTTGCAATTCCATTGTGTCGATCTTGAGTTACTAGCGTTGAAATGCAATCATATTCAACAGAACAATTAAATGTATTTAAAAAATATCCTATATTACTAGAATTATTGTAAGATCTTGTTCTTAAGAAGGTTTGACTTCGATTTTCAAATATTTGCACAAAAATATATGTGCCATCAAATCGTGCATTTTATTTTTTATTGAAAGAGAACTTTAATCCTTAATGAGCCTATGCGCCTATTCACAGTCTAATATTGAACATTTTTGAATAATTTTCTAGTTATTTAGTTTATTAAAATGTAACAAATAAATTTCTTTTGAAAAAAATCTAAAAGTTCTTAAAACAACTAAAAACTAGGAAATTCCCACCTAAAACAACATAAATTATTAAAAAAAGTAAACCCATGTGAAATCAAAATCAAGCAGAATCTCTTTATAAAACATTTAAGTTAAACAAAAAATATATATATAATGCCCGCCTTACACGACACAATATTATTGCATAACATATGTATTGTCCAAAAATATTGTGCTAAAAAAGGGTTGTCCGAATTTTTGTAAGAAAAACAAACTATGGTTTATTTACTTTAATTGAACGACAAATTCGTTTTTTGCTTCGTTTCATTAATTTCCATGGTTTCGTGTATCTTAATTTAAAATCTTTCTATGAAAGCCTTCTCAAATAAAAAATGTTATAAAAAAATTAGATTTTGGTTTTAGAAAAGGTACAATTTTCGGTCAAGTCTAATGTGGTAAAATTCTACTGTCGTCTTTCGCGCCTAATGTCGTTAGCTGCTGTTGCAGTTAATAACTTTAAAATAATCATCAACAACTTTTTGTATGAGAGACCGCCAATTGTAATTAACTCAGCAACTGGCACTAGCGTAATGTAATGTACCTTAAAAGTGAAATTCAGTGAACCAATAAGTTCAACAGTCGATAACATAAAGAATTTCAACAGATTCTTCAATTTTCAATTTTTGCAAAATTAATTTTACCATTATGATGAAATTCGTCTATAAGAAAAACTAATGTCCATTAAATACAATCTTGGGGCTTTTAAAGTGTTTTTTTTTTTCAGTTTAAAGTTTAATTTCTTAAGTAACTTGTTATTACGCGGTATTTTTCCTATCAAAATTTATTAATACCACACATTAAAAACTGACATTATAAAGTGTCTTTGTTATTAATATTTATTAACTTAAACAAGTTGGCATTTGAAGTTCATGAAATTAATTCAATTTGATTGATATGACGGAGACGGGACTCCCCATAGAGATTTATTACTTAAACAAATAATCTAATATAAAAAGATAGATAAATACCTGTTATACATTAACAATAATTATGAGTTAAAAAAAAAAATATTAATAATTATAGTGTCTAGTGTTTACAATGTTCTTGAGACACAAAACCCACAGTTTTTTTTTATAGAGAGTAATTTATTCAAAGATCCAAACAAATCACTTTTAAGTCAAGTTACTTATGGAACAAGTTTTATGACTAATTTTGATAATTTTTATTGAAATAAAAAAAAAATAGAGATCGCTTGAATTCATTCATAAATTTGTAAACTTTCGAATTGTCTGACTGACGCAGCGCCCAGTCACGCTGATCTGATTTAATTTATACTAAATTAATTTATTTTAGTGAAACCAACGATTTTTGATAATAAAAATTTAGTAAAAAAAAACCAAAACAAAACAAATTTAGTCATTCTAAGAGACTTTCATGAATATTTCATGGCCATATTTGCGGTTATTTTATAGCTGTAATTTATATTTGTGAAACATAATTGCTATCATTTGACCACAAAATGGGAAACTGATTGAAGTAGAGTATTTTGAAAAAGTAGGTATGCAAAATAAGATTTATTACATAGTGTTTCAAAGATTATTTTACATAAACATCCTTGAGCTTTATAGAAAAACGTTAGAATTTCCAGACAAAATGTTGACTTGTTCACAAAGAAAGGTGGTATACCATATTTATCTATAATTCCCTACGAAAATGAAAGCAAGAGTCCTTAACTCCAAAAATAGATCATCATTCTCACCAATATGTCAACGTTTTATGCGAAAAGCTGAAAAAGTCTATGATAACCAAATAAATCAACAAAATATTATAAATAATAATAAAAATAAAAAAAAAATTTAAGTGGCGAATAGCATTTCGGATCGGAAGCGAATTCTTCTTCGATGGGAAATTAATACTGCAAATGTGAAAACAATGAATTTAATTTATTTTCTCGCAGGACTAAAACCCGCTTTGTAGTCTTATTCTAAACACTCATTTTAATATTAATGTACCATAGAAATAATTTAGTTTCAATTTGAAAGATCAAAATATCTACTACTAATGATTTTTTATATTTATAAAATTTTTATATTATTCATCTTTTTTTTTCAGTGCAAGAAACTACAGTTTTGCCAGATCCAATCCCAATGGTAAGAGAAATATATGACACCCATCCATTAACTAACTACCCATACTAAAAAAATAAAGTTTCTACGTAAAATAAGAAAATAAAAATATATGTCAAAATCTTTAATTGTAAGACAAAAATGCAAGTTTTTAAAAGATAATAAATTACATTAAGTATATTAATTTTTGGTTCTCTTCTTCGTTTTTACAGTTAAAATTTTGTTTCTTTATTTCAGTTTTGAAGATTTTGTGCCTTTTTTCAATTGTCTTAAGAGCCGATTTTATAATCATCAGATATACAAACAGTTAGCTGTTAACTAACTGCCAGAGCAATAGGGCTGATTTTTTTTACTATTACACACTCTTAAGAGAGTTGACCTTAACTGCAGAGTTTAAACTCAGGTTTAAATTCCTTTTTTTCACAGATTGTTCCTCAACTTCCAGTTTGAAAAATATCTCTGGGATATTTGCGAAAAAAGAAATTATATTTGAAAATAATTTTTGAAGACCCCTTAAGGCAAATTTCCATAAGGAAATATAGTCTGAAGAACGGTAGCAATTACACTCGCCCGAAAAGTAATATCTAAATATAGAAAAAAGTCGGGTTAGTTACACCATTTCTATTCCAAAAATCTTCCAGGTCTATTTAACGAAAACAACTAATAAAAAAGGGGTTTATTTTTACCCGTTCAGATAGGAGGCGGCATTTTTTTTTAAAGTTGACTTTAGGCCGAAAAAAAATTATTTATAGATCAAGTTAATTTTTAACATTTTAATTCAATAAATAGTTTAAGAAAAATTATCAAACTCAGATTTTAAAAAAAGTTTCAGTTCCAATTTTTAACTGATTTTTTCCAAAAAAAATTTTAGCAAAGGCAGAAAATTAAAATGTCTAATGTATTATAGTTTCTCAAAAAAATAAAAAGTTACTTAATGTTTAGAGAATAAGAGCGGCAATTTTTAACTGATAACTGTTAAGTATTTTTGAATACGAAATCGGAGCAGTTTTGACCCATAATTTTCTTTAGGTACCAACTTCACTAACAATAACTAATTTTTTTTTTAATAATAAACCTGACAGATTGTAAAGTAAAAATTATCCTTTGAGTTCAAGAGTGGAAAAATTGTTGTGTTTTTTTTTCTACAAAGTATTAAACTTTGAACATTTTTCAATTCGGATTACAACCCAAAACTTTTGGCTTTAGATTCCTTAAAACTGTTTGTAAACAAGGACTAGCTCAAAAAGTATTAAACTTTGAACATTTTTCAATTCGGATTACAACCCAAAACTTTTGGCTTTAGATTCCTTAAAACTGTTTGTAAACAAGTCCTTGTTTCTCAAGTACCTTTTTACTTTATTTGTTTCTATCTACATTCAAAGTAAAAAGTGTACATGGATTCCATATTCAAAAGATGTTTACGTAGAGGAGAGCTACTTCATATAGATTGCATGTGATGAATGCCAAGAATATAATTTTCAAAATTCTATATTCCACGTGAGTTCATAATTCATTTATTTTATAGATCTCGCAGTGAAATGTGATTGAATCACGTTTGATGACGAAGTATTACATATACATACATGTACAATTTACATACCTAAAAAGTAGGTAAATAACCACAGTAACTACTTTTTGATTCCTAAAATTATCATCCTTGTTGATGTACATAGATTTTTATACGAGTATTTAACAATATTGTGTGAAGGTGTTGAATGTCAAGGGAATTAGGTCAGCAAGACACAAATATTTGCATAAATAAATTTATTATGGAAAACGTGACACAATGACACAAGACACAACCAAATAAGATGGATGGTGGTGGAACAACTTGGAGTGGGTATTTTAATTTTTTAAATGAATGAATATTGAGATTTATTTTGTGCGACGCACTTGCATAATGTCCTTTTTTTCATTTTGATTTGTGCTCTGTTTTTTTTTGGAAAATTATTGATTATAATTCATTAAGAGTGGTATAAGCAATTGACTCTCTAAGGTCCAATTTATTCACTCTCCATTATATTTGAGGTCATCATTTGTAGAGGGAAATTTAAAAATTTGTATAAGATATAATATATTTCCAATCTATAATTGCAGCTTTAAAAGTAATAGAGAGTGAATAAATTGGGGCTAAGTTAATTTCGAGGTGAAATGTTTAACTTTGCAGAGGCCTTAATTTTTTGTTCTACTAAAAAAATGCTCTTAAAATCTTAATTTACTATGAAAACTTAAGAATTTCCCATGCTTTCATAAAGGAGTTCTGTACCATCTTAAGAGTATTTTAAAGTTTTAATTAATTATAAATGTATTCTACATATAGTATAAAAAAAAACTCTTCAAGATAAAAATAACTTTGAGCTATTTTTTTGTTTACTCGGTTATCAATCATTTAAGCCTTAAAATAACAAACGCACATCATTTGCACAATTTGTATTGTTTTTTATTTTTATGTCTAGTCTATAGACGACAACAGACGACACAGTCTGTCATATATCAAAAAAAAAACCAAGCTGAAGGATTTCAAAAGAACTTGACAGAATCACGTATTTTTGTTGCAAAAAAAAAAAAAATAAAATAATAAAAAAAAAAATACAACGAAAAACTATATTTGCGTGAAACAGAAAAGTGAGATTACAGGCTTATGACAGGATGATGATAGCAGAGCCAGCAGTGTGTTGATTTTTGTATCTATAAATCAATCTCTGGGTATCTTGCCAACCTGAGTTATGTAGGTACTACTGTAGACTTATTTATTTTGGTTTGGTTAAAATATTTCTTTTTATTTTAACATTTTAATCCATAGGAATTTTATTATCAAAATCTTGGTTACATTTTTTTAAACGGTAGTAGGATTTTACTTTTTTTTGTTTATGGTCTTATATTACCTTGGAAGGTTGGAAGATATACGCAAAATGGAAAGAGACAGATAGACAGAATAATATATATTATATTCATTGTGAAATGTTATCTTTTATTTTTTTTTTGATTTAATTGAGATCAGTTGATAATAAAAGCCTTAAGGTGTTTTATCAAGTAGTTCTGGTCTCGATCGGTCTTGTACATTTTTTTTTTATTAAATGTTATTTTGTAAATTTTGAATTTTATTGTAGAAAATGGTTTGAATTTGAAGAATATTAAATATTAATTACAATTTTTGTGAACTTTATTGAGCTTTTGACTGCAGTAAAATTTTTCTAAGTGGTAAGTAGATTTTATCGGAACAAAAAAAAACTTCAAAAAAGGGAGATAAAAAATATAAAACAAATTTTCGAATAAATTAGAATCTCTTAATTTTATGGGATTACAGATTTAAGTCATAAAATTTAATAAAAGTTATAAATTCAAAAAGAAGCACATTTTTTTTTGAATAAAATTTAGTATTTATTTGTTTTTAATAAATTAGTGAGAAAAATTTAAAATTTTATTTAATTTTAAATAAGTAAACTGAAGGCATACATCAATGCCCAGTCAATTTATCTAGCTACTTTCGCACTTTAGTACCAATAAAGTGAGGAACTTCTACCAATTTGTATTCAGTCGGCTCCGCTTAACTGGAATACGAAAATTGCAGAAAATTTGTTTCAGTTAAGCAGAGTTCTCATATAAACGAACTTCGGATAACTGAAACTAGTTTCACATAAGTGAAGTTTTGTAAACCAAAAAATATTAAGAATGAAGAAATAAGAAACATTTTGACATTTTAAATTGAAAAAATGTGTTCAATTGAAAATTCGGTGACAATGTTTTAGTGAGGTCGATACAGGACGATCCAGCGCAGAAATCTGCTTGTTCGGCGTCAAACTTGTCTTTAAGTTGTTCCTTTATTCGTTCTTTTCGCTTTTACCTTGGCAACCAACAGGCAGCACGCAAATCCCTCTACATTTTTCAGATTTCAGCAGATATTCTTTCTTCGAAAGCGATTTCCACTCTTCTACAAAGCACCCGGAGATTCTAAGCTCTCTCTATGGGTAGATGCAGTAGCCTGCTCGATGACTTTGACACAGCTTGCAAGAGCCTTATCACTTTGTTTTTCTTGAATTTTTAGTTCTTTGATCGTGGGAGTAATTTATTGGAGGTTATAATGCATATTCCAGAATTTTTTTCTTTGAATGGATCATTAGGTATTGGGTGCGCATCGCTGAAATGATCCATATTCAAACTAAAGTAACAATAGAAATTGTAAAAAAAAACACGATTTTCGACACCGAACCCACTTTTTCGCCCTGTTGGTGGGCAATTTTTTCCCCTGTCACATACCATTTTTCCAAGTTTTTCCTACTATCCATATCCTGCTAACAATTTATTTTTGTTTCAAAAAATTATTGGCACTGGTCTATTACTGGGATTTCTGAGACACCCAACCGTTTCTGTTTAGTTTTTTTTACAGAGTTGGTTAAAGTTAAAACCAAGGATAAAATATTATAAGAATCTGATTTGAAAAAATGAAGACAACAGAAAAGATTTCTACAGGTTTTTCTTTGTACCTCGTAACTCCTTTTCCTTAATTCTACTGTTAAATCATTTTACTGATTTGAATTACTCACTCATCTCAATTATCTCAAAGTATAAAAATCAAAAAAGCCAAAACATATACAAAATATATATCTACAAAAAAAAAAAAAAAAAAACACTGTGGTTAATTTAAAAATGTCTTGAATGAAATATCCCAATCTTACGGTAAAGAAATTAAACATCAAAAAAATTATTGAGCGGCTGGCTCCCGTCACATCAAAATTAACATCAAATTTTCGCCTTTGGGAAAATTTAAAAAAAAATTCTTAATAAAACGAGATAATGCAGAATTTAACCTGAGCTCACGCAGTTTTTTTTTTTATTTTTCTTCTTCAGTTCTTTGGTCAATGAGAGGGTTTTTTTTTTGTATTTTTTTTTTTTTGTTTAAGAAACCACAACCAGGCGTTGCGTTGTGCAAACCCTTTTAGTTGAATGAGTTCAATGGAAACTATGTTGAATCAGGTCAATCTGGTTTTTTGTTCTTCAACATAGTCATCATTGGCGGCGGCGACTGCGATGTGGTGTCGGCGTCGTTAGTCTGTTGTAGGCGTATAAGGTGTCTTTTTTTGTATTTTTTTTTTCCTTCATAATTTCATAACTTGTATTCTAAAGGTCTGGTTAAACCGGGTGATTTAAACAAACAAACATTAATTAAAAATCGATGAGCTAGCAATAGGTCATTTCTACCATTTAAAAATCTTATTAAGAAGTGAGTCAAAACGTCTCAGAAATCTCCGCGAAATGCTGAAAATATTCGTTCTTGTTGATTCTCATGCTTTCGAGGGATACAACTTATTTTGATCTTCAATAAAAAAATACAATATTGTTTTTTTTTTATAGGAAATTTTATTGTGTTTATTTTTGTCTCTGAAGTTTTTTTTTCAAAAAGTCACTAATTTTATTTTTTCTGCCAAAAAAAACTAAAAAAAAATCGAAATTTTTGAGGTTTTTTGTAATTTTCGTCGTGAAGCCATATTCATAGAAGGTAGCAAAGTTGAAATTCGGATTTAGCGACCCCCTAAAACATATCAGTGAAGTGTAAAAATGACTACCTGGCCCAAATACCATATGATTGGACTTTTATATCAACAAAATAATGTAAAACTAATTGCTTGTGACTTCTTTCTGTATTTTTATTCTGTGTTTGAACATTTTGTTAAGTTAAAAAAAAAAAAAAATAAAGCCTAGGTACACCCTGTAGACTTTTAAAGACCTAATTGTTTTACCTATGGTAGGCAACTCTAAACATGTGATTCATTCACAGTGAATTAAAATTGCATATTTGAATACCAGGGATAGGGAACATAATGGACACGAGGCGGGTATATTTAATAGGCTACCTTTTAACCTTACCCTATCAACCACAAGGTGGGACAGTTTATTTTTGCCAACAGAAACACCCACCTACATTATAGAAACTGAACAGTACTTTCAGTTTATCTTCATACATATTAAAGTTGCACATGCACACACCTGGAAATATTATTTCAAGGGTTGAAGCAATGCATAGACTTCAATGCATAAAGCCTACTCATTAGGAAAAAACAAGCACAATATCCACCGGTATGAGTTGAGTATTTATTGCTATAGAGTGCATTGGTAGGTATATAAGTCCAAGAGTGAATGTCCGAAGAGTTTTTTTTTTCTATGCAAGTAGGAGGCATTTTCCTCCTTAGACACGCATCTCATTCTCCTTTAGAAATATCTATAGGAACCTCTTTATTTCTGTACTCTTTTTTTTATAAGGTAAATATGACCATCCGTTGTGTGACGGGATGGAAGACGGAGACCTAAAAGCAAGTTCCAATGTCTGGAAAATTGCAATTTTGTATCATGCAGAGGTGGGATATTGTGTCGCCTAGATGTCTGAATAAGATGACTAATGAATAAATACTGAATAGCATATATGCCCCTGCGTGGTTGGGATTTGTTTTACTACCAAAAGATTGGTATGACTATCGGTTATTTGATGTGTTGATATTTCAAAGTTGGGGGGCGATATGGTATGATTTTTGATTTTTCATGCCTTGACGACGAAGAAGTTTAATCTATGACTTTGTACAATAACTGCACACAAATTTAAAGCTGTAGACACTTGATAGTTGATAGTAAGATTTTGCAAAATTTATCACAAGATCAGGCAAAATAATACAAAAACTGATGAAGCTTGTTATATGAATGATTACTACATTGAATGCCTACACGTAATGACATCGCATGTTACTTCCATAATTCTTGAAATATGTATGTTAATTCGCCCATGGACTGAAAATATTTAGAAAACATTTTGAGGGTTTTGTTTTAATGTCAAACTTAATGATACATTTTGTAAATTTGTATGAGTCACAGCTCACAGGGATTCCAACCAAACAACAATGCATCGAACATATTTTTTGAGACCATTTATGGGAACTTGCTTGTACAAAAATATTGATTTTGAACTACGTCGGACAATTTTATTGGTGTTCAACAACATCTTGATCAAAAATCCCTTAACTCTGTCAAATATTCCCAGTAGATTCATTCTGACTGAAGAACGAGAGCCTTGAGTGTTATTGTGATTGGTGCGATTTGTTGAAGTGAAAATGTTAACATTTCTCGAAGTTTTGAGGTAACTAGAGTCTAAATCTGTCGTTTGTAGAAAGATGTATACAGTAGCGAGCAAACAAAATGCAAACGAAATAGTATGGTCTTGTCTTAAGCAAAAACTAAGCTAGTTTAGGTTATAATAGCTTGAAATTTTTCACACAGGTGTGAAATTGATCGTATTTCTGTAAACCAAGTCAATTTTTAACCCAAACCTACTGGAAGCCTGGAAGCTTTTTCTATAAAATGCACATTTTAGAAGTTAAAAAATAAAAAAGTGTAAGAAACTGTCAAAAAGCCTTTTTCGAAAACGATAAACAGCTGATTAAGCTGACCACGCTAACGTTACTCAACATGATGGTCAAAGTAGGTATATTAATGTGGTCGAGATGGGAAGAACCAGAAAGAAATCTTACTTCTTGGATATCGAATGCGTATTTGAAAAATCTGTCAAATTTGCTCAAAGACAATTTTTAGTTATTATTTCGGCAAGGGCTGAAGCTTTAAGCTGGATATTCATTTCTTTTATACTATTTTCTGCTATACTATATCACCTTCTTTGTTCCTTTTCAGTGGTTTTCATCATAACGACATTTTTACAAATATGAATCAGAAAAACGCCACTATACCTCATAAAGAAATGTGATTTTAAAACATCTAGCAGAAAACTTCTTCGCTTGCTTTTGCCATTTCAAAGTAAAATAACCCCACTTTACTCCTAATGCCTGTTTCAATAGTTAGTTGGTGACACAGGGGACGTTTTCTTGCACAACACAAATGCACCTACATTTTCTAGCTGATTTTTTTCTCAACTATCTCTGATTCAGAAATTACAAGTATGTACTATAAAAATTCTAGAAGTTCAATAATAATCAAACTTTATAAAAATGTTCTTAAATATCGCTAGAAGTAATAACAACTTCTTCACAAGATGTTGAAAAATGTTTCACAGGTTTCTCACCTTATTGGTATCATTTGACTTTGCACCTACATGACACTTACTAAACCCCTCGTATCTTATCTCTGTCTGTTCCATTTAAAGGTTAAAGACCCATTGCTATTAAGTAAAAAATAAAAATAAATTATTTAACACCCAGAACCACACGCAATACTCGTCGACTAACTTCATTCCGGTTTAGATTCACCCTCACTTCGTTTGATCAATAAAAAAAATAGTGCTAACACCTTAAGAACTTGCCCGAAGCTGGAAGCATGTGTGTGGCAACATAAGACTGCATAACATGAGAATTGACCAATGCGTCGACCTACACAGTATAAAAACGACAAAAAAAAAATCTGCACAAACAAGTCTGATGTTCTTGGGTTGCAAGTTGGTCACTTAAAGTGAAG
The DNA here is from genome assembly GCA_948107695.1 of Meliscaeva auricollis. NCBI lineage: Eukaryota > Metazoa > Arthropoda > Insecta > Diptera > Syrphidae > Meliscaeva > Meliscaeva auricollis. The sequence continues at coordinate 47,909,127 of OX403619.1, read as the reverse complement.
TAGTTGCCATGTGTCTTGCC